>PITA01000964.1:38056-223258 GCA_004023965.1 Spilogale gracilis
AGTGAGAGAGGGAGAAGCAGGCTTCCCGCCTAGCAGGGAGCCTGATGTGGGACTCGATCCTGGGTCTCCAGGATCATGACCTTGAGCCGAAGGCAGTCGCTTAACCAACTGAACCACCCAGGCGCCCCTTCTTTTTCTTCTTTTATTTTATTTTATTTTATTTTTTTAAAGATTTTATTTATTTGACAGAGAGAAACACAGCCAGAAGAGGGAACACAAGTAAGGGGAATGAGAGAGGGAGAAGCAGGCTTCCTGCCAAGCAGGGAGCCCGATGTGGGACTCGATCCCGGGTCTCCGGGATCATGACCTGAGCCGAAGGCAGTCGCTTAACCAACTGAGCCACCCAGGCGCCCCTTTTTCTTCTTTTAAAGGTAACCTCCATACCCAATGTGGGGATTAAACTCACAGCCCCAAGATCAAGAGTTGTATGTTCTACTAAGAGAGCTAGTGAGGCTCCCCCCGCAGAACTGTTTCTGATATAAGAGGAAATTCACCTGAGGTTTGAAAGATAATGAAAGAAAGACTTGAGCAGGATTAATGTAAATGTTTTTTTTAGAAATGTTAAGCCTAACATTACTTTACATGACATAGACCATCCACTTTGAAGAGACAGTTTTTTTTTTTTCCCCTTGGAAAAATAAGACTATGAGACTGTCAGTTCCTGGAGGGCAGGTGCTTACATATATTTTCTTTCTCCCCAGTATCCAATCTAGCTTCTAGTACACACTCAGTAAATGTGTAATGAATACATGATATTCTAAGTTGAAGTTGACCTGGCAGTCTTTAGAACAAGAGTAATTTCTTTCTAAAGAACCCTGAATTATGTGATGGGAATAACACTGAATTGAAATAGCACTTTCTAATGCTACCATTATCAGATGCAAAACCACCAAATTCACTTACTGTTTTTTTATTGCCCAGATCTGAATCAAATTTCAATTCAGCAAATGTTCTTTGCCCCTATAAGGTTGAGTAGTTTTTACTGAGCACCACTTCCTTATAATGCCAATGTTATGAAATAGCACTAATCTTTTCTTCTCATTAGCCAGGCTTATTAGGTTTTTATTATATGTAATCTTTATGTCTCAGGGAAAAGTTTCAACCTCCCTTGCTATATAGGAAAAATTCATGTGAGTTCAAGAGGTTTTTATGCTAACATAAACATTTTTGGAGAACAAAAGCAGGGGGGAAAGCCATTTTCAATGCTGGGCAGGTTAAGAGATGTTAAGGCAATGCTACACATTCCATCTGTCTGCCCTACCCAGTTTGGGGCAATCCCAAAATGAGTCAGAATTTAAAAGTGGGCTGGGATGGCATAAAGCAAAATTCTAGTTCATGATGGAATTTACAAGAAGAACCATTGTGAAGCCACTGATGACAGTCATTTGTGTTGAAATGGGCCATCACAAGAAGGCTGGTCTGGTGAGGTCATATCACAGCCTTTCATTGTGATTCATTTACACATGCTTCAGTCAATTTAGTTTTGAAAAGAATCTAACTGCAGTATACAATGGATGATTATATAAATTATGCTCTATATCAGAACACTTTTTAATTTGAAAGAGGGCACTATTAAGTTCATGGCATAATGGTATAAATTTGAACTTCTCAGGTGAGCTGAGGTCTAAGGTTACTCTAAATGCACATGAGTTTGGTGGTGTAGAACAAGAAATAAAAACAATAAATAAGGCAATCCATGCCAAGATGATAGATAGGAAGTCAGGAGAAAGGGAATGACCTGAGTTAGTGATGAAGGAATCTCTTCACATGAAGAAGGGCCTGACAGGTTTTGAAGGACAGGTACACTGAAGAAATCTGGTTGAAATTTGTGACTGTTTTTAGATTTTATATATGAATGTGTTTATGATATTTCATATTTTATATATTTTGACATATATTCTTAGGTGTGGGGAAGAGATGAAAGAATACAAAGAATACTTGTTGTTTGCATTCGAAAATGACTTTGCAATTGATATGATTTTCTACAGTGAAATTTTCCTTGGTAGGCCAAGCAGGTTTTCAATTATGTATAACAAGAATTATTCCTGAAGATGATCAAATTCAGTTTTGTATTTGCTCCTTTACCTGAGCACATCATTTTGTCTTCTGACACTTACTCATCTGGGGGAAATTTGTGAGGAAGTGAGAGAAACTCAGTAAGAAAGATGGGGTCAGTATAGCTTTTCTTCTTTAGAATTGGAGCTTCAACAAGGATCAAAATCTCAAGATTCAGGGAGGGCTCCAGAGGCCCCTCTGAGGCAAATTCTGGTTAAAGCTGCATTTGTCTGACTTGGAAAAGCAATATTAGTCATGTGCTTTTTGTCTTGTTTTAACTGGAACTTTTCCATACATTCCAACTGTCCTGTTTATGAGGCACACTCCCTTTTTATAAAAGCCAAAATATTCACCGGTTTCCCACTCTGTTCCTCTAAATAATGTTTTTAATCTAACATACTGGAGTTCCAGGGGTTCTTCCTATTTTCCTCTCCAACTTTTGGCAGGTATGAATTTCCTTTCTCCCATTTAAAAAAAAAAGAAAATCACACTGCTATTCACATCAAGACCTCAAATGCCATAGTTAAGAATGTAAAAGAAATGCCCCAGGGTAGTAGGAATGCATTTTCTGCATTATGTTTTTTAAAGCTGAAGTGACATTGCAGGTGTACTCTACTTGATTAGAAAAACAAAGAAACACCTTCTATTGTAAAGAATTTTGTTCTAAATAAAAAAAATAAATTAGGAACCAAAGTGAATCTTAGTTCATTTTGCATTTGGCTTTCCTGCAATTAGATTTCAAAAACCTATATAGGTTTGCTTTTTGAAGAGGGAGAGGTAAATATAAATACCTTTATATCTTATATCTTAAGATACAATTTATAATATGAAAAATTTATTTTAAAAGTCCCCCCCTCCAAACCTGTAAATTAGGGAAAATAAATATTTATTAAGTGATTACTCAGTTTTGGGTCCTCTCTGAGCATTATATATATATAATATATATATTGTATAATATATATATATATTATTTCATTGAAAGTTTAGAAAAATCCTATAAGGAAAGCATGCCCATCTGTAAAGATGGGGAAACTATAGCTAGTGAGTACAGAGAATAAGTTGGAACCCTGTTCTGACTATAGTGCCTTTTCTCTTGAATAATGTCCTATATGGAATAGAGAATAACATAAAGACAGTTATGCCAAAGTATGATTTAAAGCTCTTGCTAATTAAACTATTATTAGTCCTTAAATAATGACTCAATAATAATTACCATGTACCTCAAGATAATTCTTCCATACAAGTAGTATGTCATTACTTTTCCTGTTATCAGTCCCACTCTCGAGATGAGGATGTTAGATTGCCCCAGCAGGCTTATTTTTTATCCTCAGTGCCAAAAACCTCCCTAAATACCGTAGTGCCCTTTTCAAATTCATTTTATTTCCATGTACAAGGAAACTTTGAGTTTTAACACCGAAGCTCCAGCCTGAACATCTCATTGAGTGCTGAGTGCCTGAATTAGATTGGTTGGAACTTTTTCAGCACAAGGGAGAAATTATCCTTTTACAACTGTGTTTCCCTAGTCTCTTGCCAAGGGACAGCTCTGGGCTGCATGCTAATTAGGCAGAAGCACTTGAAATGGTGTTTGCAGTTGCTATTTCCATTTGTGAATTTCCAGTTCTGTCCAGGAAGCCAAATCTGGAACAGGGAAGCAGGCAACTTTTTCTTGTCCCTAACTGCGTATTCTCTGACCTTGGCTTGATGATCTAACTGTGCTGGGGTTTTGCTTCCTGGCCGATGTGCTCCCAAAACACTTTAAAATATAGAGTCTGAGTTAAAAGGACATGATTGGTGGAGAACGTTTCCTTTATTGCATTGCATAGTTCTGTTAGTTTATATCTTAAGATACAATTTATAATATGGAAAATTTATTTTAAAAGTCCCCCCCTCCAAACCTGTACATTAGGTATATCCAGTTGCCCCCACCAGTTGCCTGGTAATACAGAATCATTCACTGTTTTGTTTTAACACTGTCAGCTTAGAGGCACAAGCAAGCTTTTGGAAGGATAGAAATGTTCTTTATGCTGATTGTGGCAGTAGTTCCACAGGCCTATACGTCTGTCAAAACCCACTGATTGGCACTTCAAAGAGATGCAATTTGTCATTGTAACTTATATCAGTACATTTTATTTAAAATCAGCTTTGTATGGGCTCCTGGGTGGCTCAGTGGGTTAAGCCTCTGCCTTCAGCTCAGGTCATGATCTCAGGGTCCTGGGATCAAGGCCGCATCTGGCTCTCTGCTCAGCGGGGAGCCTGCTTCCTCTTCTCTCTCTGCCTGCCTCTCTGCCTACTTGTGATTTCTCTCTGTCAAATAAATAAATAAAATCTTTAAAAAAAATAATAAAATAAATAAAATCAGCTTTGTAAATTAACTTGGAGGATATTTTTGTTATCTAAAGGACAATGAGTGCACAGTGAGAAAATTTCTTTTCTGATAGTGTATACAAAAATATTAAATTACTTTACATGGTTTTTAAAAGGTAAACCAGTGACACATCACATAAATCCTTTGATTTATATGGAATATAGTAGACATTTACAGATTAGTTAGTGGGTAACTAAAATCATTTATCTCTACACTGTACTTATCTGATTTATGTGACTTCCATTCAGATCAAGGGGTAAATTATTTTAATTCATTAAATTAAAACAGATTCAAACAGATTTAGCTTAGTTGTTGGATGATGAATTTATTTTTCAAAGTCAAAAATTATTTTTTGTATTCTACTGCGAACTTCTTATAAGCCTTCAGTCATACAAAAAATTGAAAGAAGTGTGTAGTAATACCAAATGAAAGATTAAGTATCTTAGTAATTAATACTATTATTGCTGATTATACTAATAGAGTTTAAGGTACACATTAATAATATATTTTATATTCTCTATAGTAAAGTTTCCTCTATCTTCAATGCCACTTAAGTGTCTTTTATAAAATTCACTTTACTTTTGGGTTCAGAAAGTTCATTTTACTTTCTTCTCAAAGAAAATTCTGAATTATAATGAAAAGATTTTCAACTGTTTTATAGGATAGAAATTTAACCTTCTATAATACTTTAATTACCTTAAACTATTTCAAATCATAATTGTCCAGTTTATTTATTGGATAGAATTTGACTAGGTACTCATTTATACATATGTATCAGCTGACAATGTTTTACCTCATTGCCTGTAGTGTATACTTCCTAAGAACAAGGATATTCTCTGATAAAACCACCGAAGAACTGGTGAATTCAGGACAATTAATAGTAACACTATAGAATGAACTCAACTGTAGTCTGTATTATCCTATGAACTTCTTGTTCCATATTCACCATATGTCCCCAAATGGTCCGGCTACTCTCCTCCATCAAAACTTAGCTTTATCAATGTTCATCTTTCTTTGAGTAAATTCTCAACCAATCCTTTAGTCTTTTCTTCATTCTCACTGACTCCCTACCTCCATATCTCCCAAAAGTAACAATTTCTATTCTTTCAAAGTTCTAAGCTCTTATTTCATTTGACCCTTCCCATCTTTGTTATTACCAGACACTTTCCTAAATTTTACAATGTATTCATGCCCTTGCTCATGGTTTTTAGCTTCATCTGATCCATGTAATCATCCAATTCAGTCACACACCTCACTGCCTCCACCTTGGGCAATTCCTGGGACCAAGGACTATGGGTTTTCTATGGGAATTCTCATGAGCTAATTTCTCATGAGTGCCCAATGGGTTATGAAACCATGAAAGTGGTAGCTGACTTTTTTTAAAAAAAACATTTTATTTATTTGAGATAGAGAGAGAGCAGGAGTGGGGGTAGGGGAAGTACGAAGGGAGAGGGAGAAGCAGGCTTTCCACTGAGCAGGGAGCCCGATGTGGGCTCTGTTTAAGGATCCTAGGATCATGACCTGAGCCAAAGGCAGACACTTTACCTACTGAGCCACCCAGGTGTCCCTGATATCTGACTTTTCATAACGCCTATAAGTTAATTTCTGCCCTATCAAGTCTATCACCAGATAATCTAGTCTATGACTATTCTCAGAGAGCATTGACCTCTGGCATCAATGCTTTGCTGACCTCCAAGTAGCCAAGGGTTATTCCTGGACATGTATATCAATACCATGTGCACCCTCACAGGGAGCCCTGGCCTCATTCTCCAGCTGTGCTGTGCTGCCTTTAGGAGGGCACAGGGCATGTTCAGGAACCCATTCCCCTCCCCCATCCCATCTTCATCCCATCAAATGTCACCAAACATTATGTGGCTTTGGATTCTTCAAGAGGCATCAAGCATGCTACATCCTCTGAACTAGAGACCGGTACTGATAACATTTAGTCGTTGTGTTTCCGTTACCACCTTCAGAGGTTATGATTATATTACATTGGTCCTTACCTTAAGGCCCTGGGTGTAGATGGTTATGATTGAAACGCTCATTAAAAGGGACCTTTTTTTTTTTTAAGATTTTATTTATTTATTTGTTTATTTGACAGAGAGAGAGAGAGATCACAAGTAGGCAGAGAGGCAGGCAGAGAGAGAGGAAGAAGCAGGCTCCCTGCCAAGCAGAGAGCCCCATGTGGGCCTCGATCCCAGGACTCTGAGATCATGCCCTGAGCTGAAGGCAGAGGCTTTAACCCACTGATCCACCCAAGTGCCCAAAACGGACCTTTTTAACCAAAATTCAGAATTGAAACTTATTGTCTTCTTGAGGGGTTTTTTGTTTGTTTGGTTGGTTGGGTTTTTTGTTTTTGTTTGTTTTTTGAGTGTTACTATCTTCCAAATGACTTCCTTTGGAATTTAAGCCCCATCTATCATTTCTAGAGGGTTTTCTTTTACAAATTGCATTCTTCTGGTGTTTAACTCAATAAATTCAATGAAAGTTCGGACCAATTGCACAAAATCAGTAGAGCAACACCTTGGGAGGTAGGCCTTGTACTGAAAGAGACAAGCTAGGTCATTTTTTTCTGCCAACAATACAGTTCTGCTACAGTGAGTTCTTTGTTTCTAACTAGAACAGCCAGTTCCACAGCAATTCCTACACACCCCCAAAATTTCTTGCTTTCTTTGTCCTACTGCTGTCAATGAATAACTTACATCACCAAGCATAGCCAATCCAGCCTCCTAGCAAGCTGGAGATAAGGAAGGACATTTCCTAGTTTGGCATTCCTTAAGGTACCTACTGTCAGCCTAATCTTATAGAATTTTGAATTTTTCTTTTAATTTTTTTCTTTGTTCAACCTCTTAGTATTCTAAATCTGCTTTGGAGCACAATGGTAATCCCTCATTCCATAAGGAAGAAGCTTTCCACCCATCTCTTTTCTCTATGCAGTATCTGTCACAGTTACTAGGAAATTATACTAAATATATGTTATTCACTGAAATCAGGAAAAATGCTTGTATCTGGGAAAAATGTTTGTGGTTCAGTCCAAAGGCTAGGACCCTGGTACCATATGTCTATATGGAACAAACAGTACCTCAACTATGGTGTCACTTTACCATCAGCATATCTTGAAAAATCAACATTTTCTATCAGAAAAGGAAGTTGGGTCAGAAACCATGCAAATATCAAACCTCCCCGGCCAAATGCTACTGCCCACTTCACATAGCTAAGAAGACATATTTGGTACATTTATTTCTTCAGAGATGACATTTCTTGTCTTTTATCTTCCTGCCTTCGTTGCCAGACTTTCCCTCTACTTCTAAACTTGGTCTCTCCCATGGACTTGGGCTTGAACTAGCCCTTGTCAGGTATTTTTCCTTTCTCCATACAACCTGGGGGCTGTGATTTTGAGAGGCAGTTTTCAAAATCAAATTGCAACAGTGCTGACCTGGAATAGCAACGGACTCTGTCTTTGACAAGTGGAATAGTATTTGTTGATTAAAACAAAACAAAGTAAAACAAAATAATAAAAACACCTGGGAAAGAAAGATAACACATCTCCAAAACCAGTATAGTAATGATGGTTGGCTCATTGATACAGTTATCATGGAAGGCCACTTTTAAGACCTTATATGTTGTTTTAAGATATGAATATTTGGTACTTTGAATAACAAGCGTTTAAAAGCATTTTTAAAAATCATCTTGAGTGTATATATATATATATATATATATATATATATATAATAAGACCACCATAATTTAACGTTGAAATTCTAATTTAATTATCTTATTCTTATTTCCTAAACTAATTTTAGTTGAGAACTTTTAAAAAATAACTTTGGAAAGGTAATTTATTTACTTATTTATTTTTAAAGATTTTATTTGTTTATTTGTCAGGGAGAGAGACAGAGAGAGAGCACAAGCAGGGGGAGCGGCAGGCAGAGGGAGAGGTAGGCTCCCTGTTAAGTAAGAAGCCCGATGTGGGACTTGTAGGACTTGTGGGCTCTATCCCAGGACCCTGGGATCATGACCTGAGCCAAAGGCAGACACTTAACCAAATGAACAACCGAAGCACCACGGGAAGGTAATTTTAGTAAGTCTGTTTAATGTTAGTAGTTTCCTCAAATGAATTAATTGATCCCAGTACTTTTGTTGAAAGATAGGACTGTTTTTTTGGGGTTTTTTTTTAAAGATTTTATTTATTTATTTGACAGAGAGAAACACAGCTAGAGAGGAAACACAAGCAGGGGGAGTGAGAGAGGGAGAAGCAGGCTTCCTGCCGAGCAGGGAGCCGGATGTGGGACTTGATCCAGAGCCTCCAGGATCATCACCTGAGCCGAAGGCAGTTGCTCAACCAACTGAGCCACCCAGGCGCCCCTGGGACTGTTTTAATTAAATTATAAAATCCCAATGGAATCAATTTTGACTTTCATTACTTTTCTTTGATACATAAATTATACTAATTTACTTACTCAGAAAGAAGGTCTTATTAAGATTGATCTTTAAAGTGAAAAACAGGCCTTTAATCCATGAAAACAGTATGGAAATGTATTTTACCTATTCATTCACTTATAGATATTAAATATATGCCAGCTGAATAATTCAATGAAATTTAGCTAATCCATGTCAGGAAAATATTCCTTTCTGTGACATATTTTAAATTAATAAGAGGAAATAAAAAGAAAAAAACTAAATTAAAAATATGCATACCCTAGGCTCTTACTGTAGCACTCTTCACAAGAAAATAGGATTCAGCATAATCTGTTCACATCTTAGAGTTTACAAAAAGGCATTTAGTTACTAACAAATAAAAGCACCTTGACATAAGGTAGTTTTTCTTTTTTTAAAAAAAGATTTTATTTATTTATTTGACAGAGACAGAGGTCTCAAGTAGGCAGAGAGAGAGGAGGAAGCAGGCTCACTGCTGAGCAGAGAGCCCGACGCGGGCCTAGATCCCAAGACCCTGAGATCAGGACCTGAGCTGAAGGCAGAGGCTTTAACCCACTGAGCCACCCAGGCGCCCATAAGATATTTTTTCTTATGCAATGAGCACTGGTGTTTTCCTTGTTTGTCAGTCTCCCTAGAGTAATATATAAATTACTATACAAGTCTATCCTTAACTTTTTTAGGGCCTATGGCAAGACTAAAAATGGTGATGGGACTAACATGACTAAATATTTAACAGTTAAAACCCAGACTAAGAAATCGTTAAATATGGGGCACCTGGGTGGCTCGGTCAGTTAAGCATCTGCCTCCAGCTCAGGTCATGATCCCAGGGTCCTGGGATGGAGCCCCACGTCGGGCTCCCTGCTAGGTTGGAAGCCTGCTTCTCCCTCTCCCACTCCCCCTGCTTGTGTTCCCTCTCTTGCTGTATCTCTCTCTGTCAAATCAATAAAATCTTTGAAAAAAAGAGAAATCATTAAAATAAGTTATATTTTCTTATTTTGATAAATATACATTGATAATATATCAGAAGGCTAGGTTGAATTTAGAAGTTCAGACTCTAGATTTGTTTGGCAATGTGTAAAGTGTTGCCTCTCCAGCCCCTGATCTGCTCCTCTTCTCTCTTACTTATAGTTTTATTCTGTGTTGCAAGTAGCCTCTCACTTACCAGCATGGACACTCCAATATTTCCAAGCTCTGTTTACTTCCCCTGTCTTGGATTTTGGCATACAGATGGCATAGTCTACCCACAGGATAGCCCTGAAAGTCATTTGGGGCTGTTTGGGCAGAGAATTCTGGAGATGATCTAGAAGGGTACAGAAGACTCTGAAGAGTCATACAACATGGATAACTTGTCTGTGGGGAGGGCCAGAGGAGGGACTCTTCTCACCCTGGAAGGCAGTCTGTAATGATGATTGAAAGTATAGAGTCACATTACTTATTAGCTAAGATATCTTAAAGAAGTTATTCAATATCTCTTTAATTAATCTGCTTAACTATAAAATGGGAATTATGAGTACATACCTCAGAGGGTTATGGGCATTAAAGGATATATTTTTACATCATATGTACAGAAGGGTACCCGGCATACAGAAAATACTTCCCAAATGTTAACTATTATTCTTTTACCTCCAGAACCTAGAACTTTGCCTGACACAAAGCTATAGATGTTTTAAGAAAATCTGAATGAATAATGATTAAATGGATGAGAATAGTCTGTCTTCAATACCATTTTTAGTATTTGGTTAAATGACGATAAATTCCAGTTTGTATGATCTAAATAGAAATCAGTTTTAAAATACAGATTGAGAGTAAAGGATCAGGATTATTTTTTATAGTTAATTATCAACAAGGAAAATAATTAACACAGAAATTCAAAAGGAAAACAGTTTTATAAAAATATTAAAAATATGAAGTCTCTATTTTGATCTCTGCTGAAGATTTGCCTATAAAGTCAAGAAACTGCTTTCTGGAATGCACTGAGAAAGCAGAAACAAATGTATTTTATGGCATTAAAACTTTTGTAGTGGAACCCACTTTTAAAAGAAAACTGTATTTCTTAAAGTTCAAATTCTAACAAGGATTAGAGCTAAAGAAGCTTATTTGCTTAGATACCCAATTTTAAGCTAATCACTATTATCCTCACCTCACTAATTGAGTCATTTATCTCAAATAGTTTATTAGGACCTACTGTGTGCCAGGCTTTGGAGACACAGAACCAACAGGCTTTCTCTCTCTCTCTCTCTCTCTCTCTCTCTTTATCTCTCTCTCTCTCTCTCAAGGTTTATTTATTTATTTACAAGAGAGAGAGTGAGGAAGGGGGCGGGGAAAGAGAGGGAGAGAGAGTCCTAAGCAGACTCCATGCTGAGTGTGGAGCCTGATGCAGGGCTGGATCTCAGGGCCCTGAGATCCTGACAGTAGCCGAAACCAGGAGTTGGTTGCTCCACCCACTGCACCACTCTGGTGCCTTGCAGGTTCTCTCCTAAGAAGGTCACAGGTGGGTGTGGAAATGGGATATGAACAAGGATTCAAAGGGTTTGGCATGAGAAGCTCTGGAAGGAATTTGTCTGCCATATGGAACAGCCTGAAGATAATGGGAGCCATAGGAAGGAAAAATGTGGACAAAGATTTGAATTGGTGGCACTTGGTTAGGAACCTCATAGAATGAAGGCTATTTCAGGCTTTCTCTACTCTAGTGGCATTGTATTAAAAAGAGGAGATAACTCTGAGAAACCGTTATGGACAAAGACTTGATGTTAAAAAAACAAAAATCTCCATTTTCCTTAAAACATCTTACCCAGTCTCACCCACTTATTCATCATCTTGTCAACCCTTCACTACCTTACATCTCTTCTCTTCCTAGCCATAAATGGGAATTTGATGACCTTTAATGCAAAGGAGAAGAAAATTCCTATTACTGTTATCAACTTGTAAATCATGCATATCTTTCCCCTCCGTTTTAGAGGAGCTGAAGCATAGGAAAGATTGTGAAATGCCTTACCTGGACTGTAGAAAGAAAAAATTTAAGAAGTTTCATGTCATCTTTTTAAAATAGCCTACTCTGACTTTCATATATAATAGCAGCCTGTATCAGGCTCTCTCTCTCTCTCAGGATAATTTCTCACTCTGCTCTATTTTGTCTTCATTTTAATATATTTATTTGTTTATTTAATATATATTTAATATATATTTATTTAATATATACACACACACATATATATACACACATCTATGACAATAACATGTGACTATATATATTTTTTATATAAAACATATTTTATACCTATGTTTATAATACATATAAGCATATGCATAATACATATATATGTCCTCTTCAATCAGAATGTAAGCATCATGACAACAGGAATTTTGTTTTGCTCTCTACTGTATTTATAGTGCTTAGGTAGAGCCTTCGATATCTCAGCATCAAACGTCTGCCTGAAGGAACATAATCCCTTGTGTTCCTTGGATGGTTCCCTCAAAGAAGAATGACAAGGATAAGAAGGGCAGTTCTGCCCTTAATGAGATGGTGGTGAGGAAATACAGTAAAGGCATTCACAAGTGCATCTTAAAGTGCAAGACTTTAAGAACCATGCCCCTCAGGCACTCAAAGAGTGCCTGGAAATTTTCCATGAAGGAAAAGGGAACTCCATATGTGTGCATTGACACCAGGCTCAACAGAGCTGTCTGGGTGAAAGGAATAAGGAATGGCTTACACTGAATGTGTATTTGGTTGTCCAGAACACGTAAGGATGAAGATTCACTATTTAAACTCTATATTGCTGGTTACCTGTGTACCTGTCACAGCTTTCAAAAATCCATAGTTAGTCAATATGGATGAAAACTAACTGCTGACTGTCAAATGAAAATATAAAGCTGAGAAAAAAAAATCAACAGCAAAAACTTACACTTGAAGAAAATAGCAGTATATTCCTTTAGACTAGTATATATTGGAAATGTTCTAAATAACCAATACTGCTAAGCATGGCTTATCATTGCAAATATATCTAAGAGTCAAAGAGTTACCCACTTTAGTAAAAAATCCATGGAGACTAAATAATATGAATATACTAAACAATATAGAGTACCAAGCTATAATTGAATAGCTCCAAGAAGGTAGAAATGTCACAAGTCTTATGATGATCACCTGTCTGACTCATATACCATGATTTTTGTAACACTTTGACTGAACAGGTTACCAAATACTTAGTAGGTCAATCTCTTTCTTTCTCTCTCAAAACCACAAGTCATACACATCTGTAACTCATCTGTAACAGAAATCCTGTGTGAGGTACAGTTACATTCCAGGTTACTCCCATAAAGTCATTCTCACTATGATAGGAAACAAACCATAGTGAGGTGTATTTAAGATGAGTTGAGAGCATTTGGAAGCTTCCGTCAGAGGTATGCTTTGATTATGCCCCCAATTCACAAATCAGTATATTCCCATTTGTAGTTATTCGGCCCCAGTAACAGTGTTACAGGGTAGGGCCCAGGAATCCCCACAGGAGTGTGTGAAGGTCCTCCTTCATCGGAAAACCACAGTGAATGTATAACTTAGAGCAACATCCATAAATTTTTTGAAGGTAGGAGACAACATGGCAGAGTTCACATTTCATCTCTTCTACCTACTAGCTAGGTGACTTCGAGCAAATTATCTCCTCTGTGCTTCAGTTTCATTATCTCTAAAACAGACATGATAATTCTACCTCTCTTATAGTATTAGTATGAAGATTCAGTTAATATGGTGAATCAGATCAGTGAATGGTACAGAATGAGAGCTACCCAAGTGTTTCTTACATGACATGAGCACTATGCTTTCTTTCTGCTACATATAGAAGTCACACATACATGATTTCTCTGGGATATAATTGAGAAAATGGCATTTTTTTTAGAGATTAACAAATAGGTCACCTACTGACGCTCAGTAATTTAATTGTTCGATTTAATAAAATGCAATATAAGTCATCATAAAATATTAATTTTCTATGGCTGCTTTTATTTTATAATCAATATACAGCTTACAGAATGCATTTCATATATAATTGGAGAAGAAACATAGGGCTCAGCAGTCTTACGCTGGCAAAATTCTATATATAGATTTGGGCTACAATAGGGACTAGTTTTGAAGACCAAGAAGGACTTAAGCATATAAAGTACAGGGTTAGTTATGAATGTTGTTAGGTTATTTGATGAAAAGAAGACTATTTCTTTATGTCAGTTTGGTAAGGTAAGATTCAATATCACAAGTAACACCATTTTTATACCAGTTATTCAATGAGACTCACCAAACCAGCACAAAGACACCATTTAAATGACAGAATGCTATACAACAGGCATTTTCAAGGGGGATACTTTGAACATCTTAGCTTATTAAGTACAAACAAGAGAAAAACTACATAACAAATAGTTTATTACTTTTCAAGAAAACTGATGGGCCCTGCAGAGGCCCATCAGTTTAGATCAAAACAATACCCTCTGAGTAAATAAAATCTTAAAAAAAAACAAAAACAAAAACAAAACCCAAATACCCTCTGACACCCAACTAGTGAACAGTAAAATGATTGTGTGGATGGTGGTGCTGGTGAACAAAGTGAGGAATTGAACCTCCAAATATTTATACCTGGATAGGTCAAATGTAACAGGGGTGGCAGAAAAGTCTCTAAACTGGTGAGCAAAAAAGACCGGGTTATCTCAAATACTTTGTTTTGAGGAAGGTTCATCCTTGGGGAATAGGAAAACTGAAAAGGCAACATGGTGTTGCTATGTCATATTTCTCATGCCTCATAAAAAAATTGGAATGAGAATTATCGTATTTGTCTTGTTATTGCCTATATTAAAACCCATTCAAAGATGATCTTTACTCTCCTAAATAATACCTCCCAACTCCCCTTTGTTCATTAAAATTATTAACTAATTTTGTTTTCAGTCTAATGAAAGCTTAATTAGCTTACCAGTTTTATATGTTCACGAATGAATAATTTATCTTTAAAACTTAAACATCCATTGGGAAAAGCTATCAGGTGGCAGAATTATTCTCAGATAACTCTTTTATACCTGGTCAGTCTTATTTTTTAAAAATATTTGTTTATTTGAGAGAGAGAGCAAGTGGGAGGAAGGGACAAAGGGAGAGGATCTCAGGCAGACTCCCTGTTGAGCACAGAGCCCTACAGGGAGCTCAGTCCTAGGATCCTGAGATCATGACCTGAGCTGAAACCAAGACCTGGATGCTCAACTGACTGAGCCACCCAGGTGTGCCTGGTCAGTCCTACTTTTTAGAGTCCTGTATATATGGTTTTATCACTTGAAGATATGGTATGCTTTAAAAAAAAAAAAAGAGGTTACAAGATTAATTCAACTTTTATCAAATGTGAATGGACAAAAAAATCACAGCAAAATTGGCTTATTAGGCAATTTTTCATGTTTATACTAAATATAGAAATACCTTTCTTTTTCTTCTGGAAGAACATTTTGTTATCTAATAAATAGAGTGGGATTTGATTCTTCAGTTCATCTGTTTAGATTAGAGAGGTTGATAGAAAATAAATGAAGCCCTATCTTGGAATGAACAGAGAGTCAATGTGATGACAAACCTGAGAAGAAATTTACTTATTCATTCTTTCATTCATTCAACAAATATGTATTGATCATCTTTTACATAACTGACATTTCCATAACTAAAATGAGAGCAGAGTACATCCCTTATAAGCTATAATGTAGTCGCTGAGTTGGGAGCAAGAGGGAAAGACAGTTAACAAATACATAATATATTAAGGATGCATAATATATAAAAGAAAAAAAGATCCAAGGTAAGGCACTAGATAGTGTTCATAAGGAGGACAGAGGGGGCCTCTTTGATAGGATGATATTTGAATAAACATCTGGAAACTAAAGGAGAGGGAACCAGAAATGTATCTCATGGAAACACATTCCAGTCAGAGAAACAGTGAGTTCAAGGTTGGAGGTAGGATCATGCATGGTATATCCAAGGTATAGCAAGGATCATTGTTGTTGAAACAGAGTGAGAAAGGTAAAGTGAGTAGGGAGGTGAGGTCCGGAAGTCATCAGGATCTTGGAAGCCATATAAAGACTTGGCCTTCAATTTGAGATAGATTAGAAACCTTGTAGAGTTTTGAGGGAAGGATTGATAGAATCCTAGGCACAATTTAAAAACGTAAGTCTGGCTGAACTGTGTTGCAGAGAAGCCAGTTTAGTGGGCATTCAAGAGTTGAAGCAAAAAATGGCATGGACCAGAATGGTAATAGTAGAAGTGGTAAAGTGACTATAGAATGTGAGGGAAACAGAAATCAAGGATGCCACCAAAGTGTTACCCTGCACTACTGGAAGTGTGGCTGATCACTTAGTGAGATGAGGAAGAGTATGAAAGAAGCAAGCTTGGGAGAGAAAATTGGATGTTTGGTTTTAAATGCATTAGGGTTGATTTTGCCTTTAGATATACGATGGAGATACCCAATAGGTAGTTTGCTATCCCCTCTGGAGATCAGAGAAGAGGTCAGGACTGGAGTTGTCAGCATACAAGTTGTATTTAAGACCCAGGACTGCATTAGTCCATCTGAAGACTCAGTATATATCTAGAAAAGAAAGTGAAGACTGAGTCCTCAGCCACTTTGACATTTAGACTTGAGACAGGAGGAAGAACCAACATCAGAGAGAGAAGGAGCTTAACCAAGAGAATGTGGGTTCAGGAAGTCAAGGAAAGAAATGTTTTGAAAGAAGGAGTGGTCAACAGTGCCAACTCGCTGACAAATGATAGGCCAGCGGGATGAAAACTATAAACTAGCTATCAGTTGTGGCAATGGGGAGGGCACTGTAATCTTAACAGGATGGTATCACCCCAGAGGTGATTAACACAAGCCTGACTGCAATGGATTCAAGGAGAAGGTGAGGAGAATTGGAGACAGCAAGAATGGACTACTCTTTCAAGGATTTTTGCTAAAAAGTAGAGTGAGAAATAGAAGATGAGAGATATTACAACATGTATGGATTTGCATATGCTATAAATGGTCCAGTAGAGAGGAGAAAGACTGACGATTCCAGAGACATGGGGAACAGTCCTTAAAACTGAAACCTCAGACAGGTCATACCTATGATTCCACTGGGATAAAATAATTGATGTTTGACTCAGGAATTAGATTTATTCATGCTATTTTTTCTTTTTCATATACGTGCATACCAAAAGAATTGTTACATATGCATAATTTTAAGAGAAGTATTTTTAATGCAGCCATAACAGAATCACTGAAAAGTAAATGGTTGAAACTATCATTGTCTTTGCTTCCTCCCTCACTTCTGCGTTTCTTCCTTTAAACATAGTAAACATTCCTGTAGCCCTAAATTTCAGCTCAAAAATTCATGCTGTGAGACAAATGATAGTGTGTTTATCCTCCAGTAGTACTTTGATTTACTGAAATATTTTAGGATAAAATGATATAAAATTTGCTTCAAAATAATCTTATTGGGGGGAAAGACATGAAATGAGTAGGGGAAGAGATGAAAAAAGTTGGCCCTGAGTTGATAGTTGATGAAGCATTGTGATGGGTGTATGGTGATGCCTTATACCATTTTCTCTGCTTCTTTACATGTTTGAAAATTTCCAAATATAAAGCTAAAAATTAAACCTACTGTCAAAACCATACTTAATCCAAAGAAATCCATTACATGGTGAAATTTCTGGTAATTTGAAGGAACTATTTGGGGGCACAGAATTTTTCCAAATCATAATCAGTTCTTTGGCTTTCATATCTAGCACAAAGACTTTTCATACACAGCACAAACTTCTTTTTTTATTAGAAAGTGTCTCTGTTGCTTTAAGATAGAATTAATTTAGATGCTTATTATACACATATTTTGGAAGACTGGGCTTCTAAAAATAAAGCCTTGATTCCCTTAACTATCCTCTTATTTTAGGTAAGCATAAAGAAATCTAAGAACACTTATGACATGAAATATGTTCTGAAGTAAAATAGTATTATAGTTACAAGGCAGTGCTAATCCAGCTTATTGGCATTTCAGAGTTTAAATAAATAGTTGATTATGCACAGAAGGTAAAATTTCATTGCAATAACAGTTAACACTTTTTAAAACAAATAAATGGTAATTTCTGAAACTTGTCACTCTTACATTGTTGCATAAAACTTTAGGTAAAATAAAAGATTTTTAACCGTTCAAAGTGAGCAAATGTAGAAACAATAGTGTTGCTACATTAACTCTTCAAATATTAACCACTAAGTATTCTTTAGTGTTTTCCAGTTACTCATTAACCATTTTAT
The DNA here is from genome assembly GCA_004023965.1 of Spilogale gracilis. Classification (NCBI taxonomy): domain Eukaryota; kingdom Metazoa; phylum Chordata; class Mammalia; order Carnivora; family Mephitidae; genus Spilogale; species Spilogale gracilis. The sequence goes on from PITA01000964.1 coordinate 56,198, forward strand.
ACTGTTATTGTTTCTCCAGTTGCCGGTGATTTCCACCAGGGAAAGTTGAAAAACATTTTTCTAGATCAGAAAAATGGTCAGATTTATTAACATCCCCCTTTCCCACCATATATTCATTATTAAAAGTCCACCATGTATATGGGATCTATAAATCCTAATTCAAAAATTAAGCCCAAATTTTAATTTAATGTTGTTGTGTAGTTTATGGTTCCTTGTGTATGGTTTTATTGCCCTCAACATTTCCTTGGTGTAAACTACTGAGCAAAGGAACAAGATTTCTTTTGTAACTGATACCTAAATTTCTATTCTGCTTTAAGCGTCTAATTTGCACTGTGAAGTCATATAATTTGAGACTTGTAGCTATATCATGAAAGTATAACAGTTTACGCTGATCTCTAATTTTCTGAGTTGTACTGGCTATAATTTAAATTTTTTGCATTATTTTAACCACAACGCAAACCAGTATACATCAGAAACCTTTGTATATTGACAGCGACTGGGAAAAGGATGCCTTGTTCTGATTTCAGATAAGCATTCCCTTTTCACAACTGCAGGTGCAGAGGAGCCCCATTCACAGTATTTGCTTCAAACTAGTTATAGTCACTGGATGAAAATACAATGCTATTACATGAGAACTTGACTGATCTTTACAAGTACAATGAATATTTTTAAAAATACTGTTATTAGTAGTAAATTCTAGAGGCAAGTAGCACGTTTCTGTCTATGTACTGGGAACAAAATATACTCTGTTGACACAGTCTTGATCATTTTACTCTTGTGTGTATATCTGTGCATACTTACTAAATCTAGAAAAATAATTCATCACATATTAACACAGTTGGAATTATACTCAGCGGAAAATCTGCTGCAACCAATGCATAGTTCCACTGAAGAGATAACTGATAATGAATGTTACTATTTCCTATGCCTTCAGATTTCACTTATTTTGAAATAGACATATAAGCCAATAAATAACCACAAGATAAAAATTTACTCTAATAGTTCTCATTTCACATAACTGGGTAAATATTAGACCACTATATATGCAACAAACGAGTGAAACTAACTGGATGTTTCCACGTTAAACTCTTATTTGTAAGATTATGACTTGATTGTTTTTATTAGTTTCAGGCAGAAACATGGCACATTAATTCAAAGCATAAGAGAAAATTTTAGTCTACAAAACAATTGCAACTCTCCTTCAACAGGAGAGTTCAGAGAAACGGGCTAACAGAATTTAAGGGTTTGATGACCAACCACAGATAAAGCAAATTTAAAAAAAAAAAAATTAGCAGTAATCATTGCATTGGCAAAAATAAATGTTTGGCCTATATATAAAACAAGAACCACTCATCCCAGATTGATTATTACTATTCCTCACTGTATGTTTTAATGTTTGCTAACAATCCAGTACAGCCACCTTAAATTTGCATGTAACTCAAAATGCCAACATACCTTTTCATACACTATTTGACCTGAGTTTAGGATGGGAGGTACTGTCCTCATTTGTAAAATAAAGACAATCTACATTATAAAGAAGCATCCTTTCCAATCATGGCAATTCTGATAGAAGTGGCTTGCCTGGATTGAAAGCTGTCAATCCCAGTCTAGGTTTCTGTCTCAGGGTCTTAGTTTCAGGGGCTGATCTGATCGAGGGATTAATTAGCTAGGACTTTTTTTTTTTTTTTAAGCTGAAAAAGTTAAAGAATATTTTAGAGTGTGTTTAATTCAATCAGGCTGAGCACAATGATAGAAGAAACTTGTATGCAGCCATCCTCTTCTCTCATGGACTCAAAACTACAAAACTCACTCCTACTATACCAATGTACCCTCAGCCTTGAATCAAATGCTAGTGATAGGTGGATCCACAAGCAGAAAGATGGGGGGCATCCTAAAAGATGCTTTCAAGGAGGATGCCTTCAAGGATGGAGCATAACCCCTAAACTGGCTTATGTAAATATGAGCTTCCACTCTTCCCAAATTTCCATTCTATTACTGCTTCCCTCAAATCTGGGAGCAACACACAGTCTCCTTGTACAATGTTATTGCTGTCACTCCGGGCGGAAGTACTTGACACCTGGCCTCCCTTGGGCTGCCTGAATGGAAGACGCTGCCACACACCCGCCCTTTTGAAGTTACCAGGGCGGGCAGATGGAGGCTGACAGTGGGCCACTTACCTGGCCAGGATGTTCTTCCTTACAGCCAAGACTTTTGGGGAAGAGAAGAAAATAAAAGGAAACAGAACAACTTACCACTCTGGCCCAGTCCAAGAACAACTAAAAACACCCAGGCCGCCCGAAGGAATGGGGCAGGACCTGGCCGGCAGTTGTGCAGGCAGACAAATGCGGCAGTAAAAAAAGCCAGGGCGGAGTGGCACATAATGCAAAGCAGCCTGCACCGCGCCCGCCGCCTGGCTGCTATCCGGATGCGCGCTGGCGACTCCCGGGCGCACCTCGGGGCCCGCGGGCCAAGTGTCCCTAGGACGTTACCCGCAGGCCCAGCAGGCGGACCCTGCGGCTCAGAGCAAGCGGTGCAGGTACGCTGGCTTGGGCACCGCTTGGCATCTCAGAGCCCCTGAGGCCCTGCCAGCTCGGCTCGGCGGGTCCCGCGATCCCCGCGCGAGAGGCACCTCCTCTGACGGTCAATAGCCCGGGGCGGCGACGCGAGCGAAGGCTCGGCAGCCCGCTCTGGGACAAAGAAAAGAGCTTTTGTTTCTCTCCAGCCGATGGGGCTTCTGCTGCATAAATCAGCTTAGTGAACAGCCAAACAGAATCAAACCCAAACAAAGCCCGAAGCCTGGGGGAAAAACCAGCCTAAAGTACTATCACTGGGTGATGCTGCATTTGTGGGAGGGGACGCCGGCGAGGCCGAAGGGGAAAAAAGTCGATGGCGCGTCAATCAACACGAGCTTCTTCCACAGGTGGGCAGGGAGGCCAATTCCACTTAGTTATATCTTTGCAGCCTCATTAGTTGAGCAGCGGGCAAAGTCCTGGTTGGCGAGGGAGGAAGAGCGGGGTGCCAGCAGCTGAGGGCAAAGGCTCCGACAGCACCCTAGAAGCCCCCGCCGGCGCCCGCGGACACAGAGCGAGGCACAGCTGCTCCCTGCTTGTCCGGGAGTGGAGCGCACGACCGCTAGCACTGGAGGGGAGGTTCCGCGAGGGTGCGGTAGCCCGGCCTTGTAGGGCGGGAGCTTCGTGCCCTCGTCCTTCTGGCCCCAGCGTGCGGCTCCGGCGACCCGCCGTCCAGAACCCCGGCAGCTGGCGCACTCTGGGGTCCACCGAGGAGGCCAGGGAAGCGAGGCTGGCGAGGGGCGGGGGAGCAGTGGTCCTGCTCCGGCCCCCGGGTTGGAGGGGGGGCTCTCTAAGTGCTGATAGCTGGGCGAGCTCGGGGCTGCGAGTTGCTAGGAAACCGCCCCACGCTACCCTGCGCCTTGCCCCGGCCGCCTGCAGGCTCAGCAGCGGCTCCGGCGGCGCAGCAGCAGCAGCAACAGCTCGGAGCAGCGTGGGCGGGACATTGGTGAGGCATGAAGTCACCGCGGCCCACACTCGCTCTTTGTTTTGCTCACTCCAGCTCTTTTTCTCCCCTTTGGCGCTGATAGTTGTCATGCCCACCGTTCACAGGAGCTCCTGATGCGTAGCTGCGCAGCAAGAATCGCTCCCCCTGTTCCCTTTACCCCTCCTCGCCGAATCCCTACAACCCAACGCTCCCCTAGCGGGTATGGAGACTCGCTCAGTACTAATGGCAGCTGCACACAAACCCCAGCCTCTCACCCGGGCACTCTGCGCTCCTTTGTTCCGAGATACTCACTGCCAGGCAGCTGCAGCATACAAAGCAGAGCATGCGGGGGGGAGGGGAGGCTCTCCCCGCCCCCAATACCCTCCGTTCCGCGGGTGCGAACTGCCAACGTTGCTTGTAGATTTAGGAGCTCACCCTTTACCCCACCCCAAGACAGTCCGGCATCTCCCCAACACTTGGAGACTTGGTCCAGTCCGCAGAGGCCCTACCGGGAGCTGCTAGCTGAAATTTCTCGCGCCTCTTTCTTCTCTCCGAGTCTCAGCCCCGGGCTGGACAGCCTTTTTCTTCCCAGGGTCTGGTAGTGGCTCTGGGTTTTGCTAGTGACAGTGGGTCTTTTGACCTTAAGCGCCCGCTTTCCAATAAACGGAACAAAGAAGTTATAAAGTGCGGCGAAGCAGGAGAGAGAAACTAAGGAGAGGACGAGAGAGGGCGTTTCTGCCTGCTTGCAGCTCAGAAATGTAGGTGTAAAAAGGGAGCGGGTATTAAACTGGGCAACTGTAGGAGAAGCCGCGCGCCTCCTGGGATCCTGTCACTAGCACTCTAGGCCAAGGGAGGGAACTCAGTCCCCCGGATTGAAAACAAGGCAATGTTTCCAATCAGAGACACAGAGTGATGGTTTTCTTTTTCCTCTAGGGGCTGGAGTGGTTGCCTGTGGTGAAGTCTGATCTCTCATTTTTCCACCAGAGGCTTGCCCGACGTCTTTCATAGGGCATCCGCCTCTTACAGGCATTAGACCAGTCCAGCCAGGTCAAGGTGAAATATGTGGGAGTTTCCCCGCCTTCTTATTTGTTTAATAGTTTCCATCTCCATATTTGGAGTAAAAAAACAAGTAGGAGGCTTTCTCTGTCTCTTTCTCTCTCTCTTTTTTTTTCTGTTTTCTAATTGTTAACTGAGTGAATGGAAAGTACCTGGTTAATAAGCCACAGCATTGAAAACTCCCCCTTTTCAGGTGTGGACTGCACATTGGGACCCACAGAATTAGCTAAGCAAACCAGGAACCCAGCTGGAAAATTACAAGTGCTCTAGGTCTACAAAGCAGGTCTTTTTGAGAGACCAAATGAATATTCCAAACCTGAAAAACTGATACCTTTAAACATGATTCACTATGGGCAATGTACTCTAAATAGGGAATTAAATCTAGCTCAGCTTCTTAACTTATTTTCTTTTTTGGTTCCAAGTTTGAACAACTCTAGTTTTGTTTTAGGTGGTCTGGAAAGTAGCTGGGATGGGGATGAAGACTTTAAATTTGAACACAAAAGGAGCATATTCAAGCTCTCATTAGTTACTCTTCAATGGGCGAGCATGTGTATTTTCCAGAGATTATTTCATAGTCTTAAGGAATACAGCCACTATCGATACACTACTGTTACAATGAAGGGAAAAAGTCAATTCATAATCCCTGTAAGGACGTGTGTCTAAGTGTACTCTATATTGTAAAGTGGCTATCACATCAGAGTTTCATGACATTTTAAAAAATCTAACTCTTGATGTTGGAAATGTAAATGGCAATTATAGTATTAAATAAAATAAATTTACGTAAATAATAATCGGTATAGCTTGGTGACACTGAATAAGTATGCACTAATTTTTAACTATACATATCTTCTTTGACTTAACGATGGGCTTTATAAATCTATCATAAGTTGAAAGTAACGCAAGTTGGAAATGCATTTAATATACCTAACATACTAAACATTGTAGCTTGGCGTAGCCTACCTTAAACATGCTCAGAGCACTTACATTAGCCTGCAGTTTGGCAGTATTACATAACACAAAGTATTGAAGTAATATCTCATGAAATCTATTGACTACTATATCGAAAGTGAAAAACAGAATATTTGTATGTGTACAGAATGGTTGTAGGTATATTGGCTGTGTACCCTTGTGATACCACGGCTGAATGGAAACAGCGGCGAGCTCGTGCTGCCCAGCATGAGAGGTGGGTATCCCACCACACATCACTACCTGGAAAAAGACCAAAATTTGAATATGGTCTCTACGGAACTCATATCACTTTTGCACCATTGTGAAGTCAGAAAATTGTGAGTCAAACTGTCATTAAGTTAGATGTCTATATATTCTATATATTCTACATACTAAGCCCAAAGAACTATGTAGCAAGAAGAATAAGACAGTTTGTAAATCTGTTGCAGGAAATTTTGGAGCCCTTTAAAAAGAAAGACTTCTATGTTTTGTTATATGAAACCCATGCAAATATGTATCAGGATGTTGGTTTTGTGGAGTTGTTGGAGAATAATTACAGTACCATTTATCACCACTTTGCAGTTGTAAAGAGGTTGTAATTCTGGTTATCAAAATAAACTAAAATAGTATCCCAGCTGAGCCTGTGATCCTGGAAAGTTATTTACAAACAAGTTATCTGTACATTTTGAACTATAAAGATAAAAGTGAATTCTCCTGAGCCCTGCAAATCATCTGTAAGGTTTTCTTTCAGTAAATAAAATTTAGGCCCAAGAACAAAGTTTGCTTTTTTCCAGTAAGGGTCATTGGTCACCACAACTCATCTTTCTTTCTCTAAGAAAATATGTAAAATACTGTGAAGAAATATGGTATTGGTATCTCTGTCATATTACCTGAAGAATTCTTTTTTTTTTTTTAAGATTTTATTTATTTGACAGAGAGAAACACAGCCAGAGAGGGAACACAAGCAGGGGGAGTGAGAGAGGGAGAAGCAGGCTTCCCGCTGAGCAGGGAAGCCCGATGTGGAGCTTGATCCCGGGTCTCCAGGATCATGACCTGAGCCGAAGGCAGTCGCTTAACCAACTGAGCCACCCAGGCACCCCCTTACCTGCAGAATTCTAACAGAGAAAAAAATGTTCCAAAAGATGGTTGGTTGATTAATTCCTGTTTTTATGATGTTCTGCTGTCTTGCTATGAAATTTCTGGCAGCTAATTTTTCATCATTTGTGGTAATGAGAACAACTGAAATTCACATAGTCTAAAAATAACATTTTAGCTATTCATTCCAGTCTTCCTATCACCACATTCTTTTAGTTGCTAATAAGTCATAAAATTAGAAGAATTAAGTTTCTTCCCTACTCCTTTGATTTATCCTTAACCTTGATTTCTTGCTAACTCAGTATATGGTAAAAAATGAATAGGCTATAAATATATAGCAGCAGAGAGATATATGAGAGACTGCCCCTTTTAGGGTATATTCAGCCTTTAACTAGATTTTGTCCAAATTATTGACCTCATGAATACCGTTAAAACTATATGTATATTTTAATATTATATCTTTCTAGGATCAGTTAGTATCAGATATGCAGTAGGTTATAAGCAAATGTTCACAAGATGTCTGTAATCTTGCTTCGTTTATAGCTCTAAGGATATGATGAATGATCCGGTAAGTGGGATGTATTATTGCGAACATGATGTCTAGCTTCTTCCAGTGATAAGGACCATAATCCACTGGAAGATAGTTTTCACTGAAATATAATATAAGGTAGTGTTCCTCATACTGTGGACTGAAGACCATCTAATCTAATCATCTATTGAGTGATTCCTTAGCTCTATTCCAGGAGATTCTGAATTCATAGATTTGGTGTGGTATCCAGCAGTATTTATTGTTATAAGATCCTCAAATGGTTCCTTAAGTATTGAGGTTCAAGGACCCCTACAAAACTCCTCAAAGGCTTCTTGTGTACTTATTGATAAACTCCAGTGTCAAAAGCAAAGTCAAAGAAAAATGAATTGCTAGAGCCAAAGTCTCTTCCCAAAGTATTCTATGAATGATTGACTCTATGAATGATTGAGATGTTTTTAGAAACAGACTTCCATGACTTAAGTTTGGGAAATGCTGGGTTAAAGTTAAGTGATATCCTTTACTGGAGGATTTTCTAGAAACATACAGGCTACATGCAACTGGATTATCCAAAAGAAGAAGCCCTTTTCAAAGAACATTTCACAGACTAACTTCCATAAAGCACACTGCTAAATGAATCCTATTTTATGAAAGTGGAAACTAAGAACCAGATTGGATAGGAGACTGACCTTACTGACCTTACACCTGAAGAAAATTATTGGGCAGACATAAATCAGAGCTCTGAGTCTTGTCCACTATCTCATTTACAGTGATGACTTTTGGTTTCAAGTAACAGTCAAAATATGACTGTCATCCGTGAAAAGGGGAACTATTGGAAGGAAATTGGGAGCTCACAGAACCAGTAGAAGGTGGAGAGACTGGGTTTCAACAAGGTCAAAAACCAAGAGAGGCACAGACAAGGGCAGTAAGCATCTGGCAAATAAGAACGCTTTTCTAATCATCACTTCATCTTTGTACCACTTGCTCAAGAGGCAGAAGCCTGGCTGGGAATGTTGAATTTTCAGAACTTTAGTCACCTGACAGTCCCCTGGCCTTTTGAAGGTAGAGGGATGGGAGGAGGAGCTTTTGCCTTTGGCTTCCTCAGTGGAAAATATAATACTCTTTCCCAATAAGATGGCACAAAGTCGCATAGATTGAGGAAGGGAGACCTGTAAAGTGACAAATGCTCATCACTCAAATATCCTGACTTCCCCTGGCTACTGCTTTGCATTACGGTTGAATTTGGGGTCACACTGTAGCTTTAATTTAACTACCCTGACAACTAACTGATACTTTGGTTAGTAGTATTATCTTCAGAGGTACTTCTGAATGAAAAATTTTTCTGTGTGCACAATATAATCCTAGCTTTCTGTTTTCTTTCTGTAAGCTGCAGTTATGCACAGTGATAACTTTATTCAAACATATTCTTCATTGGCCACCTTTTCCTCCTTCATTTCCCCACTATTTCCTAGCATTTCCATAATTCAGAGTCCTCTTCTGGAGGAACCTAACTAAGACAAATAATGAATGACCCTGGAAACCACTCTCTGGAGTCCTCCACATGTGAATTTGAATTTTATTCTTGTCTAGCTATTAGGCAACCCACAGAATAAAAAGTAGAGGATCTTTGGAGTCTGAAAAAAACTGAATCTGTTACTTAGCAGCTGTAGAACCATAGGCAAGTTATTTACCTTCTCTGAGCCTCAGTTTATTCACTTATGCCCAACAAAATTAAAATAACTATCAAAATTGCAATAAAACAATGAGATACCAGTGTACGTCTATTGGAATGACCAAAATCCAAACACTGACAACTGGTGAGGATATGGAGCAGTAGGCACCCTCATTCACAAAAACCTGCACACGGATGTATATAGCAGTTTTATGCATAATTGCCAACACTTGCAAGCAGTCAGAATGTTCTTTCATAGGGGAAGGGACATAAAAAACTGTGGTATATCCAGAAAATGGAATATTACTCAGTGCTAAAAGGAAATGAGCTATCAAGCCATGAAAAGATATGAGGGAACCTTAAGTGGATATTGCTAAATAAAATAAGCCAGTGTGAAAAACCTGCATAATGTATGAGTCCAATTATATGACATTCTGGAAAAGCAGAAGTGCAGAAATAGTAAAAAGATGGTTGCTAGAGTAAGGAGGGAGGGAACGATAAATCCATGGAGCACAAGGGATTTTTAGGGCATTTAACTAACTCCATATAATACTACAGTGATGGGTTTGTCAAAACCCCTGGGTGGCCCAGTTGGTTAAGCACCCGACTCTTAATTTCAGCTCAGGTCATGATGCCGGGGTCATGAGACTGAGCCCCCTGTTGGGCTCTGCACCAGGGGGAGTCTGCTTTTCCCTCTGCCTCTGCCCCTCCCCCAATCTTTCTTTCTCTCTGTCACTAATAAATAAATCTTTAAAAAAATAAAAATTAAAGTTTATATAACACACACACAAAGGACTACCAAATAAGGTTATTGTGAGAATCAAAGGAGAGATCATGTATGAAACATGTTAGAATTCACCATATATGCTCCAAACAGTTTTTGCAATGGTAATTTGGATTATTTAAATTTCACAATATAAACAACATTGAAAATCCATAAGTACTTTTTTCAAGGCTTGTATTTTGTCATAAAAATACCATCAAATTTTCTTTGGTTTTAATGGATACCTAACTTCCCTTTTCTGGTAACAAAAATTCTTTACCCACATTAGTAGATATAGTGAGCATGATTTAATATTGATTCTGCCTGTAATCCTAGCATTCTTTATGATGGTATAGGTTTATATCTTCTTAATAAAAAAAAATTGTCCTGCAATCTTTTCAGCCTGAAGTCATCCTTGTAGAGTTTGACATAAAACTATATGAAAGTCTTGCTTATTTGTACATGACAGGGACAATATACTTAACTACCTTTTATTTAAAATCCAACATGTTTAAACTTATATGTAGTCAGGGGGGTAATAGGAATATGTAGTATATTTTAAATGTTATTGCTTTATTGCTCAGTACTCTAAATGGATAGCAATGTTAAGGGCCCACAGCTGGCTTTCCCAAATAAAGGTATCAGCAGATATTAAAAAGACAACATTTCACCATTGACATAGTTCATCTGTTGATCCAGGATGGTATGTGGGCTGATTTGCACATCATTCCACAGCTAAAGGCCTTTCTGAACGTCAGTATCTCAGAGTAAGTCCACTACTAAAATTTTCCTTCTCAGCATTTTCTCATGATCACATAGCCTCTGGAGAATGAAGTCACTACAAAATTTAAATTATTCTAATCAGATTCACATGGCATCTTTATACTTGGAATGCTTCCATTCTTAGTCCCCTTCTCCAATTTCAAAATTACTTCATGTTTCACCTTGAAGAATGTGACCTTTTAACATAGTGAGGAAATTCTTTATAAATTAGGCACAGGATATTCAATTTCAACATTCATTTAACAGATATGTAAATATTTATTGAACATTTGCTATGTGTAAAGTTATAGATCTATGGAAGATATAAGCATTAGTAAAATCCAGTCATTATCACAAAGATATTTAATTTGATTTGAAAATAATACGTAAATGAAAAAAGATGACCGAGTTGATAAATAGAATGGGTCAGAAATAGACTCTAACATCAATAATAATTTAATATAACACAAAATATACTTTGAAAGTTGATGGAGAGGGGAATAAATAATTTAACAAATTGTATTGGGATAATTGTTAACTATTTGGGAACAAACAATATTAATTTAGAAACTTACTGAATATGCAAATATACTCATGATGGATTAAAGGGCTTAAGCATAAAAGTACAAGACTACCTATTACTTTTTTTCTGATATTGGCAATATAAATTATTTTTATAGTATAAGATTATTTATCCAATTTTAAGAGAACAAATCAACAAATCTGACGATTTTTTTTAAAACTTAGGTGTTTATACATACTTTAGAAAGGGATATAAATAATAACCATATAACCATAGAATATGTTCATACAAACCAATAAGAAAACATTTACTCAGTAATAGGTTAATGTGCAATATTAATTTCATATCTGGAAGTTAGTCCTCTAAAGATTCAGAAATATGTTTCTGAATAAAGAAATATGTTTCTGAAATAAAGAAAATTATTTATAGGAATGCATGTTTCAGTAGTATATACAATAACAACAAAAAATGCAATGATACTTTTGGTCATTTGAATCCTTTTCAAGCTAAAGTAGAAGAAAAGATTATCAAGTTTTTTTGTTTTTGTTTTTGTTTTAAGATTTTATTTGAGAGAGAGAAAGAGCAAAAATAGGGGGATCAGCAGAGGGAGAGGGAAAAGCAGACTCCTTGCTGAGCAGCGAGCCCAATGCAGGACTTGATGCCAGGACCCTAGGATCGTGACCTGAGCTGAAGGCAGATGCTTAACCAATGGAGCTACCCAGGCGCCCAGGAGATTTCCTTCTGAAATAAAAATCTAAAATTGTTATTCTTTTCTTAAACCTTTCTATGGTTCATTGTATGATATTCCCCAGCTTTCTCTAAGTTATGAAAAAGAACTTTAGTTAACATCAACTATGAAATTTTGACTATTTCATATATTTCAAATATAGTTCATATATTTCAAATTACAGTTCCCAGTACCATTTTGTATGACATGACCCTTGACTGCCCTATGCTGTACAGAAGAGAAGTCCCGATTCTCTTGATTCTTAAGAATAATTTCCCAGGGCGCCTGAGTAGCTCAGTTCTTAAGCGTCTGCCTTTGGCTGCGGTCATGATCTCAGAGTCCCGGCATCGAGCCCCGCATCGAGCCCCACATCGGGCGTCCTGCTTGGTGGGAAACCTGCTTCTCCTTCTCTCACTCCCCCTGCTTGTGTTCCCTCTCTAGCTGTGTTTCTGTCTGTCAAATAAATAAATAAAATCTTTTTTTTTTTAAAAAGAATAATTTCTCGTGTCATTTTTACCAAGTCTTTCAGGATTTCTCTTGGCATAATCTGCAATATCTTTTACTTTTAAAGTAATCTTTAAAGAAAATTTTTTCGGGGTGCCTGGGTGGCTCAGTTGGTTAAGCGACTGCCTTCAGCTTGGGTCATGATCCCGGAGACCCAGGATCAAGTCCCACATTGGGCTCCCTGCTCAGTGGGAAGCCTGCTTCTCCCTCTCTCACTCCCCCTGCTTGTGTTCCCTCTCTGGCTCTGTTTCTTTCTGTCAAATAAATAAAATCTTAAAAAAAAATTTTTTTTTCATTAAAAAAGTAGTATCTTGTATATTGCATTTTCTTGGTTAATTTTATTTGCTTTATTTTTGTGTAGTTTTGTTCATAGTAGATCCACCATTTTTGTTTTTAATATGCATTCTTCATGTACATCTTTCTATGTTATATATTATTCCCTAGTGAGTTTGTTATTCAGTTTACTTAAAGCTCCTTGATTCCACCAGATTCTTGGCAGTGAAACATAGCTTACTCAAACTGGGTAATTTGAGGAGAATTAGTTAATAAAGAGGCTATTTATAAACATGGGGGTAGAGTGTCAGTGATAATGCTGTGCTCAAGAGTTAGAAACTAGGGAGAGATGTATCACTATCCTCAGGCTATTAAAAGTAAAAGAAGGATGCATTACTCAACCCCAGAGGTATTGAGTGTGTAGATGTCACCTGGCAAGTTCTGTCACCTTTGTGTTTAAGAGTCATAGCCAGCCCGAGATCATTTACACAGAAGGGACAGGAAGACATAACATAGGCAAAGCCCATCCCTAAGCAAGAGGGTAGTGAAGCCATAGCCAGGTAGTTCAGGCAGGCTGGTCCTTCAAGGTAGAGAGTGGAGTGGAGTGGAAAGCTGGTGGAGCAAACAAAAGATACCTGGCATCCCTTAGGATGGGATGTAGGACATTTATGGTTTTTGAGCATCTTAATAACAAACATATTTGCATAAATCTTTTTTTAAATTCTTAAATATTTAAGACTTTTTCCTTAGGAAAAATTTTCAAGGTGAAGTTACTGGGTCAAAGATTAGATACATTCTCAGGGCTCTTGATACTTCCTGTCAAATAGGTCTGCTTTTCCAAAGGACCCAGAAAAATAAGAATAAAAGAACTTGATGAGAAGTTTTGCCCAGTGAAGAGCCCAGCCTTGGGAAATCATTGTGTCTTTGGAAGTGGCATCTTAAGGCAGGCTTCCAGTAGGAAATGGAAAGCAGAGTTAAGCCGGATAATTGAAGCCTAAAGCATAGGTCTTATGGAAGGGAACAAGTGATAGTGCAGTCTTGTGGGGCTTATAGCAGTAAGGAACTTAACACCCTAGGCTTAAAGGGTCAAGAAGAGGCAATATATCAAAGAACACACACATAGAAGGTATGGAGGAGCTACATAAAGAAAGACTCCAGACAGGAAGAAAGGAACTCGTTGGTGAATGAGCAAGGGAAAAGCAGAGCAAATAAAGATCTTGATATCAATTTTTTCCCTACCCTCTAAACTTCTGCCAGTGCCTCAAATGGATCTTACCCAATAAGAGTCAGAGATAAAATAACTCTTCAATGCAATCTACACTGTTTAGTTTCCTGGGACAAAAAGAGGACAGACAAGGGAACTGGATGGGTAAATGGGAAATATCCAACCTGTTCAGCTTCAAAGGAGATCAAATGGCCAAGGGAAAAGAGATTGGCTTTTTAAAGATATCCATAATCTACCTTGGCAAGATTAGCAAAAGAAATATGAGAATTTCCCCTTATTCTAAGTTTTACATCTTTGCCTAATTAATAAGTGTTTTTATTGCTGTGAGCAAATGTCATTTTCCTTTCAAATATACCTGATGGCTTGAATTTCCTGGATCTTCTTGATTGACTGTGAAACACACATTTCAGAATCTAATATAAACATGTTTTGTTTGGTGCTCATACTATCTGCCTATAGAGTGGTCTAACTTTAAAAAAATAAAATTGCCAGGGTGACTGGGTGGCTCGGTTGTTAAACATCTGCCTTCAGCTCAGGTCATGATCCCAGGGTCCTGGTATTGAGCCCCACATTGGGCTGCCTGCTCAGCTCCTGCTCTCACTCCTCATGCTTGTGTTCCCATTCTAGCTGTGTTTCTCTCTGTCAAATAAATAAATTCTTTAAAAAAATTTTTTTGCCAAATGCTTTAAAATCAGAAGATATCATAAAATCCTACTTTTATCTTTTTTTTTTTTAAAGATTTTATTTATTTGACAGAGAAACACAGCCAGAGAGGGAACACAAGCAGGGGGAGTGAGAGAGGGAGAAGCAGGCTTCACACCGAGCAGGGAGTCTGATGTGGGGCTCGATGTGGGGCTCGATCCCAAGTCTCCAGGATCAGGACCTGAGCCGAAGGCAGTCGCTCAACCAACTGAGCCACCCAGGCGCCCCACTTTTATTTTCTTTTAATTAGACTACTGGGCATACCTGGGCCCTCATTTCTGTAAGGCATTGAGGTAGATCTGCATATCTGCTGCTATCTAAGAAGGAGCCCAGGCTCTTCAGTTTGCCACAGTCCTCACCACCCCCTGTTGTATTTTGATCGTCAGTTACTGGTTTTCAGTGTGATCATGCTACTGTTTTTCATATACCTAAGTTTGCTCATATATGTTACATGCCAGAGTCCTGTAGACATTTAAGTTTGTGGTCTCTGCATGAGTTATTCATAGGCTAAAGAGGCCTCTGATTCTTTCTTTCCTCAGGATCAACTGAACATTTTATTTCAGTGTGGCAGGAACTACATTCTGAACAATGGGAGGTGGTATAATAAAACTACCGACAACCTTTTCACAATTCCTTTTACCAAATAGTGATTGTTTGTTACCTATCCTGTGTCCTGGCCCTCAACACTTTCCCTGATTCCTCTTCCCTCTGATTTGATTTGACCTGCAGGAAGTGGCTTGGAACTAAAACAGCTTTTCTCCTATTAAAACAGATTTCTTTTATGAAACTACATGCTTCTCAGATTGTTTTATGTCCTGAAACTGAATGATAATATGGTTCTCTGTTATAGAAATTAAAGGTATGCTCAAGCAAAGATACATGTGCAACTGGGCAATATCAGGTTTTGTTATTTGCATAAAGTGTTCAATACGACTTTGGGCCCAGCATCTTTAAGAAACTATTTCTCAACACTCCTTTGAATATTAGACAGGTTAAAAGGCAACAAGAGTTTAAAGAACTTAAAGTTTCATTCTAAATATTTCACCCAGATAGAAAACAGTATGTCTCTAGAGAAAGGAGAGAAATAACAACTGGAGGCATAATTGCCATAGGACCTTACTTCAGAAGAATAGCAGAGCTTGAAAAATCAGTCCCAAAACCTTGCTCTGTCTTTATTTTCTTTTACCTGTTTTAGACCCTAGGACAGAAGAGTCAAGGGCATATTAGAATATGTGTACATTTATGTTTTGAGGATGGTGAAAAATAATATTTGCTGAGAGGAAGCCAGACTATTAAGATTAAGCAGAATTCAAAGAGATTAAGTCCTTGGTAGCACATCTTAGATTAAGTAAGTGATTAAAGCCCTTTAAGCTTAACCTAAAAAGTTCTCTCAAAATTCAGTCATCCTGAAACTTAAAGAACATAGATTAGAGGTGGTACCTGAGTGCAGGTGAGGTGGAGAAAAAAGCAAAATCCAGGTGTGAGCGAGAAGGACTTAAATGAGAAGTGTGAGTTTTAGATGAATAAGGTCTGAGAATCTAACGTGCAACATGGTAACTATAGTTGATAGCACTGTACTGTATAGCTGAATGTTGCTCTGGGGGTAGAAAAATGTTCTCATTTTTAAAAAAAATAATTATGTGAGATGATTGACATATTAATTACCTGAATGGGGAGGGAATTCTTTCAGAGTGTATACCTATATCAAATCACCATGATGTACACTTCAAATATGTTATCTTTTTATATGCCAATTATACCTCAGTGAAACTAAAAATTTTTAAAGGTAATATTTTCAACTAAATTCAATAATTATCTTAGGTTTTTATCCTTATACATTTATGCTGAGTAAATCATTACTGAACCAATTTATATCTTTATTCTATTACTAATTCAAGAAACATATATAGAGCTTTGGTGTATCCCTATCTTTCTCCTAAGTACAGTAATTACTAAGATTTAGTCTCTATGTTCTAGGACTTTATGGTGCCCTGAGGAAGATAGGCATTTTAAAGAATTACTACAATATAATCTAATATTACATGAGCAATAATAGCAATGTTTGAAACATGTGAGGTAGTATAGAGAAGTGAAAAATCTACTCCATCTGGGCATCAGGAAAGGCTTTACATGAGAGAGGCTTGTGCAGGATTTTTAAGAATGAGGCATGGATACTAGGGTAATGAAGTGAATGGAACAGAATATGCAAGAGCCCACAGCTGTTAAGTTTTGTAGTGGGTTCCAGTTTGAGGAAGGAAGTAGTAAGTAATAAGGCTAGAGAAGTATATGGCAGTAGACCGTGGAAGAAGTAGACCTCTTGGCCAAAGAGCTTAGACTTTTTCCTGCAGATGATGAGGAGTCATTGTGAAATTCTAAACAAGCAGATGATTTGGTTATCTTGGCATTTTGGATATATCACTCTGGCATTAAGTGTGGAGAGTGAAGGTGAGAGGGTGTGAGACTGGAACAGGATTAGGTGAGAGGTGAAAAGCACCTGGGCCAAGAAAGTGGTATTTGGTGATGGAGAGAGGGGAATAGATTTGAGAGATATTTTATTTAGGAGATTAAAAAACATATTAGGGTACATTTGGTGATTAGTCAAGGAATATAAGAATAAAACTAAGATATACTGGGGAGGATAATTTAGAAGTGATCAGAGAGAGGTACCCAGAAGATGGTTGGGAATACCTGTCTGAAGCTTAAAAGAGAAGTATATATTGCTGTTATAGATTTGAGAGTAAAAATATGCTAGGTGGTGTGTAAAGTCATGGGTATTCTTTGTGGGGGGATATATAGAAGGATTACAGATTATGGCCAAGAAGAGGAATCTATGAAACAACAATTTAAGGCTGAGACAGGATGGTCAATGAGGCAAGAGAAAAAGGGTTGTTGAGACTCATTGATAGAAACCAAGAAAAGCTGAAACATATCTAAAAAGAAAGAGTGATTAGAAGGTCAAATGCTACAGAAAGTCAATTCTTATAAGGACTTCAAATTAGATTGGAATCTAATGATTGGAACCCAGAAGATCACTGTTGTTAGAGGAGCAGCCTCTGTGAAGGGTGCATTAGAAGCCAGACTGCACTATGTGAACAAGTTGGAGACATCTTCTGAGATGCTTACATGAGAGGAGGATGAAAGAGGTCAGAATAACCTGAGAGAAACTTCTACATTCTCAGTGAATCTTTATAAATGCCGCCATATTAATATTTTTTATAAAATCAATATGGAAACATTTGCTTGGTTTCACAATATAAGCTATGTTTATAGGACAACTTATCTGTTGTCAGCTTTCCTTTTCAGATTCCAATCTAAGAGGAAATAAGTAATATGTATAATACTTGATGGGGAAATTCGAATACCCCTGTGTTCCAAGGCATACTTAAACTTGATGTCAGAAGAAATGAAAGCTATGGAAACTGACTTTGCAGTACAATGGTTAAAATAATAGACTAAAACATGCTGTGTTTGTGTAAATTGGACACTCTGATATAAGAAAATAGGTAAAAATCTGTTTCAGAGGCCAGTTTCTTAGAAATAAAAAGCTAGAAGGAATCTGGCATGGTGGATAATTATTGAATTGAATTTTAGGAATTAGGCCTGTTATAATACAAATGTAAAATGAGATAGTCAAAGGGTAAAGTGATTTAATCAGAGTTGCTCAATGAATTAGTGACAGAAACCAGCATTAATTATATTTGACAGTTAAATTTGAATCTCATTCATTAAGTACATCTTATATGGCAAGGACTGTGCTAAGCACTTCCTATTCATTTTATCTTTTATTCTTCAAAGACGATTATGACCACAGTATTATTATTATTACATTTTGCAGAAGAGGAAACTGAGTCACAAGAGAGAAAATAACATGCCCAAGACCACTTTGTAAATGGTGGAGTTAGCATTTAAACCTAGGCAGTCTGACTCAAGAGTTAAATGCTCTAACTCATGACCATCTTCTACCAGATATAGGCACGTACACTGTATAATTATTACTTGAAACTATTAAGAGACATTCAGCTTTCTCTTTCATAGATAGGGATCATATGTACAAATTAAAGACTCTTTTTGGTTTGGAGCTTTAATGGGAAAGAGTTAAAAGCAGAAAAATTACAATGTGATAATTGAGAAATTTATTAAATTGGTGTTTTCCTTCGACCAATAAATTTTGAAAAGAAAAACATAGTTTTGATTTTTTTCTTTTACCACAAATGTAATGTAATAATAACATGTTCAGAAAAGCTTATTGTCATGATGAAATAACACATTTTTGCCAAGGTAATTATTATAATAATAGGCTATTTTACATTTTTCCCTTCTCCACCCAAGTCATTTTTGTTTTTTTTAAATAAGCAGACTTTCATCTGCTTAGCATCTGAGGCAAATAGCCATGTATTTGCGTAACTGGTTGTTTTATTTGGGGGTTGGGAAAGCAAGTTCATATGCTATCAACAACTTTAGTTATCATCTTGAACTATGTAAATCATATAAGTTATTTGACTTAGCTTGACACTCCATTGGCAAAATTCTAAGAATATTGACTGATGTTTTTATATTCATCTTAGGCAATTAATGGAAAATCCAGTAGAGCTGATTTTATTGGTGGAGAGGTGCATAGTACACTGAGACCATTATATCTGAATTGGCTTTTCAGCATTTACTAAGTAGTGCTGCTTACTAAGAAGTAACTAAGCCTTAGGGTTTGCTTCCATCCCAGATCAGTGCAGAAGAATGAAATGAGAGTCTGACATAGGTCTTTTTTCTTGCCAGAACCTGGCAGGCTAAGTACAGGCAAGCATGTAAGTCAGAGGTTTTCAGTGGAGGAAGGGACAGAGGGTTGCCAACAGAATTACCTATTGGACTTTTCCAGTTTTACTCTTTAGACTCTGTCAACATTTCTCCCCAAGTTAGGAGTCAGAGTCTCCAGGTAAAAGAGCCAGTGTCTCTGGTTCTCATGCTTGGTTGTACATTAGAATTACTTAAGGTGATTTTAAAAGCTATTGGCATCTAGTATTTTTTGAACTAGAAGCTCTAGAATTGAAGATTAAGCTGGCATTTAAATAGAGTTAGTATTTCAAAACAAAAAAATTTTTTGACAGATTATTCAACCTTGTTGCCAGGGTTGAACCATCATAGGCTTACCTGTATAGGTTGAAAATCCTCACAAATAATCCTGATATTCTAAATCACTGCAAACCCTCCCTCCCACGCCCCCACCCCCAACACACACACACACATTTTCTCAACTCCTGGTTGAGAACTCTAGACCTATATGATGGTGAAGAGAACCATGGGTAAGAACGAAGTGCCCCATTACTGGACCAGATCATGTCTGATTTTCTCTACCTCTGCACTATTTAGGTTTGATAATTCTCTGTTGTTGGGAGATGGGACTCTGCTGTACATTGTAGACAGTTGACCATCATCTCTAGCTTCTACCCACTAGATACCAATTGCATTTCCTCCCCATTTGTGGGAACCATCAAGTGTCTCCAGACATTGCCGATGTCCCCTATGGGGCAAAATCAGTTCTTGTAGAGAACCACAGATCTAGACCGTGAACTAAGGCAGGACCTAGCAAGTGAGTCTGGAGTGGATCTGACTGGATAGAATTAGAAATCCTTAAAACAAAACTGGAATGCATGAAGGTTTATCTGGGGCTTTACATTTCATCCAAAGAAGCCATAGAACTATTTGGAATTTGTTCTGGTTATCTACTGCTGCATTTAAACAAACAAACAAACAAACAAACAAACAAACACTGTAAAATTTAGTGACTTAGAACAGTGACAACATTAATTTTATTCACAAATCTGCAATTTGGCTGTGGCTAAGTGAGAGAGGTAGTTTTTGCTCGCCTGGGGTGGCCCAAAACTTGGGGGCTAGAATCATTTGGAAACTCACTCACATGTCTGGTTGTTAATGGCTGGCTGTCGACAGGGGCTTCAGCAGGAGCTATGGCTGAAAGACCTACACGTGGCCTTTTCATGTGGCTTTCTCACAGCATGATGGCTGGATTCCAAGGACAAGTGTCTCAAGAGAACCAGGCAGAAGCTGTTTTGCATTTAATGAATTGTTCTTGGAAGTCACATAACATCACTTCCACTGTGGTCAAAAGTCTGCCTAGATTCAAGAAAAGGGAACATAAACCCCATTTTTTGGCGAAGAGATGTCAATGTCACTTTATAGGAAGAGCACATAAGATGGTATGCATTGCTACAGTCTCATCTTTGGAAAGTACAAGCTGCCACAAAATTGAAATGGCAGATCATTTAGGATTGGTTATCTAAAGTCTGTGACAGTGTTATCTAAGGATTTTTCTAAGTACCACATATATCAATAAGCTGGAGAATATTTGTTTCAAATATTTGTTTCAAATATTTGGACTTCTCTCTCAAGGATTCTCATTTGGCAGATCAGCTTTAAGCATGTGGTATCTGGTTTTTCAAGAAGTCCTCAAAATTTTTCTTATGCATGTTAAGAATGTTCTTTGTTTATACAGATGCTTTAATCATTTACACATTTCCATTACACATTTACACATTTTCTCTGATGAAACAAGGTGGTGATAGAGGCAGAGCTTTGAGGAATGTAAGTCTCTGGAGGAACCACTTCAAACATGACTTTGGGTTTGTAATATGCATATGTTACTTGTCAAAAGACACTTTCAAAGTAGTGTTGCTGATTGGGGCTTTATGGACTTTGATTTATTTTAGTTTCCACAAATGTCAAAATAAAAAAAAAAAGGAAAGAGATTACATTATAGTCACAGTCAAGAAATTTGGGATTTTTTTAGTCTAATTTTATGATCAGATTTTATATGCTTTTATGTTACATTTGAAAACTATAGGCATAAAATGAAAAAGCAGTATTCATAATGATGCAGTTGAATTTGTGTCATAAGGAAGGATTCTTTGTTGAAACTTAACATGATAATGTATATGGTAATGGGAATTTCATTTTCAAGGAACCTCATGAAAAATGTGGGAAATAAAATGCTAGTATAGAGACATTTCCCTGACTTGAACTTTGCTGATCAAGCAACTTCAATGACCTAAAATATACTTGAGAAAACAGCATTTTAAAAAAAGCCTCTGTGCAATCAAAATAGAATACAAAAGTTCATACTTCACTTGGAGTCTACACACTATTAATGTGCATGAAATTCTGATAGGGTTCCCACCTTACAGCAAAGGGAAAACATCATGTTAGAATGCATTAGAAGAGAATGACCTCAGTCTGGCACAATGAGATCTAGGAACAACTGAGGCAACAACAAAATTCAAGTAATTCAAAGCACGCTATTTTTTTCTGAGTACAGGAAACCTACTCATATTTCACTATTTTTAGGGGTACCACTGTAGTACAGAAGTATAGCAACTGTTTTTCATCACAGTGAGCCTGAGTTTTTGAAAAGCTTAACTAATATTAATATAGTCACTTTAATAGGTCAGAAAAATATTTAACAGTTTTAGGGAAAAAATTCTTCTAAGTGGTTAGCATTAAATAAGCTTTGGCGCTTTTAGTAGACAAACTTCCATTATGTATAAAATTATTTTTTTAGATTGTCTCATTTGCAGGAGATGCTAGATAATATTTCCTCATTGACATGCAAATAAGTCATCCTATTAAGATATTTTCTTAATTTTTTTATCAAATTAAAATCTTAAGTGCCACTTAAGTGTGACATAAAATCTAATATAGCAATCTAAATCTAATAATAGAACACCATATCAGCATTTCAGAGTTATATTCGTATCAGCAAATGCTAATAAGGTGGGAAAGAATGGTAGAAGCAAGGGGGTCATCTAACCTATTACTGAGTCCTACTGAATATGACTCTTAAATTCCCCTCAGTTTTGTTCATTTCTCTGCTTCTACTGCCACCAGCCTTGTCCATGTCACCATCATCTCTCCCATCTGTATTTCTTCACTAGGCTTCTGTCTCCCACCTCTCTCAGCGGCCTCCACTCCCCTTTTCCAGGGAGCCATCAGATCAAGTTACTTCCTTCTCTAATCTGTTACTATGACTTTCCATTCTATTTCATATAAAATCCAAAGTCCTCATCCTCTTCTTAAAGACCCTGAATAATTGAGTTTCTTTTTGTTTCTCCACATCTCATGTATCTCTCCTTTGCTCACTCTGCTGTAGATCCTTTAACCCTCACTAAGTGTTTTGACCTTTGTAGAGGTAATTCCCACTGCCTCATCTCTAAATTCTTGCTAGCACTGGCTCCTTGTTCTTTGGGTGTCAGTTTGAATATTGTCTCCTGGAAGAGATTTTTCTTAATTACCCTTCCTATTGTAGGTCTGTCTCTCTTCAACATTATTCTCCAGTACAGTACAGTGTGTTAGTTCTTTTATAATTTGTATCAAATGTGTTTTGTCTATTTATTTATTTTTGTCTCCCTCACAAGCCCCATGAAGGCAAAGATCAATCTTTTATTGAATACTGACAGTGCTGAGTGCCTGGCATATAGTAGGTTCTAATAAATATTTTTTGACTTAATAAATAAATGAATAGTGTTCTATAAGTAAATCAAAAGCCAAATACACAGAGTCCATAATGGCAAGTGTGCATGCTAATAAAACTTTTCTACATATTTAAGAAAAACTGGGGTACTTCATAAATGCTCTGTCAGTATGGATTATTAAATAAGAAGTTTTTAGAGTTTATAGCTAACTTTTCAGTATGATATTATAGATTGAATTAATTCCCCTCTCCAAACATGACTTTGTCAGAATCCAGTAGCGTGTTGGAGATACTTGGCTTGATTCAAGCAAGTGTTTCTTCAGAAGAGATTAAAAGGAGTGAGACTATGGCTATGGAGATAGGCAGCAGGGAATTATTAATCCTGATATCCCATTTACCCTCAAGCACAATCAAGAACCTGTTATTAATGTTCTCTATAGAGGTTGAAGAGTTTAGCCTATATATTACATTCAGTGATGATTCAGTAAACATGAGTTTAATTGAATTTACCTTGGAAAGCTGGAAATGAAAAATATATCTCTTTGTTCAGGTTTCTAGATTTACTCCTTGGCATCCAATTAATGATAATTTTAATACAGATTATGATAAAAAAAAGTCATTTTTTTTGCTTTGGTAACTGGTGCATGCTTCTTGAAACCAGAGACCATGGTTTAAGTATTTTTCTATTTCTAAGATGGGCTTAGGAATGGGGGTGGTATATTATAAAAACAGAAATAAAAAATATTTTTTGAAGGAATGGAAAATTTTCAGACCACTTAGGGGACCTAGTTTTACTTTTGTGTATCAAATAGATTGAGAAGTGGATATAATTATATAGGCTGCTAATGCAAATACACAAGAATGAAAAAAACATACTGAAATAAGTCTCTTAACCTTATACCTATGTGGAAACATGTGATGGTACAGTCAACAATTGTACATAAGACCACAGTAGGTCTTATGTAAAATAAAACAAGAAAGAAACCTTTAGGTGGCGGCCAAGAGCTATGATTATGAATTCCTTAGTCTGCTTTTATGAGAATTTATGATCTTGTTTGAAAGTGTTCATGTTAAACAAGCTATTTAAAAAAAACCACAGTAATTCAGTGCAAAGCAAATATAAGAAACAAAATTAGGCCTGTGAAGAAATGGATTTGAATGTTAAGATCATTAAGCAAATCTTAATTTTGATTAAACAACTGGTATTCTGATTATGAATATTAGTAGGGAAACCGGATAGATAATTTTACTGGCATCCAGTCTTGGCAGTTAAATAATTGTTTTAATTTTGAAAGAAATCATCTTTAAAACGAAATGATAGCATTTTAAGAGATCAGAGAGTGTAATAAAGATGTCAAAACTGTCCAGATGCTCATTGTGCAATTGGAAACTCCACTCAAAATTGACACAATGCCCCAGAAAAAAAGGTCAATGATCTAACTCATTCTTGCAACATCTGCCAGAAGCTGTGGCTTCTTGCAGTACTGTGTTCTTTTTCTCTTGCATTGCTCTCTCAAATGAAAGTTTATGATAAAACCCATCATATATCTCTTTCACTTCTAGAAAAAAAAGGAGAAAAATAAAAAAAAATATTTGTAAAAGCATTATGGTTTTATGATAATATGCAGTGGTTTTTCCTCCATGCTTATTCTTTTCATTAATATACCTTACTCTATTAGAGGAAACGATTTTAAGCATCACTAGGAGAAACTGCTTTGTAGTAATTTTCATTTAAAAGTTATTATTAATGATTAATTCTGTTAGCATTTAGATTCATGATGTACATTTTTGACGTTTTTGGTAATATAGACTAACTTTGGATGTTTGCTTTCAAAGTTAATCAAGACTTCTTGTTTACTGAAATAGCACACATTTAGTATCATCAATATGCATACTCAAGATCATAAAGGAAGGAAAACAAGTAAAAGACAAACTTAGTACCTAGGGAGTTGAAATACAATAAGAAAATAGAAACAAATTACAATACTGTAGCAAAAATCACACACTATTTTTGAGTAATAAAAAAGAAGAGAAGGAAAATGTGGATTGATATTAATAAAGAAAAACTCTAGAGAGAAGATAAGTAAACTGGTGGTTTCCCAGTCCATTATTGGGGAAGTAAACATTTTAATTCCTAAGAAACTTTATTTCAATTACTTAATGTCAATATTCTATATAAGCCTATAAAAGAAAGATAAACATCCAATTCCCAAAACAAATAAAAAAAGCAACTCAAAGTATATGCCCATTTGATGATAGAGGAGCAACAGAAAGCTCTGTATTCAGGAAATTTTTATTTTTCTATCTGCCATATGGAATAAACAATATAAAATGATGGAAGTGCCCAAATGCCTTTACCTCCAGCACCATAGAAAAATAAGTAGGAGAAAAACCTTTGTGTCTTGTTTCTTCTGACTGTTGCTTCAGAACCTACAATTAATCCTGAGCCATATCTTTATTCTTCTTCTTGTCAGTCAACCACATAATGTACAGAAGTTATTTTATCTTCGGTGGCAATAACTCAGCATGCTGGATTTGGCTTTCAGAGCCCTGCTCCTCACTACGTGATTAGAGTGAATAATGCCAGGTCTAGACAAACATAGCAGATGACAAATCTCATTGATTCTGTTCACTGTGTACTTAAGGAGAGGACAAAGAGGGAAAAAAGCAGTCTACTATTTAAAATGCTATTGTCTAGGGCTAATTTTTCTTCTCACCTTTATCATACTGAAGAAATGCTTTAAATTGCTTCATTTGTAATGTTTTGCCTAAAGTCAGTCAGATTGGGACTCAAACAATCAGGAAAAAATAATACTTGGAAGGAGAGAGAAAAGAATTTGTCAAAGAATGATATATAATAACTTAAAGAGAGCAAAATACACAAACTTCTAGAAGGAGTACAAAGAGAATAAAAAAAGGTGACAAGAATGAAAAATAAACTAAAGGCAGGGAAGAAGACTAAAAATTAGCCTACTACCAAAAAGGCTAAAGATTGAAGAGAGAGAGGAGGCTAAGAAACAAAAGTGAAGATAGAAAAGAAGTGACACCGTAGAGTGGAAATAGCAGAATAGGATAGAAAAAAAGGAGGTCAAGGCTTAAAGATTAAACACGCGCGCACACACACACACACACACACACACACACACACACACACACCCCACAGGGCTGGAGAATGGCAGGCAAAGAAGTAGGATACAAATAGAAAAGAACCAGTGTCTAGATTATAAAGGGAGGGGGGTAGGCATGCAGGAGGGAGAGAGGTCACAAAGCAAAAAGCAAACAGCCACTGGAGCCAAGTGATTTTTCTTTTTCTTTTACAAGTAGAGTTTATGCCACTTGAACAGAGCTTGCAAATGGGTGTGAATTATTTTATTGGTATCATTCAAAGTCCTGTTGTAATGATATTAGGAATTTGGCATAGTGGTTTGAGCCTAACTAAGGCTATCAACTTCCCTTTATAGTCAACCAAAGCAGTCAAATTTCCATCCACCTGTAGTTTGCAGGCTGTATTCAAATAACACATGCTAAACTATAGGTAGACTAGGAAAATTTGGACATTATAAAAAAAGACTTTGTTTTTATTTAAAAAAAGCTTATGCTCATTTGCTTACATTCTCATTGTTTTAATGTGTAGTGTTTTTTTTTTTTTCCTCAAATCAGGTTGGCCAAATTTAGACCGTTTCATGAAAATTCAAATATTCTTGAAATATGCAAATGCTAATTGCAACTTTGAGGACCAAATTGCTAAAATAAAACAAACCATCAAATCACCATTTAAAAGGCTCTTTGTTTAAGTAGAGCCTTTTAAAACTTGCTTTTGGGGAAAAACAGTCAGTTTAAAGTTGCTATAAAGGACCCACCAAGAATTATTTGTTACTTGGCAGGTCCCAAGAAATCAGAAGTTTCTTAGTTTTGAGCTGGAGTTTGAAACTTAGATATATTTTCTGTTTTTCTGTCTTTTTGTCTTTAGTCCTGAAGAGCCTCTGTGCAAAGTATCCATTGAGTGAGGTTTTATATCTTCAAGTTCAACTCTATTAAGGTGTTCATTTTTGTTTCTCCATGTGAACAAACATGTTGCCATGGAAACTGGGTAGTACAAAATATAGATAGTACAGAAAGCTTTATACAAAGAATCAGGTTCGTAATACAAAGTTGATTACTTAATGCAAATACGATCTGGGCTCTCTAACACCTTACATATTATGGCTTTCAAAAAGAATAACTTGATCATGTGTTTTATCAGATGTTAGAACAATAAAATATAAAGAAACTATACTGTTTTCTCATTAGGAAAAATATAAAGGTTTACATTTCATTAAAAAATAGAAACCACCAAAAGGAATGATTCTGGTGGTTATTTGCATTGACTAAAAATTATGCGATCAAGATTTCCTTTATGTCTTATCCCATATACCACACCTACTATTGAGGTATACTGGGTCTCAGGTCAAGGCAAGAGAAGGAAGCAAGAAAAAGGGAGCTGGGATCAAGCTTCTCAAGAGACTGAGTGACCAGCATTTCCAGTTACAGTATCTGAGAGTAAGGGGTTTGGGCTTCAGAGTCAGGAATGATTTACAAGGGGTGGGAATCAGGTTAGGGGAGGATATGGCAGTAGGAATTCCTGGCAGGGCTACAGTTTTTGCTCCAGGTAAGGGAAGGAAAGAGCTCATTCCATTGGAAGCAGAGCTCCAGCCTGTTCTAGGAACAGGGTGTGAGGGACCTGCTCAGATTCTAGTCAGAGGGGAGGGCCCCTGTTAAACCAGTGGTAGTTTAGCTTTGGACACGGGTTACAACCCCAGGAGTGGAGGATGTCTTTAAGGACAGGCACCCAGCAATGAAGGTTGGGAAACGGAATTGTTGGGGGAAGAGTGGCTGAAGTTTGCAGTTTCCTGCTGTACAGGAATGCATAGAACACTCCATTCTGGATTCTGGGCCCGGGAATGCATCGTTGATTTTAGGCTCCAGTTAAAGATTGTGAATAGAGTTCTTAATATATTGCTTGGCTGCACTAGAATTGACTCCAAGCCTGGGTGGAGCATTGACTAAATGATTTTAGGCAACTGGATGATGCTGATACAGGTAGCAACTGAAAACAAAAGAGACTTGATATGCCAAAATCAATGACAGCAAGAATTCTATACTTATTGTTTAATGTTAGTACAATTGTATGAAGGAAGAAGCATTTGTAATTCATTGACAAAAGAAGGATGCTCACATAGGCCCTGCATTTAGTTTTATGTTTTCAGTACTGTATTATCTCAGCAATTACTGCATGTTACCTTTAAGCAAGGAAAATGTTCGATGTGATCCTAACCCTTTTAATAAAGTAACGAAATAAACTTCAGTAAAAGAGTTAATAACGGTATTTTTAAAAGTGCCTGGATGCCATCTCCTTACGTTGTACTTTTCAGAGTTCTACAGTGGCTGTTTGGCAGAAGCTCAAACCTACTGCAGGGAACCAACTTGAGCCTCACTGTGGTTCATGAAGTCTGAGATCAATGGACTGGCAACCCCTTGAGCCTTCTGAAATAATGTGGTCATGCTGTGTGTGTCTTATTGCACTTTGGGGTTATGGTTCATTTAATTTTATGGAATAAAATAGGCTTCCATGGAAAGTAGCATGTTCACCTATAAGTTAGAAGCAGATAAAACTAATTTTGAAGTAAAAACCCAGTATCTCTTACAGCTTACATGCAAATTCCCCATGCTATAGTTATAGAAGTGCTATTATTATATAATATATATGTCATTAAAGATATTTAAGTAATTTTTAAAGGAATGCACACTTTCTTATAGTATTTAAATCAATCAAAAGAATGTGAAAAGTGTTGTATTCTACTCTGAATTTTGACAGACCTTTGTGACAAAGGCACAATTTTTATACATAAAGATAATATAGAAAATTATACATAAAGATAATAAAGAAAGCATGTACTTTCTTTTTCACTGCCACTGACATAGTTCCAGTAAGGACTTTCCAGGTTTCTGTGACAGTCTCCTCATGGCCTCTCTGTCTCTAATATTTCTTCCCTCTAATTTAATATCTGTGACTCTGTGAATGATGTTTAGAAAGTTACATACTTCAGTGCTATTAAGAATAAAACAAAAACACCTTACAAGATTTATTGTTCATCAGGCTCCTTTGTTTATCCACATAGACATATTTGCAGTTCATTACATGGGTGCTATGAATGCTGTCTCATCTTTGGGTTTTGTGTAAGCCATCTGAATCTTCCTTCCCCATCTCCCTGTTATTTGCCCCTTCACTCTTTTTTTTAGTCCCAGTATACAGTCCTTTCTTTTGCACAATCTCTCTAAGCCACCAAGAGAGTTAGTAATAGATACTCATTTCAAGAGAATTAATGATAGCTACTCATTACTGAGCATCCCAGAGGACTGGAGATGTCTTCATTGAGAACGTAACATCCGAGTTGAGTGTTGAGGGACTGAAAGATCAGGCTGCTGAACAGAAGGAGGTTTCAGGCAGGAGAAATGATCTGTTAATGTGAAGAGGTGACCTAAAGGGACAAAGGATGTCAAAGAAGCAAAGGATAATTTGGTAAAATGTAAGATGGTGGGGCATAGAATGGGGGAAGGTTGTTGTGAATTAAGAATGCCAGATTGAGGGCGCCTGGGTGGCTCAGTTGGTTAAGCTACTGCCTTCTGCTCAGGTCATGATCCCGGAGACCGGGGATTGAGTCCCACATCAGGCTCCCTGCTCAGCGGGAAGCCTGCTTTTCCCTCTCTCACTTCCCCTGCTTGTGTTCCCTCTCTGGCTGTGTTTCTCTCTGTCAAATAAATAAAAGCTTAAAAAAAAAAAAAGAATGCCATATTATAAATGGGTGACAGGTATTAAGGATGGCACTTGTTGTGAGGAGCACTGGGTATTATATGTAAGTGATGAATCACTAAATTCTACTCCTGAAACCATATTATACTATATGTTAACTAATTAGAATTTAAATAAAACTCAAAAAGAAAGAGTGACAGAATGTCATGAATATAAACAGGTTTTAATGCCTAACCAAGACATTTCAACTTACATAATCCATGGAATTTTATTGATAAAATTTTAAATTTGCATCATAAGGCAACATGATTAGACACATTTTAGAGAGATCATTCTGCCAGAAGTTGAGGGAAGGGTGTTAAGAAAAGATTGAGAATGGTAGCTGGGAGACAAGTTTTTGAGTAGAAACAAATGAAGGAACCTGCACATTTGGACAGAAAAATTACTCTTAAAAGTGAAATACCCCTTGGCAGCATTGGAATAATGATATGAAAAATACAGGTAATAGGGCACCTGGGTGGCTCAGTGGGGTTAAGCCTCTGCCTTCAGCTCAGGTCATGATCTCAGGGTCCTGGGATCAAGCCCCACATTGGGCTCTCTGCTCAGCAGGGAGCCTGCTTACTCCTCTCTCTCTGCCTGACTCTCTGCCTACTTGTGCTGTCTCTGTCTGTCAAATAAATAAATAAAATCTTTTAAAAAATTGTTAAAAAATACAGGTAATAAATGCTCATAAGATTTCAAGAAATGTATTTTTTTTTCTTTAAACTTTGAGAGGAATTCATTGAAGGGGATATTAGATGATGACAGCATATTGGTTGGGGTTGTGACTAGAAACCAAATTCAACTCAAATGATTCAGATAAAGAGACATTTATGCAATAGTTCTTAATCTTGGCTGTACATTGGAAACACTCGGGGAGCTTTAAAAAATACTGATGGCTGAATCCTGCCCTTAGAGGTTCTGTTTTAGTTGGTCTGGTTTGTGGCCTGGCCATTGGGATTTTTCAAAGCTTCCCAAAGTTGATTTTAAGATGCAGCCTGAGTTGACAGACAATTGCCTTAATGAAAGAACTGCTTTCAGAAGTCTGGGCAGTGTTAATAAAGGATGGTAAGATAGGGATACTAGTAACAGGGGAAATATTACTACCTTTATAGCCAAGCAACAAAGGAGAAAATAGTGAGACCCAGTGAGAGCTGGACAAGTGGAGAAGGCATCATTTTACCAGGGCTGCAGCTGCTTTCAGACACAGTGCCTGAGCAGGAAGTATATATATATATATATATGGGGGGGGGAGAGACATATTTCTTTTTCTTGGTGTAGGTAAGTATACACAGAAAGAGATTTATTTTAAGAGATCAGCCATGGGAGTATGGAGGCCAGTAAGTCCGAATTCTGCAGGATGGGTCTGCAGGCTGAAGACCCAGAAAAAGCCTCTGTTGAATTTTAAGTCTGAAGGCGGCTGTCCACTGGCAGAACTATCTTTCATTTAGGGGAGGGCAATGTTTTGTTCTATTCAGGTCTTTACTTGATTGGTATTATGGAGAACAATCTGTTTCACTTAAAGTCCACCTATTTAAATGTTAATCTCATGTAAAAATCATCACAGGGTACTGGATGGCTCAGTTGGTTAAGCATCTGCTTTGGTTCAGGTCATGATCTCAGGGTCCTGGGATCAAGCCCTGCCCATCAGGCTCCCTGCTCAATGGAGTGTCTACTTCTCCCTCACCTTTTGTCCCTCTCCCCTTCACTCATGTGCATACTTTCTCTCTTTCAAATTAATTTTAAAAATCTTTAAAAAAATTAAAAGTCATCTCACAGAAATAGCCAGGATAATGTTTAGCCACATATCTGGGCACTGTGGCCCACCCAAGTTGACCCATAATTAACCATCACATAGGGAGGGATTGGAGTAGTAGTTAAACTTCTTTCTTCTCTCCTTCCTTTTGGCCAAAGAACCTCAAAGAGAGAAGAATGAATGTGAAGGAGAAAGTGGGAGTTGGCCTGCATAAACCATCTACTCACTTATCATAACTTTGACCCTTATTCTGGAAATGCTATTTTTTATTGTTAGAATTCCAGTTTGGTTAGATGGAGCAATATTATGACATATTTGAGTTTAGTTTTTAAAAAACTATACTAATGTTCTAGTCATTTCTCAAATGATATTCTAATGAAATTTTCTGAGATGGTTTCTTTTTAGACTAGAATAACATAAGGAGATTCCTATCACAAGCATAAATGTGTGTGTGTGTTTTAAATAAAATATGGAACATTTCACAAATTTGCATGTCATTCTTACTTAAGGGACTTGCTAATCTATCATTCCAATTTTAGTATATGTGCTATTGAAGTGAGCTCATAAATGTGATTTTTATTAACCAATAAGAACAGTACTGAAATTCATTTTCAGTATTCCATCTTCTTAGATTTTATATTAGGTGGTATTGGTATTTGTTTTGAGATTTGCTTGTTTTTCAGATTAAGAAAAGTTTTATTGTGTATTATGTATTTTGAAAAAGCAGAAGGAAAAGAGGTATAGGTATATAATATAAAGATGTAAAAGGTATTTGATATACAATCTGGATGGTGATTATAATAATCCATTTGAGAAATGATAAATGTCAGAGTAAGCAGCCATAGAGATGGAAAGCTTTAAGTCCTGTGATGTTTAGTCTAGCAGCCTCACCTGTTTCTTGCTTGTGTGGTATAACATACTACATAGATAAATGGAGAAATAGTATGTTGATATTGTTGTATCTGTAGCACACTGAAGTGGAGATATTTGTAGGGCAAAGGAAACATACTGTTTGAAAGTTGGAAGAGAGCTATGCGGTTGATGTGTATTGGCTGAGCAGTCATTGTATACTGGGAGGTATACTGGCAATAGAGAAGCTGTTTTAGAAAAAAGGAACATACAAAGAAGAACAAGCATGGATGGAACTCTGGGAACCACTAATATTAAGAGATACATAGAAAACTAAACAAGGAATACTCAGAGAGTTGAGAGAAAAAATGAGAAAAGAGTCAAGAAACCCCAACAAAGAGAGGATTTCAAAGATAAGGTAATATAAAGTGATTAGGAAAACAATGTTAACCTTAGTGAGAACAGTTTTATTATATTTGGGATAGAAGCAGCAGACTGAAGAAAAAATGTGAAATGAGGGATTGAAGATAGTGAAGGCTGATAATTCTTTTGAGAAACATGGCTGTAAAAAAGGGAGAAAGACGGTGCCTGGGTGGCTCAGTGGGTTAAAGCCTCTGCCTTCAGCTCAGGTCATAATCTCAGGGTCCTGGGATCGAGGCCCACTTCAGGCTCTGTGCTTGGCAGGAAGCTTGCTTCCTCCTCTCTCTCTGCCTGCCTCTCTGCCTACTTGTGATCTCTCTGTCAATTAAATAAATAAAATCTTAAAAAAAAAGGGGAGGGGGAAAGAAATGGAGCAGCAGCTAGAGATGGTGAATGGAATTTTCTCCCCCCCAACTCTTCTTCCTTTCTCCTTCCCATTTTCCTTTCCTCCATTTGCTCTTCTCTTTTTGTTTTAGTGAGACAAAGTGTTTGGATAATGGTTTATTTACAGTCAAAGTTTAAGTTCCTTTACTTAAGATTTTTGAGGTTGACTAGACCCATGGTATGACTTTGGAATTACAACGTAGAAATTGAATGGAAGCAAAGATCTTTGGAATAGAGAAGGTCAGTGAAGTAGCTCAGATGTTCGGTAGTCAAGGATGAATATTGTGGGTCAGATGACAAAGTTCTCATTAAATGTTGGGGAATCTAAAGATGAGAAGATGAGAGCAGCAGGTTCAGGTAAATGAATGTAAAGCTAGACAGCATGAGCTTTAAAAAGGCTTCTTGAATGAAAATACATGTGCAATAAACAGAAAGTGGCAGTTGGAAGCCAGAAGGATGTCATCTCTGCCTCCAGGGCTGAGATGTTCATGTTGACTTACGGGAGAATGTGCAGCCTATACTAGAGAAGTCAACATGAGAAGAATTGACTTTCTATTAAAGTTAGGTTTCTGCTAACAAAAGAGCATTCGGAGCATGGCCTGTGAGAAATTAAGGATTTAAAGATGTAGAGAATTTGGATTTGATTGTTTTTGTTTTTGTTTTTGTTTTTTTGAGAATAGAGGATTCCAAAGACCTCTGACAGCAGAAGTGGAAGCATTTGGAGGGAAAGGAACAGAAGGAAAATGGAACACTGGGACTAATGAGTTTGATCTATAGTGTCTAAGGCAGTTAGTGACATAAGAAGTTGTGGGTTAACCAGAAGTGACATAGATAAGATGCCATGTAATTAGTGGAAATTTGGTCTTAAGTAATTTTGGTAGGGGCACAGAGACAAGTTTTCAGGAATCTCATTTCACAGATACCCGTTCTCTACTGGTACTGGCTGAAGCATCCTGCCAGGAAGCCATGATGACCATTAAGACCTCCTGTTGCTTCTTACCCTCTAGCATGTGCCAGAGAGTTCCAGGCTTCAGGAAGAATGAATAGTTATTATAGTTAGTGGTAGTCAGTATAGTAAAGCTGACTGAATATGATGATTCCATTTTGCCCACTTCTCCCTCTGTGTGACCTATAGGAATCTGAGAGATGCCTATGAGAAACCTGTGGTTAATCAATAGGATTGTTGAGGAATACTTATTTCCATCTCTTTCTCCAGAGGAGTTAGCTGAAATTCCCCAGTAGCCTCATAACACAGAGTTGGACCCTTTCAGTTCTAAAAGGGAAGAAGTAGGGATTTTCCAGAAGGAAAGGAGAATCCCCTGTTGCAGTCCCACTGTTGTTCATAATCATAAAAAAAAAAGAGGGGGACAAAATTCCTCAGGTCAGAGGGTGCATTTTCATACCTTACACTAGAACTTCATAGGGCATGTATGTTCATACTTCTAATGCCGTCACCTCAGAAACTACATCTGGGACTTTGTATTACTTATTGCAAGTAAAATAAGGTAAGAATTCATTCTTACCACACAGATTGTGGTTCTTTTTAAAAAATTATGTGGACTTATCATTTTTTTCTCAGATATGACTCAGATGGTACTTACTTCTTCTTCTTGCTTTTTACTTCTTGTTCTTCCTTGATATCTAAGTTGGGACTGTGAGAGCAAATGCTTTGGTTAATTCAGGCAATATTTCCAGGCAAGGAAAGTCACTCCTGTCAATAGATATATCATAGAATCCACAAGGAAAGCACACTCCTGTTGTATTTGAGATGACATAACTATTTTGCATCTCTAGACTCTGTTGAGGACTTGCTACATTCAGGGGAAGTCTTGGGCATTAATTTATGCTTAATTTTGGTAAATTTCAACACAATCAGCTTCCCATTCCCCACTCTTCAGTCCAGTGGCAGGCAGCTGTGCACATGTTTCTGAATCAGTTTGTGGACAGTTTGTAGGAACCGGAGTGACAGTAAGGACCCCATCCTCCAATTGTCAGGGACCTGTGCTCTGATTGCTGATTGCTGCTTCTGATAATGGAGGTGCAAACATAGAAGTTGATATTGTTGCTATACCTCTGTTTAACTTTGAAAGCTCCTTGCCTTTCGGTTGATGTGACTTCTAGATTTGAAGGCTAGCACATTTCCCCCCCCCCACATTTAATTTATCCCTCCTTTTTTCTATTTTCAGAGCCAGACATTAAATAATAGGGTATTCAAAATCAATCATATATATGGGGGAAATTAGAAAGTCATCACACATGCCCTAAGAAATGTGCAGACTCAGAAAAGACCTGGTAAGATCTTAAGTTCACATGTCATACTGATCCGTGGTGTAGAGACAGCCTATAACAGTCAAAACAGAACTAAACACCCCAGAAAACCATGGGAAGGGGGAGATTTTAATTTTCATGAATATCACATTATTATAGTCAAATGTCTAGTTTTCAAATTAAAAGCACAAGGCATATGGATAAGTAGGAAAGTATGTCCCACTCAAAGAAAGACAAACCAACAGAAACTGTCTCTGAGAAAGACCTGATGGCATATCTACTGGAAAAAGACCTTATAATAACTTTCTTAAGGATGATCAGAGAGGGGCACCTGGGTGACTCAGTCATTAAGTGTCTGCCTTTGGCTCGGATCATGATCCTGGAGTCCCAGGATTGAGCCCCACATCAGGCTCACTGCTCAGTGGGAAGTCCCCTTCTCCTTCTCTCACCCCCCCTGCTTGAGTTACCTCTCTCACTATGTTTCTGTCAAATAAATAAATAAAATCTTAAAAAAAAAAGATGTTCAGAGAACTAAGAGAATATGTGGAGAAATCAAGAAAATGATGTATGAACAAAACAAAACTATAAATAAAAGATATAAAACCTAAAAAGAAACCAAAAAGAAATTCTGGAGCTGAAAATTATAACAACTGAAATGAAAAATTTGCTAGAAAGATTAAAGGGTAGGTTTGAGGAGGCAAAAGAAAGAATCAGTGAACTCGAAGATAAAACAATTAAGTTATGGAATCCGAGGAACAGAAGAAAAAAGATTGAGGAAAAGTAAACAGAGCCTAAGGGACTTGTGAGACACTACCAAGTGAAACAGCATATATGCATCATAGGAGTCCAGAAGGAGAGATAAAGAGAGAAAGTAGTAGATAGAATATTTGATGAAATAACAAAAAATTGCCCAAATTTGATGGAAGACATGAATATAAATGTCCAGGAAGCTTCACACTGATATGTTATAGTCAAACTGTCAACCTGATCCTAAAACCAGACAAAGACCTCATCAAAAATAATTACAGACAAATATCCTTGATGAACATGGTTGTAAAAATTCTCACCAAAATACTAGCCAGTAGGATCCAACAGTATATCAAAAGGATTATTCACCATGAGATTTATTTCTGGGCTGCAAGGTTGGTTCAACATCCACAAATCAATCAATGTGATACAATACATTGATAAAAGAAAGAACAAGAACCATATGAAACTCTCAATAGATGCAGGAAAAAGCATTTGACAAAGTACAGCATCCTTTCTTGATCAAAACTCCTCACAGTGTAGGGATAGAGAGTACATACCTCAATGTCATAAACACCATCTATGAAAAACCCACAGCAAATATCATTCTCAATGGGGAAAAACTGACAGCTTTTCCCTTGAGGTCAAGAACATTACAGGGCTGTCAACCATCATCACTGCTATTCAACATAGTACTAGAAGTCCTAGCCTGAGCAATCAGACAACAAAAAGAAATAAAAGGCATCCAGATCAGCAAAGAAATAAAACTCTAACTCTTTGCAGATGATATGATACTTCATGTGGAAAACCCAGAAGACTCCACTCCATAACTGTTAGAACTCATACAAGAATTCAGTAGAGTGTCAGGATATAAAATCAAGGCACAGAAAACAATTGCATTTCTATACACAACAGCAAGACAGAAGAGAGAGAAATTAAGGAGTCGATCCCATTTACAATTGCATCTAAAACCATATACCAAGGCATCTATGCAAAGAGGCAAAGAATCTATGCTCATGAAAGAAATTGAAGAAGACATAAAGAAATGGAAAAACATTCCATGCTCATCGATTGGAAGAACAAATATTATGAAAATGTCTATACTACCTAAAGCAATCTACACATTTAATGCAATCCCTATCAAAATATCATCAGTTTTGGTGGCGCCTGGGTGGCTCAGTTGGTTAAGCGACTGCCTTTGGCTCAGGTCATGATCCTGGAGACCCGGGATCGAGCCCCACATCGGGCTCCCTGCTTGGCGGGAAGCCTGCTGCTCCCTCTCTAACTCCCTCTGCTTGTGTTCCCTCTCTCACTGTGTTTCTGTCTGTCAAATAAATAAATAAAATCTTAAAAAAATATATCATCAGTTTTTTTCAAAGAAATAGAACTAATAATCCTAAAATTTATATGGAACCAGAAAATACCCCAAGTAGCCATAGGAATGTTGAAAAAGAAAACCAACATTGGTGGCACCACAATTCCAAACTTCAAGCTCTATTACAAAGCCGTCATCATCAAGACAGTATGGTACTGGCACAAAAACAGACACATAGATCAATGAAACAGAATAGAGAGCCCAGAAATGGACCCTCAACTCTATGGTCAAATAATCTTTGGCAAAGCAGGAAAGATGTCCAATGGAAAAAAGACAGAGTCTTCAACAAATGTTGCTGGAAAAATTGGACAGCCACATGCAGAAGAATGAAACTGGACCATTTCCTTACACCACACACAAAAATAGACTCAAAATGGATGAAAGACCTCAATGTAAGACAGGAACCCATCAAAGTCCTTGAGGAGAACACAGGCAGCAACCTCTTCAACCTCAGCTGCAGCAACTTCTTCCTAGAAACATCACCAAAGGAAAGGGAAGCAAGGGCAAAAATGAACTATGGGACTTCATCAAGATCAAAAGCTTTTGCACAGCAAAGGAAACAGTCAACAAAACCAAAAGACAATGGACAGAATGAGAGAAGATGTTTGCAAATGACATATCAGATAAAAGGCTAGTATCCAAAATCTATAAAGAACTTATCAAACTCAAACCCAAAGAACAAAGAATCCAATCAAGAAATGGGCAGAAGACATGAACAGACATTTCTGCAAAGAGGACATCCAAATGGCCAACTGACACATGAAAAAGTGCTTAATATCCCTTGGCATCAGGGAAATACAAATCAAAACCATGGTGAGATACCATCTCACACCAGTCAGAATGGCTAGAATTAACAAATCAGGAAATGACAGATTTTGGTGAGGCTGCGGAGAAAGGGGAACCCTCCTACACTGTTGGTGGGAATGCAAGCTGGTGCAGCCACTCTGGAAAACAGTGCAGCCACTCTGGAAAACAATAAAGTGTAAAATGAAAAAAAAAATGTCAATCAGGAATCCTATATCAGATAAAATCCTATATCAGATAAAACTTCAAAAGTGAGGGGGGAAAATGAAGATTTTACAAGATAAACCAAAGCCAAGGGAGTTCCTTACTAGACTTGGGCTTTAAGAAGTGCTAAAGAGTATGGAGATTCCTGAAAAAGTTGAAAATAGAGCTACCCTACGACCTAGCAATCACACTACTGGGTATTTATCCTAAAAGTACAAATGTAGTGATCCAAAGGGACACATGCACCCAAATGATTATAGCAGCAATGTCTACAATAGCCAAACTATGGAAAGAACCTAGGTGCCCATCAACAGATGAATGGATAAAGAAGATGTGGAATACTGTGCGGCCATCAAAAAACCCAAAAGCTTGCCATTTGCAATGACGTGGATGGAACTAGAGGGTAATATGCTAAACAAAATAAGTTAACCAGAGAGAGACAATTATCATATGATCTCTCTGATATGAGAAATTTGAGAGGCAATTTGAGAGGAATTTGAGTGGGGGGTAGGGAAGGAAAAGGTGAAATAGGATGGGACCAGGGAGGGAGACAAACCATAAGAGACTCTTAGTCTCAGGAAACAAACTGAGGTTTGCTGGAGGGGAAAAGGGTGGAGGAGATGGGTGGCTGCTATGTTATGGACACTGGGGAGAGTATGTGCTATCGTGAGTGCCGTGAATTGTATAAAACTGAGGATTCACAGACTTGTACCCTTGCAGGAAATAATACATTTATGTTAATAAAATTTTTAAAAAGTCAAAAGTCAAAGAAATCTTGAAAGCAGTGAGAGAGAAATGAAGCATCACATACAAGAGACCATCAATAAGGTAATTTGTGGATTTCCCATTACAAAACTTCGGAAGGCAGGAGTCAGTGCATTGACATATTTAAAGTGTAAAATGAAAAAAAAATGTCAATCAGGAACCCTATATCAGATAAAATCCTATATCAGATAAAACTTCAAAAGTGAGGGGGGGAAATGAAGTTTTACAAGATAAACCAAAGCCAAGGGAGTTCCTTACTAGATTTGGGCTTTAAGAAGTGCTAAAGAGTGTCCTACAGGTTGAACTGAAATCATGCTAGATGGCAGCTCGTTGCCATATGAAGAAATAAAGATCATACTAAAGACAAACACCTAAGAAATTATAAAAGCTAGTATTATTGTAGTTATAAAGGAAAAACACACTCCTTCTTTACTCTCACACTACTCCACACTCATTCACAATCCTTCTGATACTAGATATGTGGGTTTTTCACACATCAAGCACTTCTCTGCAACACCAGCTGGAAGTCCTATGATTTCACTCAATTCTGATGTTACCAACCTGGAGATAGCATCACATCCCACAGATTAAGCCTTAAATTTTACAAGACTGCCCTTCTCCACACTATAGATGACCACAAGTCTCAATACTTCTGATTGATTGTAAATTGGGCTTCCCACAATTGGGTTCAGTAATTTGTTAGAATGGCTCACAGAACTCAGAAATACTTATGTTTAATGGTTTATTATGAAAGGATATGATAAAGAATACAGATTAACATCCAAATGGAAGAAATGCATATTTGCAGGATTTTAGGGAAGGGGCTCAGAGATTCCATGCCCTAGCTGGGTACAACACCTTCCCAGTACCTCCATGTGTTCAACAACATTACTCAACAGCAACGGAATACACATTCTTTTCAATTACACATTGGACATTTTCCAGGGTAAATGATAACTAGGTCACAGTTAAGTCTCACTACATTTGAAAAGGTGGATATCATATAAAGTATCTTTTCCAACCACAAAGGGATGAAGTCAAGTCAGAAACTAATAAAAGAAAGAAAACTGAAAAAAAATCACGTATTTATGGAAATTAAACAACACATTCTTTAACAACCAATGAATCAAAGAAAAAAAATCATTAGGGAAAAGAGAAAATAATTACAGTAAAATGACAGTGAAAGCACAATATACCAAAACTTATGGGATAGAGGGAAAGCAGTGCTAAGAGGGAGACTACAACTATACACACTAATATTTAAAAAAAGAAATATTTCAAATCAACAATCTATCTTTACAACTTAAAGAACTAGAAAAATAAGAAAAAACAAAATCTAAAGTAAAGAAGGAAAAAGTAGAAGTTAGAGAAGTAGAACCTTTACTCAACACTATATAAAAAATTAACACAAAATATGTCAAAGACCTAAGTGTAAGATCTAAAACTATAAAACTTTTAGAAGAAAACATAGGGCAAAAGATTCAGTACATTGAATTTGGCAGTGATTTTTGTGTACGACATCAAAGGCACAATCAACAGAAGAAAACACAGACAAATAGGATTTTATGAAAATTTAAAATATCTGCATCAAGAAAACACTAACAATAGAATAAAAATGCAACCCCCAGAATGGGAGAAAATATTTGCAAATCATATATTGTAAAAGATTAGTATGTAGAATATACAGAGAATTTCTAAAACTCAACAATATCAAAAACATAAAACCTGATTCAAAAATGGGCAAAGGACTCGAGTAGACATTCCTCCATAGAAGGTGTACAAATGTTCAACATCACTAATCATTAGGGAAGTACAAGTCAAACTACAATGAGATACTAGTTCATATCCATTAAGATGGCTATGATAAAAAAGAAAAAGTAAAGCATCAAAACCACGATTTTTGGCCAAGATACAGAGAATTTGGAACTCTTGTGTACTGTTGGTGGAATGTAAAATGGTGCTGCCACTGTGGAAAATAATATGGTGGATTCTCAAAAAATAAAACAGAATTACTGCATGATTCAGCAGTTTCACTTCTGGCTCTATATCTGAAAGAACCAAAAGCAGAGTCTTGAAGAGATGTTTGTACAACTATATTCATGGCGCATTATTCATAATAGCTAAAATGTGGAAGAAATGCAAGAGTCCTTTGACGGATGAATGAATAAGAAAATGTGACACACACACATATATATATATATATATATATATATATATAAATTAATATTATACAATGTTTAAAAGAAAGGAAATTCTGATATATGCTCTAATGTAGTTGAATCTCAGAAACATTATCTTGAATAAAATAAGCCAGCCACAGAAAGATAAATACTGTATGAGTCCATTATGTGAATTACTTAGGGTAGTCCAAATCATAAAGAAAGTAGAAAGATGCTTTTCAGGGTCTAGGGTAAGGAGAAATGGCCAAACCTGGAGTAAAGGGACAGCCTTAATCTAGTAAACTTAATAAAAACATGTATATGACACAACAAAGTAATGGCTAAACCTTACCTTTTAAAATATGATCTTGGGGTGCCTGGGTGGCTCAGAGGGTTAAGCCTCTGCCTTCAGCTCAGGTCATGATCTCGGTGTCCTGGGATCGAGTCCTGCGTCGGACTCTCTGCTCGGCAGGGAGCCTGCTTCCCTCCCTTTCTCTGCCTGTCTCTCTGCCTATTTGTGATCTCTGTCAAATAAATAAATAAAATCTTTAAAAAAATAAATAAAATAAAATATGGTCTTAATTTGTCCCTATAATAAATTTCAATAAATGTCATATTACAGAAATTCTATAAGATATTCATAGATCTCTATAGCTTAAGTTATACCTACATTGATACATCTATATTGATATCTGCATTTATATTTACATATATATTTAAAATATATATGTACATATAACAATCTTTTAAAAATTCTAGGTAATATATTTCTCAAAAGGAATGGGGACGCTTATAAAAAGAGAAGAATTAAAAAAAAGAATAGGGGTGCCTGGATAGCTCAGTTGTTATATGTCTGCCTTTGACTCACGTCATGATCCCAGAGTTCCAGGATCAAGCCCTCACATCGGGCTCCCTGCTTGATGGGAGACCTGCTTCTCCCTCTCTCATTCCTCCCACTTGTGTTCCCTCTCCTGCTGTGCTTCTCTCCGTCAAATCAATAAATAAAATCTTTTTTTTGAAGTCCTAAACATTTAAAATTTAAAAATAAAATAAAAAACTCCCCAATAAAACAAAGAATGAGCCCTTCAAGAAGCAGGTATTATAAACATTATCAATGTTATACAACTTAAATAAGATGGAAATTGAAAATTGGTTGTAGATATGGTTGTTACAAGATCGTTGGTGGGTTAAAGAAAATGACTTAGAGGGATAGTGACAGAATTGAAGAATGAATGAACCTAAGGAAGTCACTTCCAAGAAAACTAATGGTGAAGATAAAGAAGGAAATAGGCAATAGTTTATATGGTGTGTAGGAGGAAGGATTTTCTTTTTTACTTTTTTCTGAATACCTGAAGACTGAAAACATGTTTGTAGAGGATGGAAAGGAGACTCTGGAAAGAGGGAAATAGAGACGATGAGGATATTGCTAGTCAAACATCTCAGAGGAGGTAAGAAGAACTAGATTTAGAACACAGATTAGTCTGCCAGGGATAAAGAGCATTCTTTCCTACAAGATAGGTTCCAAGACCAAGAGAATGGATGTCATTACTGGAATAATCAAGGTATAAAGAGGTGTTGCTCTCTCCGCAACACTGGTACAGGGGAGGGATAACTGGACCAGCCTGTTACCCTCCGGGGGCTGAGCGAGATGGTAAGTGTCGGTGGCCCAGCCACCCCCCTGAAACCGGGAAAGAAACCACACGGAGCCGGGAGTTGAGTCAGCCGTGAAGGCGCAGCAATCTCAGCTTTATTGTATCAGAGACACAGTTATATAGAGAGGAAAGGAGGGAGTAAAAGAAGTAGGAGGGGCCAATAGGAGCTCATTAGTGGCTATCACTAAGGCCTTAGGCGGATTTCAGGCCGGACTGCTGTGTGGGGCTAAGTTCGCCAGCCGTGGGCGGGAAGATTCAACTAGGTCGTGTCTGCGGAAGTATTCTGGAGAAGCCTAAGAGGCCACCGCAGCCGACTTCCACTAATGGCCGCAAACTAGCAGGCGCCAGGAGGTCCCAACAAAGAGGGAAACTTGAAGGAGTTCATATTTGAAGGCCTGTCATCTCTGAGATAGATAGCAGAGATATTTCTGGAAGATGACATTCATGATCCTGAAACAAGGCTAGAGATTTGAGACAGCCCTTAGAAAATATGAAATGGAGTTTACCATAAACAAGACAAATGAAAATAGGAGGATTGATGACAAAAATAATTACATATCTAAGTTAAATTCTTTTGTGAAAAACTAATTGGAAAATGTAGCACTTAGGCATACTACCAAAACTCATTGGATCTGGAATGTGAAAAATTATGTTTAGTAGCAAGTACAATAAAAATTTTATGGGAGTCATGTTAATATTTCTATCCACAACTCCAATCTGCATATGTCAAAAAATCACACCATATTTGCTTGCCATAAAAAAAGTCAGAAATGAGAAAGATGAGAACAGATAAGACGTTGAAAAACTCTGAACTTCCTGAGAAATAGTTAACTGAAATAAGTCAAATAATTTGGGAGGCAGCTCTACAGGTGGACAGACTGGATTTGTGTCAAGGCTTCACTACAGTTGCTGGGCAAACAACTTCTGTCTTGCTCTCCCTTTTATGTGAAAAATAGTACCATCTTCATTGGAGTTTTGTGAGGACTATGGAATAATTCAAAATACTTACTTTTTAAAACTACTTACATTAAATAAATGTTAATTTTTAAATTATTTTATTTATTCCTAACTATATTAATTAATATTAACATTAGAATTTATTGTGATTATTAATTAATATTGATTATTCCTTTAAAAAATTTACTTCTATTACCAGTTTTAAGGAAAAGTGAAGATAGAAATTTTGTCCCCTAGTGGAAGGTTCATACAAATATTTCTGTTGCTCCTGCTATATTCATAAGTGAGGAGTTTGTTAGATTATGGAAAAGC
Source organism: Spilogale gracilis (assembly GCA_004023965.1). NCBI lineage: Eukaryota > Metazoa > Chordata > Mammalia > Carnivora > Mephitidae > Spilogale > Spilogale gracilis. Next base: position 100,423 of record PITA01000964.1, read on the forward strand.
TCCCTTTCCAGCAACACTGAGTATGGCTACCAACAAAAAAGCAGTATTTCCCTTTGGGTTAGAGTCGAGGACCACTCCTGGTAAGGTAGAAAGAGGAAGAAAGATGTTGCTAGTCCACATCCTGTGAGATAAATCACAGTACTTGCCTGGATTTCAAAGGGAAAAGAGGCTAACATTGAACCTGTAGTTTTATTCTACTAGGAATCAGTAGATGAGTGAACAAATCTTTGTCTTTCTACAAAAGTAGGAGAACTGAGAGTAAAAGTCATTTTTCTAAATTCCCAAGCTTCAAATGAACATAGAAGCAAGAAAATAATGAATCAGAGGGCACAAAGTTTAGATTTTGAACCCTGAGAAGTACATGCAAAATAACATGACCTGAGCAACACTTGGAAAATTTCTTAAAAAATATTTTTTTTTCCTTTGGCCTGAGACCTCCAGAGTTAGTCTTGACTGTACTTAATCCTGAAGTTCCTTAGAATATTCCTTCTAAATCAAGAGCATTGCCATCTCTTGATTGATTTTTATTTTTTATGTTTTTAAATAACATGTCTGTTAGTGGTATGTTTATGTTAATAGGGCTCTGCCGTTGGCATCTACAAGGGCAGGATCAAGAGACAAAGTCTAATACAAGGTCTTCTTCTTGGATCATCACAGAACTCCCTCCCCATTATGGAATAGAGCAGCTGGTACAGTGTTGAAGTAAACATTTTGTTTTCTTTAATCAAAAAAGCAGTGTGGTAAACCAGTAGGTAAATTAACTATAGAGTTAGAAGCCTTGCTTACAATCAACTGTGTTACTTCACTCAAAAATCATCTTGCCTCTCAAAGCTTCAGTTAAAAAGAGTAAAACAATACTGATGCCTGGGATTGCGAGGTTCAAACAGGATAATGTGTTTATGAAATCACTTCACATCTGAGAGGTTATAAAATATGAAATATTATTATAATAATATTTATTAATATCTAGTTTTAAAATAACTCTGTACTTTAAGAAATGATCCCAGGAAGAAAATTTGCCTCTAGTAAAAATAGTGTCAAAATTAAACTTCCAAAAACACATAGGAAATAGTTCCAGTGATTTTTATAACAACAACAACAAAAAAACCCCTGAAAATCTTCACAAATTCTACTTACTGATAGTTCTTTGTAACCTAAATTTTACAAAAATAATCGGCAACTTGCAGTTAAAAATGGCAGTCTAGGAATATATGCTAACTTCTCTCATTTCCCTCAAGGCCACTGAAATGATAAAAATTTAAAAAAATATATAAACAAGGGAATACATCCATAGCTGCTCTAGGGCATTAAAAAAACCAAACAGATCCAACAGTGACAAATTTCTGCAAGTTATGGGAGGCTTAGGTGGCTCAGTTGGTCAAGCATCCACTTTTCTTTTTTTTCCTCTGGGGTGAATCTTATTTATTTATTTATTTATTTATTTATTTATTTATTTATCTGTCTATCTATCTATTTATTTTTAACATATAATGTATTATTTGCTTCAGGAGTACAGGTCTGTGAATCACAAGTCTTACACAATTCACAGCAACTACCATAGCACATACCCTCCCCAGTGCCCATAACCCAGTCACCCTTCCCCACCCCCAACAAACAAACAAGTATCTGCTTCTTGATTTCTGCTCAGGTCATGATCTCAGAGCTCCACAGTCACTGAGGAGTCTGCTTTTCTTCCTTTCCCTATACCTCTCCCCCTGCTCTCTATCTCAAATATATACATGATCTTTTTTTTAAAATCTGCAAGTTACAAAGGATTCATATTTAATTTCAAGACGAAACCAGAGCAGACCACAAGTAAACTCTAAGTAAAACCATTCTTCAGTAGACACAGGAAAAAAATTGATAAAAAAAAAAAAAAGTGAAGGTAAGTGATTTTTCTCCCCCAATTCATCGTAGAGAAAGTCTAAGCTCAGAGACAGCAAGAACAAGATTTATTACTTTCAGGATTTCAAAATTCTGAGAGAACAGCTTTTAAAAATAGTGAGAATCTGCTGAGGCTGTAAGAGGAAGGAGGAGCTTCAGATGCATGTACTAGCCAGAAAGAGAAAAATATTTCCAGAATGCTATTAAAGACTCTGGGGGAAGAAGAGAAATTGACACTTTGTCAACTTCTGCACCATTAAAGTTTGGGGCTAGACAATTTTTTTGTTGTCGTGGACGACTGTCCTGTATGTCATAGTGTTTTTGCCAACATTTTTTGGCCCGGACTCACTGGATGCCAGTAGCTCCCCACCAGTACAAAACCGTGACAGTTAAAAATATCTGTAGACATTGCCTTCAAATTTATACATTAGATATTTATTTATTCATCCAACATCTGTTAGGTTTACTAGTTACTCATGGCAATGTTGTGATTTGTAAGAAATATATATTTGGTCACTTCCCATCTATATTTGGTCTTCTCCACAGTTCTTGGCTCACAGCTCCCCAAATCATTAGAATTTCCTAAGTGTTAAGACTGATCAGGGTGCCTGTGGCTCAGTTGGTTAAGCGACTGCCTTCAGCTCAGGTCATGATCCGGGAGACCCAGGATCGAGTCCCACATCGGGCTCCCTGCTCGGCGGGAAGCCTGCTTCTCCCTCTCTCACTCCCCTTGCTTGTGTTCCCTCTCTCACTGTGTTTCTCTCTGTCAAATAAATAAATAAAATCTTTAAAAAAAAAAAAGAGTGATAAAGGTGTCTTGTTATGTTAATGAGGTGATTTTTTGGAAAGCACCTAAGGATGGGAACTGGTTGCCAATGAAGCAAACCACTTGATTAGAAGGTTGAAAACTGTCAGTCTCACCCCCTTACCCCGTGGGTGAGGAGAGGGACTAGAGGTTGAATCAGCCACCAATGGCCAATGAATTCATCAGTTATGCTTATGTAATTCAGCCTCCATAAAAACGCAAAGGAAAAGCTTCAGGGAGCTTCCACATTAGGAAACTAGAAGACTCCCATGTGCCAATGTGTGGGGCCCCAAGCTCCAAAAGGACAGACCTCCTTTGTTGGCGACTGTGCTGTATGTATCTCTTCATCTGGCTGTTGATTTGTCTCCTTTAATATCCTTTGTAATGAACTGGTAATCTAGTAAATAAATAAGTTTTCCTGAGCACTGTGAACCATTCTAGCAACTTAATTGAACCCAAGGAGAGAATTGTGGGAACCTCTGATTTATAGCCAGTAGGTCAGAAGTACAGGTAACAACCTGGATTTGTGATTGATATCCTAGGTTGGAAGCAGTCACCGGAACCCCCAGTTTGTAGCCAGCAGGTCAGAAGCACAGGTAATAACCTAGGCTTGCAACTCACATCTGAAGTAGAGGGTAGTCTTGGGGGACTGATCCCTTGTGGAATCTGATTCTGTTTCTGAGTAGACCATGTTACAATTGAGCTGAACTCTTGGAAACCATGCTGGTGTCTGAGAATTGCTTCTTGGTGTGGGGAATCACACACACACACACACACACACACACACACACACACACACACACACTGCAGTTGGGTCCAATAATCTAATTTATTCATCCTGATCATGTTCTTGATTTTTGTTTTGTGAGCCTTCATTATCTATTCATATTTTTCACCTGAATGCTAGGTTAGTCACCAATCATGGGTTTTCTCCACAGTCTGTAACTATATTTCCTCAGTGGGCCTCTTACCTGATGGAAGGCTCTTGTGGGAACTCTCAGTGAGGGGAGAATACTGCCTTGTAGACTTCCTTTCAGAATGGGTAGGCTTATATTGGGTAGACAGATGTCTTGACAGTCTCATATTTGGTAGGCAAAAGAAAAAAAAAGCCATTTAATCTGAGGGTAAAGAGCAAGCAATGTTGTCTTTCCTTTTTAAAATAATTTCCTTTTCAGGATGCCTGGGTGGCTCAGTTGGTTAAGTATCTGCCTTCAGCTCAGGTCAGGATCCCAGGGTTCTGGGATCAAGTCCTACATCAGACTCCTTTCTCAGCAGGGAGCCTGCTTCTCCCTCTGCCTCCTTCTCCCTCTACCTGCCACTCCTCCCTGCTTGTGTTTGCTCTCTCACTCTGACAAATAAATAAATAAAATCTTAAAAAAATAAAATAAGATAATTTCCTTCTCATCCATTGTGGATTTTCCATTTTCCCATTTTCTTCAGAATTTCTCTATTTGGCATTGATACCCAACCCATAGGTTCTATCAGAAGAGATCTTATATTTTATTTTTAGGGCAGATTAAAAACATTATCCTAGAGGCAAACAACTACTGCTGATAGGGATGGGAAGTGGTAGTTCTGCTCCAGCTACCTTATAAACATATCTTTAATTAAGTTATCTTTAACTAATATATAAATATATAGTATAATTAGCTATAAATTGATTTGATTAATTGGCTAATAATTCTTCATTTCACTCCTTATTCTTGTGCTCACTCAGTTTGAGCTTGGAGTTTTTCTGGGCCTCCACTAGGAAGAGAATTCTCAACTCAGTAGTTTTTTTATAGATTAGGTTTCTTTCTTTTGGTTTCTCTGTCAATTTTATCCCATCCACTTTCTATTTACAGAAATCCCTCAAATTTTTTGGTCCACTACTGACACCCTTTCCCTTGTGGTTTTAATCTTGTAACTTCTCCTCCACACCCCCACACCCACCCCCCTGTCATTTCAATGTGATTTTGGAAGAAAGAGTTTCTCAATATTTTTGAACTAATTCTCTCACTTCAACCTGTGGGACTTTCCCTCTGAGCCTTTGCTTGAGCTATTCCTCCTGGCAGAAATACATTACTTTTTTCAAATATTTCCTATCTTTAAGGTTCATATTAATGTTTGACTTCCTTCAAGAAATGAACTCCACAGCCACTCCTTTTTCCAATCAGTTATTATTCTCTTACCTGAACTGGTATAACACAGTCATTCTCTCTTTTTTGGAACTTACCATGCTTATATCGCTGCTTAAACTTATCTTTTTCATGTCTATTTGCCAAAGAATTTCTGTTCTTTGGAAGCAAATACCCCTTTAAAATTTTTAAGTCTTTCTTGTTATAAATGCAATGCCTTATTCCAATAGCTGATCAATAAATATTTTTAAAATCAATTTTCCTCTTAAAATCATGTAATTTTTTTGTCATTTGTCTTAAGGGTTTTATTGATATTAAGAATTCACTTGTTGGACAGTGCATTTAACATTTCCACAAAAAAAACGTTCAAAAAAGGCTGAATTTCGGTCGCCTGGGTGGTTCAGTGGGTTAAAGCCTCTGCCTTCGGCTCAGGTCAGGATCTCAGGGTCCTGGGATCGAGGCCCACATCGGGCTCTCTGCTCCGCGGGGAGCCTGCTTCCTCCTCTCTCTCTGCCTGCCTCTCTGCCTACTTGTGATCTCTCTCTGTCAAATAAATAAATAAAATATATTAAAAAAAAGGCTGAATTTCCAGTTTTGCCCATTTGGCCTTATAGGAAACTTTTTTTTTTTTTTAAATCTCAGTTAGTTCTATACTTTGTATTTTGATTGGATAATGTGATATCTCCATAGACAATTATAACAAAATTTGAAGAATGATAATAATTTATAAATATGATATCTTAAAAAGCCAGTGTTATTATAGTTAGTAAATAAAAGTTTTCTCTACTACAATCAAAGGCCATGACATAGTTTCATAGCATCCTAGGGATTTGGAGGAATTTTGAATCTACAAAGAATATAAAATTCATTCCCAAATGAATAATAAAAAGAAATAAATGCAGGCTTCAAACATCTGCCTTTATAACTTATTTTCAATAGCTCTCCTTTCATTTTTGCAAAGTGTTGGATAAATCCAGTCTGCTCTCGGGGCTTAGACTCTGCTGTTTTCCTTTTTCTCTAATCTATGTTATCATCACACCTCACCATGGCTAGATTTCTAGAAAATAGAAAGTACGAAATAAACCACCAGAACCAGCAGCAGCTAAAGAAAAATCAAATAAAAATTAGAAAGCAAAGAAAAGTCAAAGAAAATGCCTAAATTCCAAGCCAGATAAACCCACTTGCTATACTAGGAACCTTTAAACAAAAGTTAAAATCAGTGTATGTCCCTCAAACCTAATATACCAGGTGAGATGCATCTTTTCAGTTCCATTAGAAAAACAGTTATAACTTGAATAACTAGGGAAAATATATTTGAGTTATATTAGACTCTTGAGTTCTAGTTAAAAATTAAAGATTATTATAATTAAAAATTACCTATACAGTCCCCAATATCTTGAGAAACTACATTTTAATCTAATTTGTCTCCTCTTCAATTTGGTTGATAGTAGAAAAGTGTTATTGGCTTCATTCCAGCATTTAATGGCTGCCCATGTGTTTTCTTTCTTTCTTTCTTTCTCTTTTTTTAAAGATTTATTTATGTATTTTTAGAGAAAGAGAGAGAGAACACGAGCAGGAGGGACAGAGGGAGAGGGAGAAAGAATCCCCCAAGCAGACTCCACATTGAGTATAGAGCCCCACATGGGGCTGATCTCAGGACCCTGAGATCACGACCTGAGCCAAGACCTGAGCCAAAACCAAGAGCCCATGCTTAACCAATTATGCTAACCAGGCATTCTGCCCATGTACTTTCTTTCTTATTAATTCATTTGCTTTTATGACTATAGATATATTTTATAGATAGAACTTAAGAGTGGGCAAAGCAAATATTAAGTAAACATTATTGTTTTTTATATATGAAGAAACAGAAGTTCTTGTATGTTACTATGTCAAGGTACATATTTAGTTAATTGCAATTGACATGTTAATCATTGTTGGTCTATCCAAGCTCCGGTTGATCACCTGACTCTATTTTACTATACTCTCAGCTAAATAAGCCCCTAAATTGACTGTATGTTTATCTTAATCTGCAGGGACAGTCTCTGGGTAAACCTTGAAAGGAAGAACAATATGCATCTTCCTTAGAATTTTGGTATCAAGGGTTAGAAACCTGAGTCATTCGGGTGGTAATGCAGAGTTGAGCAGGTATCGGGTTGGGCTGTGGTAAAAATGGGTAAGCAGAGAAAGATGATAAAAAATATTACAGATTGAACATAAAATTAAAGGGAAAAGTCCAGGCAGTTCTTAAAAAACCAAGTAATTGGTGTCCAATTTTGCAGTCCCAAGTCATAAGAAGCCCAACTATACTTCATTTTCTGTTTTAGTTTTCTGGGATAGTTTGTATTCTTTAATAAACCTATCTCTTATTTTGTTAATTTGAGTAGGGTTTGCTTCTTGCAAATCAAAGAGCCTTGTGAGGAACAATGGTTTAGATTATCCTGGGCCAGTCATATCATCACTTGTTAAGAGCTCAAGGTGACAAAAACAACCAAAATTACATATTAAAAAGGAGCAATGTAGTATAAGCTTCTCCTTGATAAATGTGGAAGTCAAATATTTTGTAAGTTTGGTATTGGAGAGGTTGACTTTATTTTATTAAAAAAGGAAGCAACATTTAACTGGAGAAATAATAAAATCAAGCCTAACTATTAAACAATTCACAAGTGATATCATGCTTTTTAGTATCCTTTTATTGTTTTAGTACTCTTTCATTGTCTTCCAATAAAGAAGAATTGGGTCAATTATGGGACTCTGAGAATCATTCATGCTTCAATTATATGTTTTTGAAAATTATGTCTTAGAAAACAGTGGAGATTTTCTAGAATCTGGAAAAGCAAACTTTTTCTCTTTCAAAACAAATGTAATTAGATGAGGTAGAAAATGTCAGCAGTAACATTTAGGAAACATGTCTGTATCACCAATAAACAAACCATGCATGAAACCAATAGCACTCAGGCACACAAATGGTGAGTTTTTTTTAGTGTTTTGATTTCCTGTCCCTTTCTTGGAATACATTGGATTCAGCCTCTGGATTTTCCCTAAGTTTCCTATGTGTTCTAACATCTTTTGGTAAAAAGTTGTTGGCTATTTTTAAAAGAATATGTTTATTTATAAGGGTAAGATTGAACACGTGTGTATTAATCAGTACAGGACAGGAAAATTTGTTCTTTGCTAATCTTCAGAAAGATCATTATCTGTGCCTTAGCCTTAAATTTACCATTCTGAGTCTATAATCTTCATTTATACCACATGGTAAGAATGAAACTAGTTTGGATTTTGAGACTTGGAGGGTGAGTGCCTCCCTCTGCTTCCTGATATTTGTGTTGGAACTGATGAGAAGCCTTTGGCGAGATGTGTTACTTTTCATAGCTCTGACTTCCTAATCTGTAAGAAAATATTCTCATTGTCCATCATTCTTGTGTTCCCTTCTTAGATATTAACATAATGCTGATTATTTAAAAATCCATCTCTTTCTTGCTGAAAAATTTAAGTGGCTTCTGTCTAACTGAAAAAGAAGTAGGGTAAAAAATATCCAAAATTACATTTGTGTAGAATAAAAGAAACAAGTGATAAAGTAAAGGAATGATTATATTTTTAAATGTCTTTACTGATGATCACAGTATCACAAAATCACAAAATGCTTTTTGGAAGTCAAGGCAACGATTGATCTATAATGTGTTACATATTGTTCTCATTATTTTTAGGAAATGAGCTAACTAATTCATCAGGGTATATAATCCACTCCCTGCTGGAAGCTCTCAAAAAATTCTCAAGATCTTTGAGGAACACAATGGAGTCTGTATGTGATTGTATTTTTGCAGTTTAAGAATTAAATAATTGGGACTTTGATAAAAAGTTTAGGACTTAAAGTTAAACATTTGTAAAGAAAATTCTACAGGACATTTATTGTAATTTGCAAATATTTTATTTTATTTTAAAGATTTTACTTTATTTTTATTTTAAAATTTTTATTTTGAGAGAAAGGGAGAGAGTACAAGTGGCGAGGGGCGGGGGGGGCGGCGAAGAGAGAGAGAAGCAGAAGCAGACTCCCTACTGAGCTGGGACCTGGCCCAGGGCTCTACCACAGGATCCTGAGATCATGACCTGAGCCGAATGCAGACGACTGAGCCATGCAGACACCCTCTAATTTGCTAATATTTTAAATTTCAGACAGAATATAACTATAACGAGCTTTATGGAAAAGTATTATATTTGTGGACTATCATTTCTCATGATGGCCGCTGAAACCCCTCACATCCCATGTATTCATTTGCAAAGTGACTTTGCCCCCTTGTTTATCAAGAGATGGAGTATGCCCTTACTTATACTTAATTTTGGCCTTCCTGATTTGTTTTGACCAATAGAAAGCAACTTCTTAGCCTGGTATTTAAGGGCTCTTGCAGATTCTGTTTCACTCATTAGGAAGCCAATGGCCATGTAAAGAAGATCAAGGCTAATCTATCAGAAAGGGTATGTGAGGATACCCTTGAGGATAAAAGGTCACACGGAAGAAAAAGGAAGGATCTTAGCTGACAACCAGCACCAACTGCTAATAGTATGAATGAAGCCATCTGGGATGTTCAATCCCTAGGTGAATTCCCAGCTGAATGTGGCCAGATGAGTGATTCCAGTCAATACTAAGTGGAGCAGAAAATCAACCCACAGAATTAAAAGAATTGTTGTTTAACTAACTTTTGGGATAGTTTATTAAGGATCAGTAGATAACTCATGTGGATTTTTGGCAAATATTTTTTTGCCTAGTCTGTGGCTAGTGTTTTTATTCTCCTTAACAATGTCTTTTGCAGAGCAGAAAATTTTAATCTTAATGTTCTGCTTATCACTTTCTCCTTTTGTGGACCCTGCTTTTAGTGTTATATCTAAAAGTCATCATCAAACTTAAGGTCATCTAGATTTTTTTTTTTTTTATGTTCTCTCCAAGGAGCTTTATAGTTGAGCGGTTTGCATTTAAATCTGCAATTCATTATAAGTTAATTTTTGTGAAGAGTCTAAGGTTTGTGTCTAGGTTCATTTTTTTTTCCCATGGGGGTGTTATTCCATCACCAGTTGTTAAAAAGATTACCTTTTCTTCATTATACTCTGAAGGAGGCTATTTTTTAATTAAAAAGAAAACAGTATTACAAACAAAATAGTTAAACTTTATGTGGTGTGTGTGTGTGTGTGTGTGTGTGTTACCATGTAAATGCTTCCTTATTATAAATGTGTGTAGTCAATAGTCCACTTTATAAAGATATATCTGAAAAAGATCAGACAGGAATGGATAACTGCCTGGCTTTAATTATGGGATATCCAGTGGAAGTCTCATATGATATTTCCTGGTTCTTTTTCAATAGAACAAGGATTAAATCTTGTGTCATTTAAATGAATTAGGGGATAGGAGCCATAAAAGGAAGTATTCTAGGGATTCCTCATTCTTTAATTTATCTCATATTTCATTAGGCAGTGAGGAGCTTTCTAGATTTCCTCAACATGATAGACTTCTCAATTCTGTTCCCATTCTTGAAGAAAGCATTTTGAGAAATTCATGGGGCTCCCCATGCAGGGAATGTGGCCCAAGATCCCCAACAGAAATGGGGACATCCAGTGGGAATTCACCCACTTCCAAGGGAGTGTCCCTTCCCACCTGGGAAATACCTGGAGTGTAACTCTCCTAAATCTAAACCAGTGAGGTGTTTGTGGATATACATGAATTTTTCTTGAAATTGTGGTGATGACTAACTGCTCCAGTTTGCCAAGATCTGCTTATGACTTCAGATGATAAAATTCCTGATTGTAGAATTGACTGCAGTATTTATTTTCTGCTTCCATCATGTGGTTCTTCCCACCTCTGGCCTACATCCTGTTTCCACTTCTTCAGAGTCACAGCTACAAAACAAAGTGAGAGATGAGGTGGGAGTGAGAGGGCAAAGGAGAAAAGGAGGGAGGGAGAGAGGGAGGAAGGAAGAAAGAGGAAGGAAAAAACAAAGTTGAGAGATCAATGAGTAGGGAGAGGAATAAGTAAACCTGAGTTTAGATGTAGTTTTAGATTTTGTCTGCTGGGCCTCTTCCTACTTGTCAAATTGGTTTCTTTGCCAAATCTCCTAAATATGAATTCAAAACAGCATATTTCTTTAACATATATTATTGCTGAGTTGTTTTGTGGCTTTGTCATAAAAGTCTGGTTTTAAAAAACAATATGAAAGTAAACATTCTCAGAAGGATTGTGAGGTTTCATCTAAAACCAGAAATGGAAACAAGGATGAATAACTCACCACAAAAGAAAAACGAAACCTCTCTATACAATATGACCCCCAAAAAAAAAAAAGTGGAAATGCATTTCGTAATTTGTCAGAAGTTTAAGGGACATACAGCAGATGTATTTTTGACTCCAGATTAGCTGAATTTCTTCTTGTTTCAAGTTTCAAATGAAATACTTTCTCACAGTTTTGGTGTAGAGTCCATGAAACTAATAAATACTACATTTTATATTTATTGGAATAAATAATACATTCTAAGTATTCAATAAACACAACTATTCTAATTTAAAATGTTCTGTGCTTAAGTAGATATATTTTTATATATTTTTTTAATATTTTATTTATTTATTTGAGAAAGGGAGAGCATGAGCTGGGGGAGGCAGATGGAAAAGGAGAGGCAGACTCCCCACTAAGCAGGAAGCCAGATGCAGCCCTCAATCCCAGGATCTTGGGATCCTGACCTAAGCTGAAAGTAGATGCTTAACTGACTGAGCCACCCAGCACCCCAAGTAGATTTCATTTTTACAGTATCATTTTTGTTTTTAATTTTTTGACAATTCAGATTCTCCTTTTTTATTTATAAGAGAGTATTATTTTTAATGTTTTTTTTTCCCTTTGAACTAAAATGTTGGAAGAAAAATGCCATTGATATAACCATCACCTGAATAACTCATTGTTACATATTTGTAAGTTTAAAGTTCCTAGAACTATGACTTCATGCCAGATACTGAGTAGAGGAGAGTACATCCTTGGTGTAACAATACTTGATTGGGCAGGAAGCAATATTCTGGCTTTTCCCGTTTGACTTGATAATTCTACAAAAACTTTTATTATAGATATAAAATTTCAAGCTTACAAAAATTTTTAAAAATAGAACAAGATTTACAAAATGTTTTTATTTTTCCCTTTTTATTACTCTCTTTGTGTGTGTGTATGTGTCTGTATGAATATGTATGGGGAAATATGTATTTTGTATGTGTATGTGTGATGCATATGTATATATGCTAGAAGATATGAGTTGATGTCATATGTATATAAGATTGTTACATGGAAAAATTGAACTTATTTTCTGTTGCTTTCAGTGATCAGATGGTCAATATACTGTATGTAAACTTGAGCCAGACTTTGGTTCAATATAAGGAAGAATTTTCCATCATATCAGCTACTCATAAATATGATAGTTACTTTGTTGACAAGTAAGTGTCTCCTTTACCAGGTGCTGCGGCAGGATTAAGTTTTATTGAGGTTGCAGTAGAGAAGAATTAGAAATTTTCTAAACTCCATAGTGACAGAAAAGGAAAACAATTTAAATTTATAAGGTAGCTTCTTAGCTTTTGACATAAGAGTTTAATTTGTGGAGAAGAAATGTACCCATTTTATACTACAGTCTGTTTTCTAAGTCTACATAAAAGAGGCAAGTACAATGAAAATCAGTAAGTGTTACTTTTTTCAGTACTTTCCAAAAAACCTTCAGATCATAGAGTTAGCATAAACTCTTACATCTTTTACACTCTGAAAAGATATTTAAAGCCATTATCTTGAAAAATTTTAAGTTTCTAAAATGTCATCAAAAGATAAATCAATGCTTAGCAGAGAGCTAAGAAAAGAACATTATTTATTAATAATTGTTAAAATAAAAATGAATAATCATGTTAATAAGTTTTAGTGCTAAATGCATTTTGTTGTATTTGAAATGTTTTAAAATTGGTAATCCATGTTTGGTCTTATGTGCTAACACTCTATTAATTATAGCATTTGATTACCTTATTCTTAAATCATGCCAGATGAAGTTCACTTAACTCCTCTTTTTTTAATCTGCCCCCAAAATTATAAAACAGACTAACATCTGCTTTGTATTATGGTGTGACTCTCTCTTTTCCTGGACCCCTGCCCCCAATAAACACAGACTCAGGACTTCATGCTCATACATGCTATTGGTATGTTTTACCTACTATATAATACACTGTATGTATGTACATGTATTCTTGTGTATCTGTATATACATACAGGTGCGTATGTTCATACTTGTATAACATGTTTGTGTTTGTAAATGTAATAGAGAGGCAGAGACACGGAGAGAGAGAAAAATATTTTATCAAGATCTTCTAAAATAATAACACTTGACAATTGCTGAGTACTCAGTGCTAAGCAATACTCTCAGTCCTTTAAATGCTTCAGCTTGCTAAATGCTCATAACTTTTCAAAATCCTATTGTGCCTTTCTTTTTAAAGATTTTTACAACTACCATGTGGTAGAATCAAAATACATAATTGGCCAGTATGATTCTATTTATTCTTTTTTTAAAAAATATTTTATTTATTTATTTGACAAGGAGAAACACAGCTAGAGAGGGAACACAAGCAGAGGGAGTGAGAAAGGGAGAAGCAGGCTTCCCGCCAAGCAGGGAGCCCGATGTGGAGTTGGATCTGGGAACTCCAGGATCCTGACCTGAGCGGAAGGCAGATCCTTAATGACTGAGCCACCCAGGCGCCCCTGATTCCAGCTATTCTTAACCACATGGTAAATAATGATGACCCACACAAACACTCTTTTCCTTTTTCATACTTAGACACAAATTCATGTCACAATATCACAGTACTTCTTTAGACTTTTCATATTCCTATGTCTATGAAGAGTAGATGTTCTCAGCTGGGAACAGTTTTGCCCCTGTGGAATATATGGCAATGTCTGAACACATTTTTAGTTATCATTACTGCGAGGGTATTAACAACAGAGGCCAAGGATGATGCAAACATACTACAATACACGGAATATTTCCTCAACCCTGCACACGTACAACTAAGAATTATCTGGCCCAGTATGTTATTAATGACAAGATTGTGAAACCTTGATCTGGAGAGGCATATAGTTGAAGAGAAATAGAAATATTTATGTGTGTATACTTAGCATAATGTTTGCTTTTTAGGGATCCCTTTTAGGTTGTTGGAAGATAATAGCTCTCAGAATGTTTTAGAATTCTAGTAGGTTATTTTGACTCACAAAACATAATAGTTTTATTTCCAATTCAGAGGACAGTATTACCACATTGTCCTTGATACACAACTATGTTATATGTCCCAAATGTCTTGATTTGGTATTGTATACTGTCTCTATATAAATATATAAATGTGTAAAGAGATATATATTTTACTTATATATTTTTATTTATATTTATTATCTATATTATTTATATATTTTATTTATGTGTATGTATATTTCATTTATATATAGTTTATATTTACTTATATATATTTTATTTTTATATATAAATAAATGTGTGTGTGTTTATTTATTTATTTATTTATTTTTAAACCCCACAAGCTTGGACAAGAAACCCATTAAGAAGTCATCTTTGGGGGCGCCTGGGTGGCTCAGTTGGTTAAGCAACTGCCTTAGGCTCAGGTCATGATCCTGGAGACCCGGGATCGAGCCCCACATAGGGCTCCCTGCTCAGCGGGAAGCCTGCGTCTCCCTCTCTCACTCCCCTTGCTTGTGTTCCCTCTCTGGCTGTATTTCTCTCTGTCAAATAAATAAATAAATAAAATCTTTAAAAAACAAACAAACAAACAAAAAAACGAAGTCATCTTTGTCTTAGCCCAATTGGCATGATTTGGTCTATATTGTGTTGGGAATGAAACAGAATATCCAGTATTAAATGAACATATCTTCTTCTACACAATCATTTACTGCTTTGAAACTGCTCAAGACCATCCCCTCTCTCTTAATTGGCTATAGCAGACCACATTTCATGTATTCAAAAGACCATCAGGCCATGTCAAACTACAGTGCCCTCTGGCCTAAGAGACTTTCTCATAATATGAATGTTCTGAAATGGGATTTAATTCTCTACTTTGCAATTTGGGTCATCAACAACCATAAACAAATCTGGGAGACAGAATTGGAAATGAAAAAAAAACCTACAAATTTTGGAAAAGATATGTATAGGTCAATTCATATGAAATTGCCAAAATTTGATGTTTTTAACCTATAAAAATGGCAGTTTCACATAGTTTGACCAAGAGTGGTTTTGGTCCTTGAACATAAAACAGTAATGAAGAGCAGCAGCTCTGCAGTTAACCTGTATTAGTTGTTTAGATGCTGGCTCTACATCTTATTGTTTGTGAATTGAGAACATTATCTGACCAGTTTGGATCTCAGTTGCCCAAAGCCCTCAGTTTGCATATTTACTAAATATGTATATTTTGTTTGTTTGTCTTCACAAAGGCAAGGAACTTATCTCATATCTTACATGTTCATGTCCATTTCTTAGTGCTAGACAGAGCAGCTGTGGTCTGTGCATTATACATTTGTTTAATGCATGAACGCATGAAGAATATAGTATTTCCTTCATGGAATTGTTGTGAAATTTAAATGAGATCATGTATACTAAAGGTCTCAGTATATCTACTAAGTGTTAAATGTTAGATGTGGTTATTATTAATTCAAAAAGAGCAAGAGGTTCCAGATAAGTTATAGAGGCTTTTTTTTTTCTGTTTTCATGTATTTTTATCTTCACTTTGAAAGTACATTTTTGGTTCATTGCCATTACTATTAAATTCTATCTGATCCTGGTGAAATTGCATGTCACATTATCTTACCACACTTTGAGAAATATGGCCCTAAAATTTTTGTGCATAGATCACTCTGTAATTGTTTACTGAATGAATAAATAAATTCACTTCCCCTTTTCTCTACTTTCATCTTTCTCCTCTAGACTGTGAGAGAATACATTTTCTTCAAAAATACCTACAGTTAGGCACATTTCTGTCATAAACAGATGCAGTTCCAGGAAGCCATCTAGTGTCTTACTGGATTTTTAGTCCCCTTCTTTCCTACTAAGAGGCCCCTGTTTCCTTGGCCATGTAACTTAATCTTAATGTCTTTATTTATCTTAGGCAAGAACACGTCTTTGTGTGAATGCCACAAGGATGATGATGGTGCTGCATTATTCATGAATTCACAACTTATTTAAAAGCTGATACTCTGTGATAAACTAGGAAGTAGTAAAAGTGTTAAAATACTAAACAGAACAGTATTAATGAATCAATTCTCAAAATTATAAACTTATCTATACTGTAGGGGTGCCTGGGTGGCTCAGTTGGTTAAGCGACTGCCTTCGGCTCAGGTCATGATCCTGGAGACCTGGGATCGAGTCCCGCATCGGGCTCCCTGCTCAGCGGGAAGCCTGCTTCTCCCTCTCTCACTCCCCCTGCTTGTGTTCCCTCTCTGGCTGTGTTTCTCTCTGTCAAATAAATAAAATCTTAAAAAAAAAAAAAAAAACTTATCTATACTATAGCTTATCTTGTTTCACTGAGATTGTTTTCATACAAAATTGCCATACAGCACTTCTGGACCAGAGTATCAGCATGTAAAAGGATGTTTAATATTCAGAGATGTCTAGTTTCACAATCACTTAGAGTATTTCTAAAAGTTACACTTCTCTGGGCTATACCCAATGGAAATAATGACTTAGATGGTGAAAGATGGGGTTCAGATATTTATATATAGATGGCCTGTCCTAGGCCATTCTTCTTAGAACCTTTGTCCTAGAATACAGTTTCTGAAATTTCAGCGTAATTATGAATCACCTGTGGGACTTACTCACCATGAAGGTATCTATCCAGGCTTTATCTCAATGAGCCTTATGCGGTAATTTCAAGGTGGAACAACCAAACATGCATTTTGAGTAGATGGCCTGGTCAACCGTGTTTCATATTCTCTTACCACATTTTGAGAAATGTGACCCTACATTCTTTGCACATGTAGCACTTTGCAAATTATTTAGTGAATGAAAAAATGAATGAATGAATGAATGAATGAATGAATACACCCCTTATAGAGATAGTGTGAGGTTTAAATGAGATAATGGGTAATGTACTGAGTGTACCATAAATGTTTGGTGTTAGCCCTAATTATGATTAATTTGAAAAAAAGCCATAAATCCAGCTGTTTGAATTTTTTTTTACTTTTCCCACATTTATCATTATTGTCCTCATCAGTTACTCTATCTTTAGTGTATAGTTAGTGAGAGAGTCAAAATTAAATAAATAATGACATAAATTCTTATTTGACTCATTAAGGTAAGGCAATAAATAAAATGGTTATGTTATGATGTTATGGTAATAAATGGAGCAGATTAATTTAGTTTGAGAATTTGAAGAAGTTTTCTGGAGATGCCTGGGTGGCTTAGGGGTTAAGCATCTGCCTTTAGCTCAGGTCATGATCCAGGGGTCCTGGGATTGAGTCCTGAATTGGACTCCTTGCTCAGTTGGAAGCCTGCTGTTCCTTCTGCTTGTGCTATCTCTCTCTCTCTCTCTCTCTCTCTCTCTCTCTCTCTCTCTCTCTTTTTCACTCTGACAACTAAATAAATTTAAAAAAGAATTTGAGGACATTTTCTGGAATAAAAGTTTTGTTTTGTTTTGTTTTCTTAAACTGGATCTTGAACTATAGGTAGGGATAAGCCAGATAAAAAGTAAAGGAAAAAAGAGTCCAGAGTAACAGGAATAGCATACACAAAATCTATTTGTTAGTAGAGTTACTTAGAGGTGGACAAGAGGGGATAAAGGCCATGAGGAGACTGTTATATTAATCCATGGAAGGGATGATGGTGCCTTCAGTTAGGGGGTGGCAATCATAGGGAGAAAATACAGAGAAATTGATAACTATATTGGAAGGGATGCATGGTTTTTAGTAATGTATTGACTGAGAGCAGTGGATGAGGAATTGGAGATGTTGGGGTGATTTCTAGGTTTCTGACATAAACTAATGAGTAGTGGTTCTCCAATATAACATATTATCAACTGGGAGCTTTTAAGAAGAACCCATACCTGACCCCCACTTCTAGAGACTTTAACTTAATTAGTTTGGGTGGGGCTCAGCCACAGTTTTTTTAAAACTCCCAAATGACTCTTATATCTAGTATTCAAGGTTGAGAATCACTGGTTGGGGTCACTGTAGTACTCACTGAGATAGGAAAGAATGAGGTTTTGGGGAAATACAATAAATCCCATTTTGGTCATACTGAATTTGAGGAATCTGTGAAATACTTGTGATAGCAAGTGACATCAAGCAGAGAGTTGGATACACAGCCTGAGCTCAGATGCCTGGATGGTGACTTGACATATGACTTGGATATGAATTTAGAATGTTATGTGAAGCCATGGGAAT
This sequence comes from Spilogale gracilis, assembly GCA_004023965.1. Classification (NCBI taxonomy): domain Eukaryota; kingdom Metazoa; phylum Chordata; class Mammalia; order Carnivora; family Mephitidae; genus Spilogale; species Spilogale gracilis. The sequence goes on from PITA01000964.1 coordinate 118,650, forward strand.
TTTTTCAGCTTTGGCTAGAGAGAGGGTCATCTTAATTATAATAAACCACTGGCCTTCTTTCCCCCGTGAATAATACAGAAACCCAACCATCCCCTAAACTTCATCTAATCATTTCTTGTAGTTCCCAGGTATGACACATGCAAATTCATAAACTGTTGTCACATTTTTTTTTCCTACTGTCATTGAGTTCTGTCCCCTCACAAAATACTTTTTAAAGATGGTACCAGTCCAGAGGCACCACTGGTAGAGCTCAGTTGCCAAGGAGCTGGTTGTCTCTTGATGTGTTCTTTCTAGCTTAAAAGCTGATAGACTATCCTTCATTAACTGGAGTTAAATTTACCACACTAGAGTCACTTGGAGGTCCTAAAGGCCCTTTTCCCCACTCTGTCTCATAACTTGAACAAAGCAGACCCACAACGTCACTAGGTCCTATAATAACTCCTTCTGCATTTGTTTCTACCTCTTTCCTCAATAAGATTCAGATGGGCATCCAAAATATCTGACTTGGGAGAGGGGAACCATAAGTGAAAGGAAGATCTTGCGTTTATCTCCATTCTGATCCCTCCAATCCTCTATCAGGGATTAACACTCTTTATCTTACTCTGAACCAAAATTCTCTTGAAGCCTCTAGTCATCAAAAGTGCTCAAGGCCTGACTGAATGTCGGTAGCACTGGGTGTGGTTTTAGATTGTGTTATAGTCCACCCTCTCACTTGAAAATGTGGGAAGAGGAGACTTAAAGTTCGATTAAATGAAATCAGAGTTGACTTTGCTCTATATCTCTAGAAAATGTTTACCCCAAATGTGGAAAGCCAGTTGCTTGACATACCAGAGAAATAGTGCCAAACAATGAAAACTGCATATCAATAAAAAGCAAGGGTATATCCTTTGACAAATGTTTTCAAAAGCTAAGAATAGTATTTGCTATAGCAAATTCAATGCTTTAGATACTAATAAAATGAAATAGAAATAGTTAACACAGACCATTGAATTTAAGAGCTGTCTAAATTATCAAAACAAAAAAGTGAAAAACAGCCCAGGGAACTAGTCACTTAATCTGTATTAAGAAAGACAAAGTATGAAACAAAAATGTCCCTTATAGATTTCAATATGATACCCAGTCTGGTAGTTGATCATCTGAAATGGAAGGAAAATCCATTCACTTTAATTCTCAACTATGGTTTGAGAAAAGGCCAAGTACATAGCAAAGTGACATTTCTAAATCCAGCCTAAGTCATTTTAAGTGATATCATAGCACTACTGGAATCAAAGCATTTTAGAAGCTCTCAGAAAAAACAACATTCACCTATGAATGAAATGAAGAAGCATGAATTAAAAGGCTTTCATTTTAAGCCCTATATACCTGTCATTATAGACTTTCTTAAGTGTATTTGGTCATTTTTAAGGAATAGAAGTAATTTATGTTTATCTTCCAATGTTTTGGAAGAAAGAAACTTCAGGGCCTTCTTTTGGCCATAAATAATTTTGGATCTCATTCTCTAGCAGATTGAAGAGCTCCTTTCTCTCTGTTTCAAATAGAAATGAAAGAGGATCATTGAAGATATTTCGCTTAGGTTTCTCTTTTTGCAGAGGCACTCTTAGGGTTCTTAGTTGAGAACTGGCTATAAAAAAATTCAACCAGAAAAGCTGCAGGTCTACAAATTCAACACCAAAGAGTAAAAATTATTAATAGTGCCAGCAATAATCACTGTAGGCAACTAAGCATTGGAGTTTCTCCAGGAGCACCTGATAGGACAGTGTCAGCTGTTTCTGACTATACAACTGTTTTCTCTGAGTCACAGTTACTTAATTAAGAGAAAAGCAAAAGTGAAGACATCAGGAGAAGGTCCTATATTGTTCATTGCCAGAAAAGCACTAATAATCTTTCTACAAACGAAGGAGACAGTAGGACCCCCTCTTTCAGTCACATGGTTTTAAAAAGTGTTTTATTTGAAGTTCCATCTTTTTTTAAAGATTTTATTTATTTATTTATTTATTTATTTATTTATTTATTTATTTGAGAGAGAGAGAGAGAGAGAGAGGGAGATAGAGAGCATGAGAGGGGAGAAGCTCAAGGGGAGAAGCAAACTCTCCCTGGACCTGGGAACCTGATATAGGACTCAGTCCCGGGATTCCAGGATCATGACCTGAGCTGAAGGCAGTGGCTTAACCAACTGAGCCACACAGGAGCCTCTATGTGAAGTTTCATCTTAATAATGTAGAGACATCTGCAAACATAAAACACTTAATGAGAACTTCTCTGCTCCAGGGAACTTGAAGCAAAGTCACAATGTATCTTTCATTTACTGGTCAAGGAATCCAGGACAATGATCACTTAGAGTATTTTGTGGAGGAGTCCTCAATTTTATCAAATGTGAGACTGTCTTCTAATAATATCTATCAACATCTTCTTTAGTCACCTAAAAATAAATTTATGAATAATATAAACTACTTGCACACATAATTCCTAAAGCATTAATGTATTGCTTTAATAGTTAAAGAAATAAGTAAAAAGTTATTTCTAATAAAATCATATTTATTTTAAAGCAAATATGGGGACAAAACTATACTAGAAAACAAAATGTGATAGAGGTTTCCACATATAGAAACACTGTGCATGTGACTGAAGACTAATCCAAGTGCATTTTACTTATGATTGAAATGTCATAAGAAGCATTGGCATTGATGACGTGCTTTTCTTGAAATTGTTTTCTTTTTTTCTTGATAAAGTACTGATGGAAACAATGTACAATATTCCATCATTTTGCATGACTTATAGAAAACTCAATATATATTAAAACAGTTCAAAAATGCTTTGTATTCATATATAAAATTGATTAGATTTTTGGCTTAGAAAATTATAAACAAGTTCTAAATTCACATGAATGTCTAGTGGGAAAATATAAATTCATATAGAACAAAGATTGAATATTCATCATGTGTGACTGTCCCATGCATTCCAGGAAGTCTAGCATCCCTGCTTTCGCCCACTAAATGCCAGTAGGTTTCCCAACCTTTAAGATATTAAAAAACATCGTACTCTAGGGAGCAATATACTTTGTCATCCCCTCTCCCTGTGGAAAACCACTGTTTAGACAGTTCATAGAAGGACTTGGCATTTTCATCATGTGATTCTTTTATACTGGAAAAAGCAAAAGATCTGCCTTGCCAGGTTAAATCATGATACACATATCAAGCTAACAGTTCAAAAAATATGATATTCAGTCATGGTATGTTGACTTAAGCATTGAAAAGGATCCTACAACTCAACTAATCCAAGCCCCTTAATAAGGGATAAGAAAATAGCCAAAAATGTTGGCCACTACTGAACACCAAAACGGTAGCTTTATATTTTTTTCTCACAAAAACTAGGTGATGAAGTATTATTGCTTCTCTATTTCACATCACTGTTATTATACAAATGAGAAAACAAGTTTCATTAGGAGGCAGCCGCTCTCAGTTTAGTCTAACTCCTTATTACATGCATTCTCTGCTACCTCTTTCTTAAATAAAATCCCCAAACTGAATAGTGAGCCAAAACTTACTATTTCTGCAAGCTGCATAACCTCAGATATCAAGGGCTATTGTGCTGCCTGTACATATCCCCTTTATAGTGTCCTCTTCACCCGCTTCTCCACCTGTTCCTCCACAGCAGGGTTGGCAAGCTGCATCACGTGGGCCAGTCTTGTCTGCCTGTTTTTCTGAATAAGCTTCCATTGAAATATATTACGGATGGATGCTTTTATGCTACAAGGGCAGGGTTAAGTAGTTGTGATAGAGGTTTATGGCCCATGAAGCTTAAAGTGTTTACTATTTGGTCCTTTATAGAAAAAGTTTGCTGACTTCTGCTTTACATTAAAAAAAAATTATTTTCTTGTGTTGCCATCAGTATATACCATTCCCTTGTTTTTTGCTTCTACTAGTGCATTAATGAATGCTAATTACTTAGTTTATTATTCTTTTTAGAATTACATCTGTATTCCTTTAAAAGTGCTTTTTGTAGGGGCGCCTGGGTGGCTCAGTTGTTTAAGCGACTGCCTTCGGCTCAGGTCAAGATCCGGGAGACCTGGGATCGAGTCCCACATCGGGCTCCCTGCTCGGCGGGAAGCCTGCTTCTCCCTCTCTCACTCCCCCTGCTTGTGTTCCCTCTCTGGCTGTGTTTCTCTCTGTCAAGTAAATAAATAAAATCTTTAAAAAAAAATATGAACTATTGGATCCCATTCCAAACTTACTGAATAAGAATCTTTGAAAGTGAAGCCCTATCTATCTGTCCACTTATCTATGTATCTTTTTATCTATGTCCACTTTTTAACTTTTTATTTTGAAATTATTATAGGTTTACAAGTTACAAAAAAATGTTAAGGAGGATCTCATGTACTTATCAGCCAGTTTTTCCCAGGGGTAACATCTTGCATAACCATAATACAATATCAAAACTTAAAATATTTATTTCTGTAAGCTCCCTAGATAATGATCATTTAGTTAGCTGGAAATTGAATAAATGAATGAGTAATTATTCAAGGAAATTCGTTAACTTGGCTATTTGTAATCCTGGAATATTAGCAATCTAATTATTTACTTAGAGATTAGGCAATTCATTCATTGTTCTGATTAGAGGAATAATTCAGCATGGTTCATGAAATCCTTTAATTAATAATCCTTTTCCTCTTGAAGGGCCTTTGTATCCCCTCATTCTATGAATCAGCCCATACTGAATGAAGTCTTTTACTCAGGTTTCTTTGTCACCTCCAACCAGTACTTTGCAGACTGATGGACATAAGAGATACTGGAAAAGTGGATCTATTTTGATAAGTACAATACTGGTAACTGTTGAAACCTTTTCTTCTTTCCTTTGACTTTAATTCTCTCTTCAGAAAATTTGTCTCATTTCACCTCACTTTTTATTCCTCCATGTTATAATGACTAACTAATAGTGGCATTAAATTAAAATGATCCCTTCCACCCCACAAATCACTCAACTATTAACTTAGTTCTTCTCAACTTAGTGTACTTTTAAGTATAAGGAGACATGGATGCTAATTTTAGTTCGTTAACTTGCTGATTGTTTGACTTTGACCAACAAACTCAACCCATCTGATTTAACATTGTTATTATGAGAATAAAATAGATGCCATCTTCCCTGTTACTATACAGACTTAACTTTGTGTCACCCATAATATGTTGTATAAATGATGCAATAAACTATATTATTGAGAATAAGAATGGTAATGGTTAGGAATTTTCAGCAGGAATCTCTTTGCTCTTAGGGGTAGAAGTTGTGTTGTTGCTGTTTTTTCTGTTCCCATATATCATTTTTTTTTTAACTTGAACTGGAAATTCTTCTAAACTTTATGTTATACAATTTTGGAATACAGTTTAGAGTGCTATTTAAATTAGTTTTGTACTGGTTCTCTTTCCTGTGTTATATAAAGCACCCATTTATTTGGGTAATCCTTCTAGTTACTGGTGATAAGCATGGTGGTTCAGGAGTGATTAAACTTCGCATGATGCCCAGATGTTATTCTCCCGAAAATGTACCTTGAAAGCTGTTGAGCTGCAGCGAAATCCCTTCAGTTAGCCTGTTAGAAAACTTTGATCTAGTTCCACTCTCAACAGCATTCTGATTGTCCTCAGTGGGCACCACAGAGGCAAGAGGATGGTTTCCTGAAGCAACTGAGTAGTCAGTGGCTTGCTGTTTGTGACTGCACCTCTGATACTCAATTGAGTTTCTCTCTGCAGAACATACAGAAATTTGTCATTGCCACCTCCACCCAAATTGATATCAATAGTGTGACAATCCCCAAACATTTCACTGATCCTTATTTTAGGAAGAAGAAGCTTTGAAAGCCCAACCACCAGGAAGGTGAGAAGTTTGACCCAGAGAAAGAGAAATACCAGCATACAAAGCAACATAAAGTTAAGGAGAAAGCTGTGGGCTCACAACTTCTACAAAAAAAAAAAAAAGAAAAGCTGTTCCTCAGCTACTGGGCTAACTCCACTTTATGTTTTCTCTCACAAGTGGAGTTTACCCTCAGAAATTGATGTTCTGAAAACCTAATTAAATAACTGATACATTAAAAAAAAAAAAAGAGGGGGGGTGTCTGGAAGGCTCAGTCAGTTAAGCGTCTACCTTCAGTTCAGGTCATGATCTCAGGGTCCTGGCCCAGGTTGGGCTCCCTGCTCAGTGCGGAGCCTTGTTTTCCCTTTCTGTCTGCTCCACCCTCCTAGTGGGGTATTCTTTCTCTTTCTTTCAAATAAATAAATAAATAAAATCTTAAAAACCATACAAAACAGCACCACCAGAGTATAGATGGTAGTATTCAGCAAATCCATTCTTCTTTCTCTACTGCAATAAGAAAGGAGCTCCAGGAAAGGCAATTAGGTATAATGCCCTTGTAGCTCAAAAACTTGATACTTCATTTAGAGGAGCATGTGAGAGATCTTTAAATCAAGAGTACGTTTCATCATTACCACTTACGGAAAAGATAGTATGCCCTGTTTTCTTAAATGGATTCCCGGTCTTCCCTCTTGCATCATAGGTCCCAGACACACTGATTCCATAAATGCCTCTTACTGGTAGATGTTCTCATCATTCCATAGAAATAGCCATGATGGTGGGAGGAGAGCATAAGTGTTGTGAAATGCGGACCAGCAGCTGAATATCCTGTTAGGTGTATCTTCTATGTCTCTTAATCCTGCATTTCAGATAAAAATTCAAAAAATGCTTAAGTAGAAGTTTGAAGTAATAACCTATTTCTAAGTTGAAATAAACAACAGAATAAAAGCAAAAGGATTTGTGTAATATAAAGATCAGTTGTGATTTTATTTTAATCCAAAATAAACATGAAGGAACTTCTATGAATATCCAACTTTGGATTTCTTCATCCAACAAATATTAGATCAGTTATTTCCAATATATTGTTCCATTTATGTATCCAACTGTCCTCACAAATATTTCATATTTATTTTTAAATCTTTTACTTTAGATGTCTTTATTAGTTATATATGAATATTTAATAAATTACCCTAAAATGTGGTAGCTTAAAACTACGAACATTTACTATCTGGTTCCTGAGGACCTAGAGTCAGTGTGCAGCTTAGCTGGGTGTCTCTGGTTTAGAGACTCTCACAGACTGTAATCAAATGTCTTCTGGGGCTGTAATCATCTCAAGGATTGCTTGGAATAGGATTGGTGGCTTTCAAACTCACTCATGGTTCTTCTGGTTCTTGGCAGGCCTCAAGGACCTCTCTTTCCACCCTCTCTTCTTCTCTCACCCCCTCTTCCTCTTTTTTTTCTTGGTGATAATTTCGATATACCCTTTACTGAGACAAGTAGATTTCTGATCTTCTACTACAGTAAAAGGTAAAAGAGAGATGGTATGGCTTAATGGAGCATTTCCCAAAATGTGTTTTGTTAATATAAATAAATATTTACTAAATAAACATACAGTACTATAGGAAATGATGCTGAGTTAAGCAAATTTTTGCTAGTGTCTTTAATTGCAGGACTTCATAGAACCTTTAATGTGTGCACTGTTTATCTCTGGAGGCAAATTCAGTATAGGAGATTACTCATTTTCCTAAGAAACTGTTTTTACAAAAATATCTCTTGGAATCCAAGGGCCATTCTTTGAAAATGCTGGTTTAGTGTATTTAATCGTGGACAAAGGCCCAAGTCATACATTTTTTATATGTTCTACACCTAACTAAGCTTTACTCTTCCTCCACGCTCTCAATGAAAATAATAAAACCTGACCTTCACCATCCTCTGAGGAGATATTATAAGATTCAATAAAGTAAACACAGCAAAACATAAAAACCACAGATATTATCCTTGCTCCCTATTGGATCCTCAATAGTAACATGCCAAAGAGCAACATTTTCTATTGCTAAATTTTTAAACCATTTAAAAACATAAAAATCAAGTCAATTCTAAAAACTACTAAAATGATTAAAACAACTACAGTGTATTTAAAATGAATTTGAAAAAAGTAAGACACAGAAACACAATTGCTTGTAACTCTGAGCAGGAAGGACCGAAAGGAGAGAAGACCACCTCTGAGTGCCCATCTAGTTTTTTTTTTTCCTTTTTCTTTTTCTTTCTTTCTTTTTTTTTCCTACCAATTATTTCTGTTTCCCTGTTTGCTTTCAACTTTAGTTTCTTTCAGAGATTGCCTCAGGACTGAGGAGAAGGGTCACATTGAGTAACTTTATTCTCCTAAAGAGGAGTACTCCTTTCCTATGTCCATTCAAATCCTGCTGAGGCACTTTCTCTAAAGAGTCTTCTTTTTTATTATAGGCCTGTCTCTTAACTAATGAACTGGCTGAAGTATCAGTTAACTTGAATGGGAGTCAACCAATACTAAATTTCTCATAACGAGAACTGAAAGTTGAATTTAAAGAGTAAGTTTAGAGGTAAAAGTGTAATTCTTATTGGCTCTGTATTTGGAGGTGGTGGCATGTGTTTCTATCCTCACCCCCCACAGGAAGATTCTGAGCAGTTCAATGAAATGGCTTCAATCCCACCTTGACGGTATCTGTCATCTATCAGAAGTGAGTCCAATTGTAGCTCTGCTTGTGACTGGGGACTTCATCTCTTCATCTTTAGAAATGAAGCTTTGCCCACCCTGGAGCGTTGTTGTAAGAATTACCATACCATAGATTCATCCAAGGACACTTAGCAAGCATTCACTAAATGGTAGTGGGTTTTCCTTTAGATTAGACAGTGTTATCAGATAATATACTTCAGGTCTAACCATTGGGGAAACTCTAAAACCAAACTGCTTTTTGACAATTGAAAGGTGGAATTATGTTCCTTGCAGGTTTGCCCAGTAATTTATGTAGTAATTCTTTCTTGATTAGTGCATTTTTCTTTTTCTTTAAAGAGTTAAGACTATAATTTCATATGCTCATTATTCAAATATGGGCTTCATTTTACTTTTAATCTATTTTGTGTAGCAAAATAACCCTTCCATATGTGTGTTTTTTAAAAAATATGTATATTATATGTTGATTATGTTCTGTGATTTTTGCCCATTAAAGTATTACTAAACTGCGCTCTTGGAATAAACAAGGTCACATGCCTCAGATGAGACGAAGGCTATGATCTGGACCTCTATCACTTACAGAGAGGGAGCGTCTGAGAAGGCTGGAGTTTGATTTTTTTGTCCTGCCCCAAGGGCCAAGTTATGTCCAGTGATTGTACTTATATGGTGGGAAATACATGCCATAGAGAGGTAAATGAGAAGATGGGAGAAATTACATAGATACTGATTTTGAGACATTGAATCAATGTGTTCTGTATCCCAGCCATCCCCATGTTCCAGTTGTCCAGCTGTCCAAACCACTGAATCAATAGCATATATTGCATCATAGGGGAGGTATGGCCCAGCTGCAAAGAGGAATGCATTGGCTTTGGATTTAATAATGGAATTTATTCCTATAGCCTAGAGCAAGAATTTTTGATTATTGCAAATGCCTGTCTTGCTTGAGAAAGTGATGATTTTCTCAGAACTCCAAGAGAAACATTCAACTTGAAGAGGATCAGGCAACTTAAAAGATGGAACTAAGGAATAGGGAGAAAAGGATGCAATGCAAGGACAATGGGAAGAGGAAAGCCTGTCTGATTTTTGAGAGATGGATCCTGGGAGATATCCTACACACACACACCAAAAAGGACCAAAGTCAGGCCCTATTGTTCTGATTTTCCTCTTAAGGACAAATAGGACAAATCCCAAAGAAGGAATTAACAATATCCAAGTAGGTTTGGAGATTTCAAAGACCACGGGGACTAGTGCTCTGCCTTTTGGGGCATGACCTGAGAAAATGGAAAGTTTCATGCATTTGAATACTAGGAGCATTTATGTAGCAATAGCTGAAGGAGATATTAAAGAGGGTAGCCCTGAGTGAAGTCTGATTTTAGTGTTGTGGTGAAAGGAAAGAAAAAATCTTGCATGTACCCCCCTACCCACCCTGCCAAGGCTATTCATAAGTGCTACATACCCTGGTGATGAATAGGACTCCTGTAACCATATGGATGGTAGGGTGTGAGATTCTTGTGACTGGAGGCTAGGGTGAAGTCCACAGATACCAGCAATAGTAACTGGATGCACTCTAAAGACCAAGTAGGACAACCCAAACTCAAAAGGATACTCAGTGGTCATGTAATTACATCACACACAGAAGAAGCCACAACAGAAGTTAACTGAGAAACCAAGTAGGATGTCATATATCACCTGGAGGCTTGGATGTCCCTCCTCCATGTCCATTTCATTCTGTACCCAGATACTATATTTAGAAGGAGAAGAGAAAGCATTTAAACCGTGAGAGAATCTTAAATACAAGATAAATGTATATATTCTGACTTTTTTGATAAGGGGGCTTTCAGAGTAGATAAATTATTAGTTATAAAACTAAATTATATTTTTGATATCTGAATGTATACTTGCTAAATTCATATCCTTCCTACATGCAGGAGAGCCGTGATGATGGGTCAGCTTTTTTTAGGATAGAATTTGTATGTCTTTGAACAAGAATTCTGAGATATGGAAAATTATCCAAAAACTATTAGGCCATTCTTTAACTGATATCTTTCATTTCCTCCTTGGCATTTTAAAATTATCCACTGTGTGCCAGGGTAGCTGTGGCCGAGTTTTAAAAGAGAGTGTAATATCTTTTTACAGCCTACATTTGAGCCTGTAGGAATCAAAGTGAAACAAATGCTGATTTCAACAGTATAGCCTGTGAAAGCACCTTGGGAACTTCAATTGCTTAAGCTCCTAGAGCTCATATCTGTTCAGTCTTAAAGGTATTTGCATGTTGCTTATTCATGTAAGGCATTCTTTTTTAAAAAAAGATTTTATTTATTTATTTGACAGAGAGATAGATCACAGGTAGGCAGAAAGGCAGGCAGAGAGAGAGGGGGAAGCAGGCTCCCTGCTGAGCAGAGAGCCTGATGTGGGGCTTGATCCCAGGACCCTGAGATTATGACCTGAGCCAAAGGCAGAGGCTTTAACCTACTGAGCCACCCAGGCACCCCAAGGCATTCTTTGATAATGTTCATGGTAATGGTATCCTCTTCTCTAACCATCCCACTATAGTCTCCTGAGAGGCTGGAAAGTAGAAGTCAAGAATAATTGTAATATGTAGATGGCCACAGGACTTGATTCAATAGGCAGACTGAGAAACTGAGGTCTAGTTAGACACAGAGGGTCTGGAAAATAACAGACTAAGGCAGGCAGGCAAGGTAAACTCCAGAAAGCTTTGCTAAGACAGGGAGAAGTAGCCAAGAATTAGGGAAGTCTAGCCCTTAATGGATCCAACTCTAGCTGAGAGGTTTGGATAGTGAATAGTGGCTTAAATTTAATAGTAAGCAAAAGGCTGTGGGAAGCAGTGACTCTTAATTTGCTACTTGCTCAGCTGTAGAGATGTATTGAGTATGGATGGGTCTGAGAGAAAAAAAAATACCAGAAATGCATAAAAAATAGCATACTCTGTAAACATAGTGAATGGCTTCTTGTTTTATTCCAAATGGTGTGTGTCTGGAGGCATGAGTTCCTCTGCTTCCTGCTTGAAGTCAGACCTCTTTAGGGACCAATATGATCCGCTCTCCAGGTGAATTTCTATAACCCTTTCATTACTCTGGTTATTGACTGCTCCCTGTCCTGTATCTATTCCCAAGGCTGATTAACAGATTTTTGCCTATTTGTCCTCTCTGAAGCCCTTTGTTGGTCACTGCCCACTCCAGCTGTATTCTACTGCCAGGATTTTATTTTCTTCTTGCTGTCATTCCCCCAGTAACTTCAGCCCAGCCTCAAAGCTGGGTTTGTTCTTGGTATTGGTAATCATAGTGGTAACGTGTTCTGTTACCTAATGGTTTCAAACTCACAGTGGTTATGACATTCAAATAAGATTTTGCATGAGAGGCCAAGAAAACAAAGTCAGTATATAAATTTGTTAATTGCACTGTGATGGTAACAGATAAACATACTAGCTAAAAAAGTTCTGTAACAATAAGCTCATAAAAGCTGGGCATTCAAGTGGTAAACATATCAGGGTCACCAAATAAATCAATGACTGAATACTGATAGTTTAAACTTTTAACTTTGTGGAGTTTTAAGGCACCCCCCCTTTTCTTTTCAGAAGGACACTTTCTTAAAAAGTAATGTGTAGGGGAACCTGGGTGGCTTTGTCAGTTAAGGGTCTGCCTTCAGCTCAGGTCATAATCCCAGGGTCATGGGATCAAGCCCCACATCGGACTCCCTGCTCAGCAAGGAGCCTACTTCTTCCTCTGCTGCTCCCCCTGCTTGTACTCTCTGTCAAATAAATAAAATCTTAGAAAAAAAATAATGTCTATGGGCTACTCCTAACCCTCTTTCCTAATTGTGAAAGAAAACCCAACAGGAAGTTACAGAACTCACTGCTTTACTCTGTGCCAACTCCCTCAGACCACACAGAAGCAAAAGCTAGATGATTTGGCAGAGCTCTCAGACCTGAAGAGAGACTTGGCAATGTGACAAGCAGAGGGGAAGCTGATGTGGTGTCACTAAGCAAGGACAGAAAAGTGGCTACAGGCACTGCTGGTGAAGGCAGTGGAAGCAGCTGGGTAGGGAATTTGTCCTAGTGGGTGGGGAGAGAAAACATGTTGGTTCACTTGATGTCAGGATAAAATGGAAGTTGGCATTTTAGGGAGTTACTGAGACCACAAAGATGGTTTGTAGGTGGAGAAGAGATTGCCTGTACGTTGCTTTAAATACTCGATACTGCCACTTTCTAAGATTAAGACCATGTAAAACAATGTCTATAAACTTTGTTGAGAATCCCAACTTAAAAATATAATCTTCCAAAAAAAAAAAAGAACTACAGATAGATACCTTCCAGACTAATATATCTTTATAGTAGGATTTCCTTTGAAGAAAATACCTTTATTACTTAAAAAAAAATCACTAAAAGCAAGTTCATATGTTGGATTAGGTAGATCTTATAAAGGCATAACATTATTGTTAATTGCAAATTTCTTATCAGATAAAGGGCTAGTATCCAAGATTTATAAAGAACTTATCAAACTCAACACCCACAAAACAAATGATCTAGTCAAGAAATGGGCAGAAAACATGAACAAACATTTCTCCAAAGAAGACATACAAATGGCCAACAGACATATGAAAAGATGCTCAATATCACTTGGCATCAGGGAAATACAAATCAAAACGACAAGGAAATATCACTTCATACCAGTCAGAATGGCCAAAATGAACAACTAAGGAAACAACAAATGTTGGCGAAGATGCAGAGAAAGTACACTCTTACACTCTCGGTGGGAGTGCAAGCTGGTGCAACCTCTCTGGAAAACAGTATGGAGGCTCCTCGAGAAGTTAAAAATACAGCTATCCTATGGCCCAGCAATTGCACTACTAGGTATTTACCCAAAGGATATAAACATTCACCCCAGTGTTTATAGCAGCAATACCCACAGTAACTGAAGACTGGAAAAGCCCAGATGTCCATCAACAGATGAGTGGATAGAGAAGACGTTGTGTGTGTGTGTGTGTGTGTGTGTGTGTGTGTGTGTGTGTGTGTGCGTAGATGCACATGTATTATGTAATATATAATTATATTGACATGGATGGAACTGGGTGGTATCATGCTGAATGAAATAAGTCAATCAGAAAAAGACAATTATATGGTTTCACTCATATGTGGAATCTAAGAAACAAAACAGAGTCATAGGGGAAAAGAGGGAAAAATAAAATAAGATGAAATCAGAGAGAGAGAAGAAGCATAAGAAAATCTTAACTCTAAGATATAAACTAAAGGTTGCTGGAGGAGAGGTGGGTGGGGGAATGGGGTAACTGGTAATAGGTATTAAGGAGGGTATGTGATGTAATGAGCACTGGATATTATATGCAACTGATATATTACTGAACTCTACATCTGAAACTAATAATACACTATATGTTAACTAATTGAATTTAAATAAGTTAATAAAGAAGTAAACTTAATGTAAGTTTTAAAAAATTATAACTCTATACATTCTGTGGAATAGTAATAGTAATATAAGTTTTATTGAAGACCTACTATGATCCAGACATGATGTTTAGTGCTTTACATTTATTTTTTTCTTTGAAGTTTAAAACAAAATCTGAGGAAGATACTATTTTTATTTGGACTTAGAAAATTGAGGCATGGAGAAGCTAAGACAAATTGTTCATAGTTACATGTATAGAAATACCAGATCTGGGATTCAGATCTATATGTGACTCTGTAGTTAAACCTGCTTAACTGGGATTCTCAGTTGCTAATCTAGTTCTATACAAAAACTGTTTTCCCAAAGCAAATTAGAATCACAATGATAAGCCACAATATATATGCATGTGTGCGGGAGACCTTTTAATTTCCATAAACTTTTTTTCACATTTAGTTAAGGCAGTAGCTTGTATCTGTTTTTTTTTTTTTTAATCTTGTCTAGAAAACTGAGTTCATTTCAAATAAAATGATGGAAGTAAAACAATTCAATTAAATAGTATAAATTAGTTTAAATAAGAATTTAAACCTCATGTGTAATTATTTTCTAAAAAGGTTACCAAAGTAACAGCTTCCCTCATCATTCCTTTTACTACCTTCTATTCCCTGCAATTTCAAAAAGTTCAAACCACAGCACAGTATATTAGAGAACACAGGGCAGTCTAGTTTGGTCATGAATAGGCTACAAATAATATAATCATAAAGAGTTAATAAATCATAAAGAGAAATAAGTTAATCAGAACAGAATAACTGAATCACAACAAAACACTAGCTAGAAAAGAATTTCTGTGTGAGGAGCAGAATTATAAGCACATTATACGGAGAAAACCCTTTGTTTCATAAATCTGTGTTGTGCTTAATTACTACTTTCTATACAATATCCTTTCAACAATTGTGCAACTTTTTGAGAATAATTACTTGCCCCAGACTTGCATGATTATAATATGGTAAAGTTTTTATTAAAACAAAAATTTTCTGACTTTGTGTTTATTGTTCTTTTTTTATTTTACATAAAATCAAAATCACACAGAACTGGGATTGTTCATTTAACCAAAGGATTGTTCATCTTTTTAAAAAATAGAACCTTTATATTCATCAAGTAATTTTTGGCAAGTTCAAATTTACTATTTAGTCAGTGGTTTATTGATTATGCTCACAAACATTCACACTTAGCAAATCTACATTTTCTTATCTCTATGTCTTAAATGAGAATCTTTGATATTTGAGTCACTGGTCATCTGTAAATAATGGAGCTGTATCAGTAAATTAAGTTACTGTAGTAAAGTATCACAAAGAGTATGAAAGGCTTAATTTCCTGTTTCTCAGTTCATTTTAATGGTAAATTTTTATGAATTAAAATCACCCAACTATTTTCTAGGTTCAAAAAATGACTTTTAATAATATTGAAGACAAAAACTTAATGAATTTTCTCTGAACAATCCAAATGTAATTCAATAACCCTGACTTCTGACTAATTCCACAAGAATTTAGGACATAGGCATAAAAGATAGCCTGCACATTTACCTATCCAGTATCTATGCCCCTTTCTTCTGGTATAATAGCATCTTAACTTTTCTTTGGGGAGACACCCTTCCCTACTTTTAGTCTAGGCTCCAGAGGTGGGCACTCAGCCTGCTCAATGAAAATCCTTTTGGTGCTCTTTGGAAAGAAAAGCTCTTTCTCATACTGGGTTTGTGAACATGAAGGAAGCTGGGCCTAAGTTGCTGGGGCCATGTTGTTAACAGATGGAGAACTTGCTAGCAAATGAAATCAGTATGGAAAATAGGAAAGCTAAGAAATCGAGTAACATAGATTTCTAATATTATATCTTCAAACCAAGATTTTACTTTTGGACTTTAGTGAAATGAGCCAACATTTCATTCATCCATCCATTCATTTATTTCATAAGCCTGTCTGATTTGAGTTTCTGCTACTTGCAACTAAAACTGTACTGATTACTACAACATGAGGAAGGATGATATTAGTGCTTCAACATGACTGAGTTCGAAGTTAACAACTTTGAAGATTTCATGAAGGTATCTTGAATCTCAAGTATGCATTAGGGCCTTAAATATGTTATTGTGCAATAACAGTAACACATTTACTCAACCATAGCTTCTAGTAATGAGATACACGAATACCTAAGCTAGGTGTGCCTGTTTGGTATTACACACACAAAAAAAATTAAGGGATTTCCTTTGAAAATAGCAGATGGGGGTGCCTGGGTGGCTCAGTGCTTAAGCGTCTGCCCTCAGCTCGAGTCATGATCCCAGGGTCCTGGGATCAAGACCCCAAGGGGAAATCCCTGCTCAGCAGGAAGCCTGCTTCTCTCTCTCCCACTCCTCTTGCTGGTGTTCCCTCTCTCGCTGCATCTCTCTCTGTCAAATAAATAAATACAATCTTAAAAAAAAAAAAAAAAAGAACAGATGAAGTAGAGAATGACCAAAGTATATGAATTAAGGATCAATCAAGTCTAATGAATGTTATTTATAATCAAAAGTATATGAGGGGCCCTTGGATGACTCAGTCAGTTGAGCTTCCAACTCTTGTTTCCACTCAGGTCATAATCTCAGGATTGTGGAATTGAGCCCCACCTCGGTTTTGTACTCAGTGTGGGCCTGCTTAAGATTCTCTCTCACCCTTTTCCTCTGCCCCTCCCACTAATTTTCTCCCTCTCTAAAATAAATAAATATATCTTAAAAAATTATATGAGATTTTCTTTAAATGTAGGTCCAGGATTACTCTTTGTATCAAATAGTATGAAAACAGTATGTTCCCCTAAATAGGCCAAAACATTTTTTTAGAATATATCTTTAATTTCTTATGTCAGTGAAAAAATTTGCTCCTTTAAAAGTGGCAACTTTCTTTCTTTTTTTTTTTTTTAAAGATTTTATTTATTTGACAGAGAGAAACACAGCCAGAGAGGGAACACAAGCAGGGGGAGTGAGAGAGGGAGAAGCAGGCTTCCCACCGAGCAGGGAGCCCGATGTGGGACTCGATCCTGGGTCTCTGGGATCATGACCTGAGCTGAAGGCAGTTGCTTAACCAACTGAGCCACCCAGGAGCCCCAAAAGTGGCAACTTTCTTGTTTAATTTCTAACACTCTCCTCCCTCCCTGGTCTCCCTCTACAAACATGTTATGGCAGTCCTGTCTGTGCCAGACATTGTGTTAAGCATAAGAGAGGCAGGAGTGAGCAAGTCTGATGAATCCATTTCTTACACAGACTTCTAAATTTCATTATAAAGTTGTTACAGAAAAGGTAGAGGGACGCCTGGGTGGCTCAGTTGGTTAAGCGGCTGCCTTCGCCTCAGGTCATGATCCCAGGGTCCTGGGATCAAGTCCCACATCGGACCCCTTGCTCAGCGGGAAGTCTGTGTCTCTCTCTGCCTCTGCCTGCCACTCTGTCTGCTTCTGCTCTCTCTCTCTGTCTCTCTCTCTCTCTGACAAATAAATAAATAAATAAATAAATAAATAATCTTAAAAAAAAAAGAAAAGGTAGAAAGGTGTAAGATCTGTCAAAATGATAGATGCTTCCATTCTGTAGGCAAGACCATATTGTAGTACTTTATGCCAGACAGTGAGGTAGAAAATGCATGATATCATTTGCATTACTGTCAGGTTAGGAAACAAATCCTTAGGAAACTTCTTTTTTAAAAAATAAGGTGAATGTTTAATTTATGCTTTATTCCCCAACAAATTCAGTACAAGTAACTACTCTAACACTGGCATTGCTCCTACACTTTCCCGAAGACATCCCTATTCAAGTATTTGGAAAGTCCTGCACCCTGAAAGGTTGCATAGCTCACTTGGCCATAGGGATTGATGGCAAAAGTTGACCAAGGTACCCTGAAAACAACCAGGCAAGCTACCAAGAAACAGGACGAATTCTGACCTCTTTTGTTACTCTTTTTAGGGAAGAAATTTTGGTTTGGGCGACCAAACAAGTCTCAATGAATTTTGGTACAGATAAGCAAATTTCACCTATTCTATTAAAGTAACTGAAAAGACAAAGAAAAAAGTAGGACTTCCAGGCAAAATGAAACTTATTTTATAAAGGATTTGTAGTGTACTTTGTTTTTCTTTCTCACTGAATATGTAGTCTATTTATAGGAAGGATCATAGTTCTTAAGATACATAGTTGACGGATAGTAGACAGTAATCATGTTGGTCAACCTCATTAGTTTCCTTTTATAGAAAAAGGACTCTTTACATAATGGTGTAAGGGAGTTACGTTGTTTGTAAAGGAAATTCTGCAGGATTTCAAGGGCACTCAGGTCATGCCTAGTGAATGGTAACTCTAGTCCCTTGACTAAATCTATGCTAATGAACTTCTGTCTAAACAAGGATTAAAATGTGTTTGTTGATTGCTCTGTTTCCTTTAGGACTTCTCAGATTATTAAATATGTTAATATAGTCAGTGTGTAATAGGGGTAGTATATAGCATTTCCCCAAATTATTTGACCAGGGACATATACAGTGTTACTTGATACGTGGTTATATTATGAAATGGTCACCCTGATAAGGTTAGCTAAAACTTCTATCACCTTACATAATTACCTTTTATGTATGTGTGTGTGTGTTATGGTGAGAACATTTAAGATTTATTCTTAGCAATCTTCAAGTATATAACATGGTATTATTAACTGTAGTCTCGATGTTATACATTAGATCCCCCAGAACTTACTCATCTTACAACTGGAAGTTGTATACTTGACCAACATCTCTCCCCCAAACTGCAGCCCCAGGTAATCACTACACTGGCAACCACCACAACCAATGCACCACAGAAACCCACTGTTTCTACGTGCTTGACTTTAGAGTCTACATATAATTGAGATTTTTTAGTATTTGTCTTTTTCTGATTCGTTTCACTCAGCGTAATGCCCTCAAGGACAGCTCCATGTTATCCCCAAAGGCAAGATGCCCTTTCTTCCAAAGTTTGCATAATATTCTATTGTATATATACGCCATATTTTCTTTACCCATTCACCTGCATACAAATACTTCAGTTGTTTTTATGTCTTGGCTATTATGGGCAGGGGTACAGATAACTCTTCAAGAAAGTGATTTCGTTTCCTCTGGAGATATATATATATAAATCCAGCAGGATTGCTGGATTATATGATAGTCCTCTTTGAGGAACATCCAGATTGGTTTTTATAGTGGCTGTACTAATTTACATTACCACCAAGAGTGAACAAAATTCCTTTTTCTCCACATCTTTGCCAGCACGTGTAATCTTGTATCTTTTTGATAACAGTTTCTAATAGGTGTGAGGTAATATCTCATTATGGTGTTGATTTGCATTTCCCGATGATCAGTGTTATTGAAGATCTTTTCATGTACTTCTTCATCATTTATATGTCTTTGGAAAAATGCCTTTTCAAATCCTTTGCCCATTTTTAAATGAGATTTTTTCTCTCTGTCTCTCATATTGAGTTGTGTAAGTTTATTATCTATTTTAGGTATTAACCCTTGTCATATAATATGCTTTATAATTATTTTCTCCCTTTACATAGATTGACTTTTCATTTTTTTTTGATTCTTTTGCTGTGCAGAAGGATTGTGGTTTGATGTAGTCTCATTTATTTTTGCTATGTTGCTTGTGCTTCTGGTGTTAACCAAAATATCATTGTAAAGTCATACTTCAAGAAGCTTTCTCCCTATGTTTTCTTCTAGGAGTTTTAAGGTTTGAGGTATTAATCCATTTTGAATTAATTTTTGTGAAGGGTGTAAGATAGGGGCACAGTTACATTCTTTTACATGTGGAAATCCAGTTTTCCCACCATCGTATCTAATCTCTTTATTGAAGAGACTATCTTTTCCCGAGTGAGCATTTTTGGCCATTTTGTAAAATATTACTTGACTCTACATACACGTATTTCTTTCCATGCTCTCAACTCTGTTCCATTGGTCTGTGTGTCTCTTTTTATAACTATGGCTTTGTAGTATAATTTGAAATCAGAAAGTGTAAGTTTCTTAATAGATATGTAGGAGATAATTTAATTTTGTTAAGGAACCCCTTTCTTTGGGCTGCTTCTAAATATCAAACCCACTTTTAAAAGATAAAGATTTGAGGAGCGTCTGAGTGGCTCAGTTGGTTAAGTGCCTGCCTTCCACTTGGATCAAGCCCTGCATCAGGCTCCCTGCTCAGTGGGGAACCTGCTTCTCCCTTTCCCTTTGATACTCCCTGTCTTTCTGTGTCAAATAGATAAATAAAATATTTTTTAAAAAAATAAAGATTTGGTTTTCACTTCTGATGGAGATGGAATACCAGGGACCAATATCTTCTCAACCTACATGGAGCTTATGGCTTCAGGTGATGCTGCACCTGCCCTCTCTCCCACCTCCCCCGCTCTAGAGGGGTAACTTTTTCCATATTTAAAAGTCTAGTTTTTCTGGAAACATAAAAAAAGCAGCCTTTACAACCTCCACAATAAAGCATTCTGCATGCCAGCTCTCTCATTTCTTCCTGCCTTCCTCACTGGAGTGGAGGTAGGTCAAAGCTGGGGGAAACCTATGGTTTTGTAAACATAGATTTGAACTAATGATTTGTTCAGTGGGGGAATAAATGAATTAATAGTAATAAGGTAATATTTTTGACTCTTAATTATTTTTTTCTTTTTGAATTTTTGGCTTCTCCTTTAAACTTTTTTTTTTTTTTTTGCCTATGATAAACACTGAGGATTGTCCAGCTGGTAGTCCATCACATACACTTGTACAGACATACAAACCATGGGCAGGTCCTCAGAAGTTCTAGCCTCTCTTTCAATTTCTGACCTTTGTTATTTCTTCCTTCTAAAATATTTGTTGCCTTACTTTTACCTCACCAGCTCCTAACCTTCCTCCATATATCGGTTCAGATGTCACTTCCTCCAGGAAACCTTACTGCTTAAGATTGGGATAGATGTTACTTTTATGTGCTCCCGAAATTCTCTCTACTAACCTTTATTTTAGTCCTTAAAATTCTATGTTGAAATTGCCTATGCTTTTCTGATTCTTCTATTAAGTTTTAAACTCCTTTGGGCAGGCACTGTTCACTCTCGTATACCCGGTGCTTAGCATAGTGCCTGGCAAGTGAAAGCTGCTCAAAATTATTCTGGTTATTAGTCCAGAGTCACATAGCTAATGAATGGCAGCTCTGGATTCAAATCTAGCTCTTTGTGACTTTGGGGCATTTGTTTTCTCCTGTGCTGAAAAATACTACCTCTTACTCCCCGCCACACTCACTTAAATGCATAGCTATTAAAAATCTAGTCTTAAAAGTGCATGATATAGACTGATGATCTTCATCAGGGAATGATCCACAGCCCAAGTAAATTATTCTAAATACCTTCACTGAAGTGAGACAAAAGTTGGCACCACCTAAAAAAAAAAAAACTTGGCACCACCTGTGGTGTTTCTCCTGCTGCATGCTTTGTCAGCATTGCTGATGCATTGCTCATGTGATGGAACAATAATAATACCTACAACCCAGCCATTTGAAACGAATAGGTCATGGGTGAGTTGCACAAAATGGCCTCTCCCAATCAAATGTTATTCCCTAAAATATATCTAAAAGTTAGCAACTTGTTCATTTAGGTTAGGAGAAATGAACTATTTTGTGGATGTTCCTAATAATGAAAGAAATTACATTTTAAATCTTTTCACTTAAGTATATTTTAACTGAATTTTCATTATGTGTTGTATTTTATAACCTATTTGGGCCAGGACGATGTGTAAATTTTCAGTCTCAGCTGCAAAATGATGAATTAGATGAATGTCCCTAAGTGTTTTATCTTCGAAATCATTTTGATCTTCAACTTTTAGATTATGGTAGCTATGGTAGATTACAGGCTGCTGCAGCTGAAAAGAGAAAAGAGAATTTGACAACAATTCCTACCTGTACACAGTGTTTTTTTATACCCTTGTTACTGAGGAAGGTTACTTGTAATTCAGGTGGCATGGGCTGAACACAGAATCTATGCATTGTAGTTATTCACCCTTTTGAATAGATTTGATGTCTGAAGGCCTTAATTGCCAAGTATCTACCTATAGCAGAGGTAGTCAAACACATGGTGTTTTAACAGCAAGTGAGTTAATGTTTTTAAATCAAGAGATTTAGCCTCATAATACGTATTTCTGAGATCTGAAAAATCACATGATCTGGGACAGATGCCTGTGCAGCATGATCTCCTGGAGTGATGGACCTGCTGCCTGCTTCCTTTCAGGCACAAGTGTCTCTAGTCCCTACAGCCAACATCATTTACCCCCTTCGTGTTATCGCCTCAAGTCTCTTAGCATTGTTTATTTTTTGTTTTTGTGTTTGTTTTGTTTTTTGGGGTTTTGTTTTGTTTTGTGTTTAAATAAGCTTTATGCCTAACATGGGGCTCAAAACTCATGGACATTGATTTCTTTATATCTAGGCTAAACTATTCCTCTTTGAATAAATAATGGTAACTGTCAATCAATCAAATGGATCCAAACAAAACCTATTTTTTAAGATCAAAAGCTATTGAGTTCTTAAATCTATAAGTGCTGGGAGCATTTTTTTTTTTTAAAGTAAGATGACATCACCACCAGAATAAGTGAAATTTTGGCCAATATTATTTTGTATATGAGTTAATTTAGTTCATTAAGAGTATATGGAACATCTATCTGTGAAGCCCTGAGGATATAGCCATCTTCTTTCAAGGAACTTCTTGATCTTCTCTACCAATATCAGTCAACTCTCAACAAACCAGCAATAAGACTTTGGATTTGAGGTAGGACAGGCTACAGCCTATTAAGTAAAACGGAATTAGAAGAATTCAACTTTTAAGAACTATTTAGAAACGTGTTAATTCATAAATAATGATCAGAGAATTTTTATTGAAATTAAAGGAAACATAATAAATCCTTATACTATAATACTTATCTCCTTCCTACCACCTCAAAAACAGCCTAAGTGTTTAATATAAGCATTTTCCTTCTTGGGGTAAAAAAAAGGACAGTCCTTGAAAAAGTAAGGTTCACTTGTGCTCTCACTGAGCATAGTTGTAGAAAGTAGGTCATTGCTTCCTCACCAAATTAACTAAATATGTTAGCCCTTGAACTTTAAAAAAAAAAAAATCACATTGTTAGTACTCAAGCAGCCATGGTGTTCTTCATGGATCTGTTCCCTAGTTAGGAAGCAGCTGTTTACATGCTTTGTCCTGCTTTATTGCCTTCTAAATGCTTCAGTATTTCTTTTGTTTTCAAGACAGAAGGGCACAGAGATTTGCCATTCCTGGCACCAACTCTCCTGGCTGTAGCCATAGTGTGGGATTTTGATTCTGAACTATCTCATTAGTTTGATCTAATTTTCTGAAATTATGAAAACATAAGGAAATGAATCCAGGATGAATAGACAAAGTTATAAATCAGTTACCAAGCTCAAAATGTTTTTATCAATGTACTTTTACTCCTAAACTGCTTCTCAATCTCCTTTAAAAATCCTTTGATTCTTAGAACCAGTACCTCTTCCCTGTAAGATGGTGCTGGTTTCATAAGTAAGTAGACATTATATACTTACTGGTTTTGCCCTACCATGTTGGGCATGGTATGTTGACTTTCTTGAAGATTCTGACAAACTGCACACATCAATCAGTATTTTTTCTCCTGATGTTCCCTCTAAATGAAATCCCAGTACCTTCTTTCCTTTCAGTGATCTCCTAACTTTCTCAAACTGTAGCACAATTTCCGCTTTCACCATTCCGTCAGTGGATCTGCTTTAGCTGAAGTCTCTAAGGAGATGCACGTTACCAAAAGCAATAGATTCTCCTCAGTCTTTCTCTTCATCTTTCTGCAGATTTTCCTTGGAACTGCTGTTACCTTGCATGACACTATAGTCTCCTAGTTTCTTCTTCCCTTCCTACTTAGTTTCTTTCATAGATTTCTCTTCCTCTGCCTATCCCTTAAATAAAATAAAACACATTTTATTTTTGGGATTTCCATGTACTTATCTCTTTCTGGAGTGATGTAGTACGTACTTCTGTATGGAAACACATTCCTATGCCACCAGCTCTCAAAGCTGTATCTTCAGTCTAGATCCTTTTTCTTTTCCCCCAACTTTTATGCCCCACCTTTGAATATACATATTCATTTACCTGGAATACAGCACTTCAACTTCAACTTACATTTTTGCATCTAAGTCTAATCCTCCTCTTTTTTCTTTGTCGTTGGTAAAGGATACCTTTCTTTATATGGGCAAAAACCTAAGCTAAAACCTGGGACTAATCCTGATCTGCTTTCTCTTAATAAGGAGTTCAATCATTTACTCCAGGGAGGTGGAGAAGAGTTACAAACACCATTGAGGTCTGCCCTAGTGGCCCGCTCTGCGTCACGTCTGCTGCCATCTGGGAATAGGCTCCCAGATCTTTGCTTTGGTGATCTAATTATTCCTAGGATCTCACCTCAGGCTCCTTCACCTCCACTGAAAATCTAGTCAGTGCCTTCTTCTTCTCTCTCTATCTCTCTCTCTCTCTCTTTTTTTTTAAGATTTTATTTATTTATTTGACAGAGAGAGAGATCACAAGTAGGCAGAGAAGCAGGCAGAGAGAGAGGAGGAAGCAGGCTCCCTGAGAGAGAGAGCCCAATGCAGCCTCTGTCACAGGACCCTGAAATCATGACCTGAGCTGAAGGCAGAGGCTTAACCCTCTGGCCACCCAGGCACCCTAGTCAGTGACTTCTTAAAATGTAAATCTCTTCTCATTACTCTCAAAACAAACAAATACCCTTCAACAGCCTCATTGCCTATAACAGAGGTTTAAAAAAACTCTTTTTAAGTAGAAATGTTAAGTAGTAGCCCAAACAGATAAAATCTTAAGACGATTTTACTTCCAGCAGGCCTGAGAGGACTCCTCTATAACTTGAAAACCGCTGGCCTATGATGTAGAATTCAAAGTCTTCCATATAGTAAACAAGGCCCTCTCTGTTTAGTCTTCCCCACCCTCACACCTTTTCACTCTCTCTTCACAATATTGATGTTCCTGCCGTTCTCTAAACAGGTCACTTTTGTTTGTGGCCTCTCTGCTGTTTCATATCCTCTACTGGATGCCTGAATCCTCTGCCTCAACTTATATGACTGATAATATTTGGCTTGTGTTTGAGACAATTAAACTGTCTCCTCATGCATATCTCAGTGCTCCCCTCTCCTGCCTATTCCCTGTATCCTCAGCAGCATTGATTATTCCTGCTTTTGAGCATGGTAGTATGTATGTGTATATATATATATATATACACTCTATATTCTCTAGATAGGTAGATAGGTATAGGTAGATCTATAAAGAGGTATAGATAAAAATATGTAAAAAAATATAATATATAAGAGAGGTATAAACGTATAGATAAAATATATATATCATATAAATAAAATATATATAGTTTAGTTATACTCTAATTTATATATACATTTATTTTTGGTTGTTTATGAATTAATTTCTCCAGTGATATTATTAATTCCTTGAAAGTGTATTCTATACTCATCTTTGTATCCTTAGCCTTTAGCAGAATACTTGTATCAAATTCAACATCTGTTACCTTTTACAGTGATTTTAGGTAATTTTCCTTTTTATGTATATATTACTTATAATGTCTAAGTATTAACTTTTCCTCAGAAGCACACATGTGCTTACCCCCTTTTGCACAGTTCTGTGGTGTCCTCCTATGGTTCCTTTAGTGATGATATCAATAAGTACCAACCAAGTGACTCATGTTTTTAAATTTTTATTTAAAATTTTGGAAGTTTTTTAGATCATCCATTCATTTGTTAATTTATCCAACAAGCACTATCAAGAACCTGTGGTGTAGTAGCTACAGAGAAGTGAAAAAAAGAGAGAGAAGCAAAGATATACATTTTCCTATGTTGAGTCTTACTGTTCATGGTGATAACTTTCAACCTCTACACATTAGGGAAACTTTGAAGAGAAACTAAGTTTTAAGCTAATGGAAACAAAACTAATTTTAATATACTAATCCTGAGAACACATGCTGAAATTTAGGAAAGGATAAAGATTTCACAATTCTGCCTTTACCTTTAATGCGTCTACCATATTAAAGTCATTATGACTTTAGAAGGGTATACTTACATGATGCAAAACTATAGGCAGAATTCATTTTCTGTCTAAAAATTCTATGATGTCTTCCTTATATTAAGGAAAATATGAGAATTTCTTTGAATTTTCATATTTCATATCTATTATATATATGAACAAAGTAGTTTTCTTATTTGAGTAGAGCTAATACACAATTTTACATTACTTTCAGGTGTACAACTTAGTGATTTGATAAATTTGTATATTATGCTATGTTCACCACAAGGGTAATCACCTATTACAATGTCCCATTACATTGCTGTTATAGAACAAAGTGTTTTTATCCATTTTGGCAGGAGAGGGGGTGCCTGGAGTGGTTTGGTTTATGTGACTGTAGGTCATTAAGCTGGAAATTAATGATTATTATTATTTTTATAATAAGTCCTGAGTTGATTATAAAAAAACAAACAAACAGATCCTTTAATTAAAGATAAATCATGGCTACAAGAGTCAAGCTACTTCTTGCTTAGAATGTTCAAAAACTTGGCTTTCCTTGGACTGCTTTCCACTTTTAGGAAAGGAAAAGGGAAACTAATATTTATCAAATGTCATTTATGTACTAGGATAATGTCATATGCTTTTCCGTTAATCCTTTCAACAAACCTTGAATCAAGGAGAAGATGGATCTCAATGGAAGTGGAGTAATTTCCCAAATTCTTCACTAGAAATTAACAGTCTAATTTAGAAATCAGAGCTCCAATCCTTCTCTGTGCAGTACTGCCTCAGACACAAATGTTCAAGGCCAATGATAAATAATATTACCCAAGAAAATGGGATAAAATATGCCATTTTTAAGAGATAACCCTTCAGGCCTGACCTTCTTGTTACTGTTTATCTCGGTGGCATGTAATATATTTGTAACTATGACTCACTTTTTGCCATCCATAGCTCATTTCAAGTTCCTTCCTAAGGCTGTGAAGTTTAATGGAATTGTTTTTATGATGCAATGTAGAGGACCTAAAAATCTACTAACTGGAAATCACAACTAAGTTTTTTTAAAGATTTCTTTATTTGAGAGAGAGAGAGAATGCAGGGGGGAGGGGCTGAGGGAAAAGGAGAAAGAAACTTAAGCAGACTCTGTGCTAAGCATAGAGTCCATCATAGGACTCAATCTTTTAACCCTGAGTTCATGACCTGAGCTGAAACCAAGGGCTGGATGCTTAACTGACTGAGCCAGCCAGGGGATCCAATTGTCTGTTCTTTTAAATTATTATGTGTTTTGTGGTTCTTATAGCTTTCAGAAATCTCACATTCTTTGTGCTTATATAGTACTCTATAGTCCAGTTTTTTTATATCATGTAAAGAAATTTGCTGTCCAAATATAAGATTGCTGTACAGGAAGTCAGTTCTAGAGTAGAATATATTCAGACTTGGAACTAATGTGAAGTTTGATACTTTAATTGAATTGGGAATTTCATATTACAATTTTATTTCAAAGCTTTAAAATACATTGCAATTTGTGTTTAAACAGTGGAATACTGTGTTAAAAATTTAAGTCACCTGGGTGCGTGGGTGGCTCAGTCAATTGGGTGTCTGACTCTTGATCTTATGAGTTTGAGGCCCATGTTGGTCTCCCATGCTGGATGTGGAGCCTACTTAAAATAATAATATAATAATAATAATATAAAAATTTTTAAAAATTCAAAGGATATATCTGTTACCCTGATTTCCATCATTTTTCTTCATATCATATTAAAGATTTTGATTTCCAGATACTTAGATGATAACTAAATATACCTCATTAGCCCTGATTCACAAACTTACTATAATGTCACATATCTTTCATGGAAGTAAGATGGCTACAAATTTTTCTTAGCCACACAAAAAATAAGAAAATTTCAGCTTGTACTTTTCAAGTGAAGGGAGCCCATTTTTTTTTTTTTAAGATTTTATTCATTTGACAGAGAGAAACACAGCCAGAGAGGGAACACAAGCAGGGGGAGTGAGAGGGGGAGAAGCAGGCTTCCCGCCAAGCAGGGAGCCCGATGTGGGGCTCAATCCCGGGTCCCCGGGATCGTGACCTGAGCCGAAGGCAGTCGCTTAACCAACTGAGCCACCCAGGTGCCCCAAGGGAGCCCATTATTAAAACAAATTGCAATCTGAACCAGTGAAATAATGAATAGCAGGAATTGGGTCTATATTTTACTATCTTTACTTTTATGTTTCCATAACCTTTAATAATACCTAAATTAACAATACTTTGAATTATAAATTAGTAACTGAATATTTGAAATAGCTGTATAATAAGCAATTTTACTATTTTCTACAATTTTAATTAGGAACTGCTTTGAATTCTTACTAGTTTTATTTTGCAGAACAGAGAATCAAAAGAGGAAACTCATATTTTTATAAGTAGGACCAGAATAACAAAATTATGTCAGTGCTTATCCTGTCTTCTCTACTAATCACTAATAACTTCCTGGGTATAAAGATTTTCAAAGATACTGGCTATCTGTTTCCCACCCCCACCCCAAAACCCTATGCTCCAAAACAATCAAAGTTCGTTAATAGACAGCAAGATATAATCTTTAGTGAACTGAATCAAACACAGCGAAGAAAAGGCTTTTCTTGTTATCTATGTGATCTGGCATATATGAAAGTCATATTCTCTCTCTACATTCTCACATTTAGTGGCAGAACTGAGTCTAAAATCTAGATGTCCAGACTGATATTTGTGCCACACCACACTGCTGCTTATACTGAATTCAACCAATGATTTTTCCATAGTTTGTGCTATGCTTTTAAATATATTTCCTTGATGGTCATTGGGCAGGGTATGTGCTACGGTGAACACTGTGAATTGTGTAAGACTGATGAATTACAGACCTGTACTCCTGAAACAAATAGTACATTATATGTTAATAAATAAAATTTATGTAAATATATAAATAAAATATATAATATATGACATATTATATATAAGTGTATAATATATATATATTTTCTTGACATTTCACAGATTTTAAGGGATATTCATTCAATTCCACAGGTATTTATTGAGCATCTACTACATGCTGGAGATACAGTGATGACTTACATGGACAAATTCCTTGCCTTCACAGGGCTTAAATTCTAGTAAGGGAGATGGACAATAACTAAACTGACAAATCACAATATAGTAATAGATATGCAAAGCAGTGTAAAGAGATAGAGTATTTTGGATAGTAACTTTGTGAATGCATTGTTTGGCTATATTACTTTTTCAGGTAAAGATGGAATCGAGACATTTTGGGGTACATATTAATAAAAAGAATGCTTTTATCAGTTTTGGCCATTGTACTTAATTTGTATATTCACATACTCATGAACACGCAAACACATAGTAAGTTAGTTAAATGAGCATGACAATGGCTTTTTGGATGAATTGTTAAAGTGCTGTTTTTAATACAATTTCATCTGTTTTCATTGTGTTGCCATTCTCTTTTACTCTAGTTTGTTTCATAGGTATTGTTAACACACCTTACTGTTGAGGCAAAATTTGAAAGGCCAAGATATATAGAATAAAATATGACAGAATTACTTAAAAAACAGAGGAAAATCTTTGGGGTCTCCTCAGTACAACTGTGAAGAAACTTTTCCCATTCCTGGGGAATTCTAGTGTACTGTGGAAAAGAAAGGCCTTTTGCTCCTTCTCATCCTGTTGTATCAGGAAGGAGTAATGAAGGTATTCATAGCTTCTGATTGGCCAGAAAGCAAGTGGCATTTTTTAAATCTCCTTTACTTTTTTCAAATATCTGAGTTTCCTTCTACAACTAAAGAAGAAATATCAAGTTGATAATGATAACAGCTAACATCCAGCTAATATCAAGCAAAAAGTACTGATTAGCACTAGGAAGTACTAATCACTAATAACTTCCTGGTACAGTGCCTATGCAAGGAACTTTACATGAATTATTTTTTTGAGTGAAAACAAAACCCTATGCGTTAAACATTGTTATGTTTGTGTTGTGGGTAGTAGTCCTAAAAAGGTTACACATATTGTTCAAAGTCATACATATAATCAGGAGAGTCAAGATGGACCATAACAATTGGACTTAAAGCCTTATCTCAGAAACAAAAACCATCTGTGTGAATCTTGTATTCCGACAAATGAACTTGTGGGTCAGGTTCTAAGGAAAAGTGGGAAAAAATGAACTGTGTTCCATGAAGCACAAAATGCCTAAAGGGGCTCACTGGTCAGATCAGTGAAAAAGTATTTGAGTGTGGTGAAAGAGTGTGGTTTTTCTAGGTATCTGCCTACTTTTCCTGAGGGTGATCCCCATGAGCACAACAGAGTTTTTGAGCACAGAGGTTGATACAAACAGAAACCTTAGAGAAAATTAGATAATTTTTCCCCTGCCGTAGTTTAGACAAGTACTCTTGGTAAAGCATTTGTAGGGTATGTTTGGAAAGGCCAGGGAAAAGCCTAACAAATATCAACCAAAATCAAAAGGGTACTTGTGGTTGGAGGATACCTGCCACACAGGCTTATAACATGACTTTCTGGTCTCTGCTGCTTCTTCTTCTGTCACTTGTGGCAACTGAGAGTAAAATTATTCACATTTGCAGACACTTCCTTGATCATGTCTTTATTCATTCAGCCAACATTTATTGTGTACCTACTCTATGTCAAGCATGGAGCTACAAAGTTGAGGCATATAGAAATGAAAGAGCAAATTCCTACTTTATGGAATGTTCCTTCTCTCATTCTAATAATCATTAACAGATATAAAAGTAAATTGTATGCAATATACTGCCTTGTTCTGGCCTATAACCAAAAACAAGGGAAAATATTTACCTGAGCTTGTGTATGAGGCATTCTAAAGAGGAGACAAAATAATCAAATAAACAAATAGAGACATATGCTGTGAGAGAAAATATTAGAATGTTCCACTTTGTGGAGGGGAGATTAAGAAAACCTCTCTAAAGAGGTGACATATAAGATGAAATGGAAAGATGAGGTAGAGACAATCATGGAAAAAGCCAGTCAAAAGAAGTCCAGACAAAGGAAATGAAAGACTTAACATGGGAAGTAAGAGAAATAGGAGGAGGGGAATTTAGTGACTTAATATAGATTGAGAAAAAATATTTTTATTTGCAGGGCCAAGAAAACCAGGTTTTCAGAGACTTACTCCTGTGATTTCTGTTTTACTTTCCTATTTCCAGACAGTGACAGGAGCATTAAATGGACCAAAGAGTCATGAGGAAGAAAAAATTCTTTTCAAATTTTAGCAGGTTTTCAAGATGCTAAGGGACATATTATATTTCCAGATAATTAATGACTCTTCACAGAGTAATATATCAAGGTAAAACCCTTAAGATGCCCACTCCTTACTTGTGCAAATATGTTATTTCCCAACAGTTAGTTGAGACACTGGGAGGGTAGATTTGTTATAAAAACATTTTGAAACTTCAATTAAAAGGCTTTATTGAAAATATCTGTCATGCCAATACCCCGACTTAATGTTTCAGAAAAGTCATTGCTGAGGTCAATATCTGTGGAAAAAAATGACATAATTTTTGTTTCAGTTCAAAAATTGCAGAAATAAGTTCACTAATGATTACTTCCTTATTTTAACGAGGTACTTTTTTAGTATTGTCACCCTAAGATACTGACACCTCATGACTTGACAAATTTATATGGTTTTCAGATGTCTGAATTGTCAAAAGAAGACTTTGTGAAGCCCTAGTTCACTCAGTTTCATTATTTATATGTCTGATTAAAAATTAAGTCATGAGGGAAGCATTAACAATGTGACTGAAAGTCTGTGGTTAGCTGCTAGTTTGTCAAAAGAATCCAACACACACACACACGCAGTCATACACGCCCACACACATCCTTGAACATAGACACACACACACGAAGCCGTATTTTTACTGAGCATGAGCAAAGGAACGACAAGACATTCACAGGCTCAACATTGCTTCTTCATGCTCATACTAGATGAGCCTCTCATCAGAATATCAATTCTTTTTTTTCCCAAAATATTTATTTATTTATTTGCGGGGGGTGGGGGAGTGGCAGTAAGAGAGGGAGAGAGAGAGTCTCAGGCAGATTCCCTGCTGAGCATGGAGCCTGACACAGGGCTCAATCCCAGGGCCGTGAGATCATGACCTAAGCCAAAAATCAAGAGTCAGATGGTTGACTGACTGAGCCACCCAGGTGTCCCATAGTCTTCAATTCTTCAAAGAACACTGGACTGTCCCCAGATTACTCCATGATACTGCCTTGTGCTTCTCTGCTGGTGAAATGGTTTATTATAGGGGAACCAAGAGGAGCACTTCCAGGAATCTCATTCTCATCTCTCCTTTCTTTATAGCCCCTTCAATTTCATTTTCTCTGATACCTAATTCTCTATATCCTTTCTTCACAAGGTGCAGTCCATGAACCAGCCGCATCACTTGAAAGCTTGCTTGAAATGCAGAATTTCAAACCCCCGCCAGACCTGCATCTGCATTTTATGTACAGAATCTGTATTTTATGTACATTATATATAAGCATTATATGCATAATATGTACATTATGTGTACATTACAATTTGAAGTTCTCCTCTGCATTTAAACAGGCACAGATTTACCCTATCTGACAAAGCTGTCATCAGACCACCCCTTCTCTTTGCTCTAATTACATTTTTCCCTATCTTTTATGAACAGACTTCCATGTGTTGCTCCATATATTCCAGTTCCTTTTTGCTTCCCCCCCATAGTACCCTATCTTCATGTTCAAATGTAGTGTACACATAAAAGTCATTGCCTGTCAGCATCCTTTCACCTTATCCTACCTTGCCTCTACCACTGCTCCCTTCTCAGACCATGGGGTTCTCACCCCACCCCCAGGGTATAGCATACATCCAGGTTAAGTCAAATAGTCAACTGTATTTCTCCTGGCTGAGATGATTGGTGTTCACAGTGGGATGGGCTTGTGACACTTGGAGTAAATGAGGAATGAGAGACTAGCTCAGGACTCCTGGGTAGGGAGATTTCATAGTTTATTTCTGTGTTTCTGTGAGGCTTCAAGATGACAGGTTGTAAGTTCTGGAGCTCCTTTCATCCTGCCTTTGGACCCAGGTAGACCTGCTGTCTAACCTGAACCATCATGCTTTGGTCTTCCTCCAACTTGCTTCTTACCACTGGTCAAATCCCAAAGGCTATGGGAATGGATCAGGCAGAACCCATGACACCCCCTGATCTAGGAACCCAGGACTCTAGAACTCACTGTTCATTTGACCCCCAAGTCTGCTTGCAAGGTTTTTGCATAAATAAAGGTGCTCCTACAGTTCTTGAGCTATTTCCTGAAATATACCCTGTGCTGTTAGTGTATGTACTTCTTAGCTTGAGCGATGACGAGGGGAAGTTTTCTATGAAGGGTTTGGACACAGCTTGCTCCTGTGGGCTGTGTGTTCACACAAGTCTGTCAGAATCCCCCGATGGGGACAAGGTGGGGCCAGAGGTGAAGAAAGAAACAGCTACTGACAGCCATCAATATTTACTATTGGTAGCATGAGACCCTTCTGCACATCTCTGCTCTGGAATGCTGCCGATAACTTCTACATTGCCACAGCTTTCTCTCTGTTTTCATTTTCTTTGTATTCTCTCCTTCATTTAGCATTATTGACTCCCTTAGAACTTAGAAAACTCAATTATGAAGTATCTGTGTTGTGTACATGTCATAAAAGTGAGTGTCAACCTAGACTCTTCCCTCCCCCTCACGTCTGGTCCTCACCTTTAGGTCCTTCCAATTAAAAATTATTTTTAACCAGTTACATCTTCACCTTCCTCACTGTGGATGTCATGTATTGTTACTTCAGTGGATTTCAAACTAGTCTCATTCTTCTCAAATGTATCTTCTGCACGATCATGGGAGTGATCTTCTAAGAGGAAACCAATTATATATTTTTCCTATTTATTAATCACCAGTGGTTCCTCTGCACCTGATGAATATACACAGTCCTTATGCTGGTTCACTAATCCCTTCAACCTCTTCAACCTCTGCCTGTTGCTTACATGTGCAATGTACTTCATTCATTAACCAAATATTTACTGAGTGTCTACTTTGTTGTAGGCAGACTTCAAAGTAGTCAGACACTGGTGAGTAAGATAGGGTACCTGCTTTCAAGGAACTATTAGGGTCAAATCTATAAACAAACAATAAACTAAAAAGGGAAATTTTTAAAATATTAGTATACTTTGTTAACAGAATGAAAATAATTATTTGCTAGAGAATTATAAGGGACTAAATTAAACTATGTGGTTTGTCTGGGAAAGTTGTCGAGAAATGTGATATTTAAGCAGAGATCTGAATGACTAGAACACATGTGTACCAGAAGTGCTGCTGAATAAACCTTCTCATGGCTCAGAGAGAGTGCAAAGGCCCCAGAGGACATCAAACTTGCAATTTCTCAAACATGCCAGTCTATTTCAAGTCTCCAGTGACTTTGTGCACACTGGTCCGTGTGCCTGGAAGGCCTTGTCCTTCATTCTTCCCAGGCAGTTACTACTCATCTTTCTTTCTTTCTTTTTTTTTTTTTTTAAAGGTTTTATTTATTTATTTGGCAGAGAGAAACACAGCCAGAGAGGGAACACAAGCAGGGGGAGTGAGAGAGGGAGAAGCAGGCTTCCCATAGAGCAGGGAGCCTGATGTGGGGCTCGATCCTGAGTCTCCAGGATCATGACCTGAGCTGAAGGCAGTCGCTTAACCAACTGAGCCACCCAGGCGCCCACTACTCATCTTTCTAGTTCAATCCTTGCCTCCTTTGTTAAGACTGCTTCTGCCACCATCC
The DNA here is from genome assembly GCA_004023965.1 of Spilogale gracilis. Lineage (NCBI taxonomy): Eukaryota > Metazoa > Chordata > Mammalia > Carnivora > Mephitidae > Spilogale > Spilogale gracilis. The sequence continues at coordinate 153,523 of PITA01000964.1, forward strand.
TCTTGCCAAGCAGATGGAGTTGTTCCCTCCTTTGTGCTCCCCTATCCTTGCATGAATTCCTACTACAATAATTCTGTTATGGTTTTGAAAAGCTCTTAAAGGCAGAGAACATCTTTTATCATTGTTTTTCTAGAGTCTTGCATATATTACTGACTCAATGAATATTTGTTGGAGTGGATGAAAGAAACTTTCTTTTTTACACCGTCTCATCTATTCAAATCCCCATGCCACTTTGTTCTAATTTTTTTAAAGCTCCTGGACATCCTTATTTTTCCTCTTAGTGGGCTCTTCTTTCTTATTCTCCTCCTCATCTAGTCTTTATGATTCACCGCTGCTGAAGGCTTATAGCCTTCTAATTTGGAGATCTATTGAATTCTCAGAACGTCAACAACCATTTCTGCATTGATTTAATTTTTTTTTTATTTTCAGCAAGGTGCTAGTATTTTCTTTTTTTTTTTTTTAAAGATTTTATTTATTTGACAGAGAGAAACACAGCGAGAGAGTGGAAACATAAGCAAGGGGAGTGAGAGAGGGAGAAGCAGGCTTCCCACCAAGCAGGGAGCCCGATGTGGGACTCGATCCCGGGTCTCCAGGATCATGACCTGAGCCGAAGGCAGTCGCTTAACCAACTGAGCCACCCAGGTGCCCCAGGTGCTAGTATTTCTTAAAAAAATATTTATTCATATATTTTCAATTGACTTCCATCTCCTTGTTTTATTCCTTGTCCTAAATATCTTAAATATTACTGCAAGAGAAAGAAACAGAGGTATTAGGCACAAAAATCGAAGTCAGTGTGTGTTTTCAGGAATCCCTGATGTGTGATAATTATCAAATAACTTTGGGTCAAACATCCTAAATGCTTTATAAATATGTTATTTAACCTTCATAATAACCTTCATAGATATGTTATTTAAACTTCATCAGTGTCTTATAAAGCACTTTTATTACTTCCATTTTACAGATGGGTCAAGTGAGGCTTAGGGAGATGGGAAATTTGCTCTCAGCCACCGGTCAGCACTGGAGCCTGGATTCTTTTTTTTTTTTTTTTTTTTTTTTTTTATTGTTACTAAAATTTTTTTTTCCAGTGTTTCAAGATTCATTCCCCATTCCCCATGGAGCCTGGATTCTAATTCAAATCTTGTCTGATTCAACATTCAGCCAGTGATGCAGAAGGACACACAGAGTAAATATTAAGCATTTTATGACAATTCTTTGCCTCCTCAGTTTCCCATCCTATAGCCATCTTTCAAGTAAAGCTGGGAATGCAATTGGTCTTAAATTCCTGCAGCCATTTAGTCATGGGGATTTGTATCCAGCCCTTTTCTATCTTTTCTTTTTTTGTTCCTATTAATAAGTATATACATTTTATATATGAAATATCTTTCCAAATCCAGCCACAACACTTCTGTGTTTCTTGCATACACTGAAACATTTTTACTGATGGGAAGGACAAGAATGGACCCAGACTATGGCTTTGTATAATTTTTGGTTTATAAATTAGGGGATAGAAATTTGGAATTCATTAAGACTGCTAAGAGAGGTACATTTTGTAAATCAAGCAACGCTATAATCAGGCTTCAGTTACACCAAATGGCTTCTTCCATACAATGTTTTTCAGATTAAATATGTTTCCCCTATAAAACTGTACTAAAATGGGACAGTAATCAGATTCCCTGACTGATTAAGTACTTAGTGAGATTCATAACATCACATTTACCTCCCCTGCAGGCAGGGTAGAGGCCTATGTGGAGGCATCCTAGCAGCTGTCCTGTGAGGAGAAAGACGATTAGGCTACCTGAGCACTACAGCAATTCAGTTACACACTATAGTAGCTTAATAACAACGAACACTTATTAAGACATTGCCATCACATGCTAGATACTGTTGTAGAAACTATGTATATTAAGCTCTGCTAACTCTTGCAAAATCCTACATCACTTTTGAGAGGAGGGCACAGGAGAGTCAGAGAGCACAGGTCAGGAACCAGGCAATGCTGTGCTAGTGCTCCGCCTTAACCATTCTGCCATTTTGCACCCCCTCATATATAAAGTAGAAAAAGCAAGTATTATTTTTTTAAAGATTTTATTTATTTATTTGACAGAGAGAAACACAGCCAGAGAGGGAACACAGCGGGGGGAGTGAGAGAGGGAGAAGCAGGCTTCCCGCAGAGCAGGGAGCCCGATGTGGCGCTCGACCCCAGGACTCTGGGATCATGACCTGAGCCGAAGGCAGTCGCTTAACCAACTGAGCCACCTAGGCACCCCAAAAACAAGTATTATTGAGAAATTAAGGTTGAGGTGTGTAATCTGCAGGGTCACGTAACTGTTCCACAGTTCTTCTATGACATGAACTGATTTTGAGGGCAAATAGTATCCAGGCTAGAAAGTGTTTACTTCTGAGTAGAGAAAATTAAAAATCCAAAGATGAGTGAATCACAGAATGGAGAAGCCAGAATACGATCTAGGAAGTGTGACTTTTACTTCCTAGATTTGGCAGTAGACTAGCAGCTTCTTTGTGGTCTAGTCCTCACCATAGTCCCTACGGGCAGAGCTCTCCATTGAGCCAGTTTACCTCCACAGTTTACCAGGAGTGTCAGTGTATTCTGTGGGATTTAACTGAAGGAGAAAATGCTGTACCACATCATTTTACTTAAAGCCCACTAAGAGTTACTGGGCAAACAACCACTTTGTCCCTCACTGTCCTATGTAAGATGGCTTCAGGCATTCTCAGAAAATGGGCCTGTTTTCCCTTTTTCGCTCCAAAGAGGTTATCTTGGTCACTTTGTATAAAGACAGAAGGGAATGATCGTCCTTACAAAATGGGTTTAACTGACATTATATCCTTATTGTTATTATGGTTTAGTTGCTGACAAACAGTTGTACAAGAAGATATATATCTCATTTATTGAACAAATATTTATCTCTAATGAAGTACCTGTAACATTTAAAAGAATGGATTCTGGAGCCAGACTGTGTTCAAATCCCGTCTCTGGTCTTTACTGGCTGTGAGATTGATCAGTGTCACTGTTGCCTTACCTGTAAGTTGTGGCTAACAATAGTACTTGGGTTACATGATTGTTATGAAGACGAAATGCCTGGCACATGGGTGCTATGTTAGTGTTAGTGTATTACTGAGCACCTTCTCTGTGGCAGAAACTCCTGTAGGGATTGGGAATAAAGTCACAATCAAGGGAGATAAAACTTCCCACTTCCCATGACCTGCATTGAATCATTCTAGTCAGAAAGATATTAAGCATCAAGTTCAGTATACATTTTGATTTCAAGTTGTGATTTAAATTACATAATGGGTGTACATATTCATATGTTTAACAATATAGTACTTTATATTAGATAATTACTGTTTCAGGCAACTTCCACATCTCTTATAATCATTGCAATTATTTATTGGCCTGGAACTTATTAGGTATATATTATTTTGAATCCTTTCCTAAATTCTAAAAAGTAAGAAACTGAGATCCAGAGAAATTCACTAACATGGTAAGTGATGGAGATAAAATCCAAACCTACATTTGTATCACTCAGAAGTCAATATCCCATAGCTGCTCTATGGTGCCTCACAACCCTGAGAGGTAGGGGGAAGGAAATCACACCCATTAACAACTGAGAAAAATATGGCTCAGGTAAGGGTCTTGGATTCAGGTCAAATAGCTTAGTAAGTGGAAGAGCAAGGAACTGAATCCAGGTTTTTGGATTGTTATTGTTTTATCCACAATAGCAAAATTGTACAATTCCACAAACATTTGAAGAATGGTTGGAAGTGCTATCTAGTTCGTCAAACCACTTTCACACTTTATTGTTATTATTCATATCATTTTAGGGTTTAACTATGCATGCTTTAAAAGAGGCCTATTAAATATATGTGAGTCAATTTTTTGGAATGGGAATGTAGCTTCTCAAATCAACAGTGTTTAAATAGTGGTTAGTTTCTTGGATCAGCACCCAAAAGTTTCAGTGTTTAGGGGCATGGAACTACAATGTTAATGAAAGCCACTAGATACTAATGACTTGTTAGTTTCTCTGGATTTACTAAGGTAAGTTTTCTTTCTTGAGTGATCTTAAAAGCTCTGCTCAGTTGGGAAAGGAAAGATGGAGGTTGATTATGGTAAAGGATCACTCTATCACCTGTTGGGTCATTTGTCAGTCAAGAAAGGACTGCATTTTCATTTTCCTGAAACAGTCCCATGATAGAATTAGCATAGATGTTTCTGACTTTTGTGTGAGAAAATAGTCATATTCTCTACACTTCTTAATTTAAAAACTAGCGTGACTCAGTGTGTGCACACAGTGATCTGTCAATTCTTTCATGTCCCCCTCCCCAAAGAGAATATATGTTGAAAGATTTTTTTGGAAATAACTTTTAAATCTAGTTTTTCTCTGATACTCTCACAATCTTAGTGATGCTGGAAAATTTGACCCAAAGAGAAAACAATAGGCAAATCAATATCAGCAGCATGAATATAAAAGGAAATTGTGTGGTGACACCACAAACTGTCCTCTTAAGGCTGTTAACTTGGCCCGAAACATTCTTTTATATTATGTGGTTTACCTTTTGGAAATACAAGCAAATGTATCCAAATGTGTCCCAGAGCTCTTTCATTTTTCAGAACTTTTACTTTCATCTACCCACCAGTGAATATAAAAGGGACTTTTCTCTGTTTAATTTCTTCTTTGGAATCCTAAAGCATTTCCCTAAAGTGTTTTTGATCTCCAAATACTTTTTTGAAAATAATTTTTTCCCTTTTACTAAATGGTTCCTTTTAAGCACTTATACAAAACATTTATTTAAAAATATGCAGTATTAGGTTTCCAGAGTATTAGAACCTCATGATTCCGGAAAGGTTATATTAACTGTCATCCTGCTAAAGCAGATTGATACTGAATGAAGAGCATAGAAAGCCAGTGTCCAGGCTGATCCATCTATTATAAAGATTTACTTAAATACTTTAAGTCTCAGTCTGTTGCAGTGCCTGATACATCGTTGTGAGTCATATGAATAAATAATGTTGTAGGAATTTGCAAAGTAAAGGTGGTCTTTGGTGTTGTATGGAATAGTTGAATCACTATATTGTATACCCGAAACTAGTAAAACACTGTATGTTAACTAACTGAAATTAAAATAAAAATTAAAGAAAAAATACAAAAAAATGGAAAGGTAGCCTTAGTCCTGAAAAACTCTAAGTAACCTTTCAATGTCAAGATTCTCTTTTTAGATTCTACCCTAGCATCTTTCTAAGAACTTTTATCATACCTATAAGTGACTTGGACATCATTTAAATCATGTTCAAGAGGACCTTTCTTAGATAATGAGTAAAGTATTATTCTTCTGCAAAGACGAATAGAATAGAAGCAATCTATTTTATAAATTTAATACCTATAGATTTGTATATAAATATAAATATTTTATAGGTATAGATAATTTATGCAAATAACATTTTTATAGTAACACTAAAATTCACTTACTAGGTCTCCAAGAAGTTAATGTTGTAAAGTGCTAAGGGAAGTTCAGAATAATTTAATTATACAGAGTAATTAATGTGAATAATATCCCCTTATTTTAGTCTCAAACAAATTTGATAGTTTGTCTTTCTTACATATATTGAAATTATTTTACTCATATTCATTTAAAAATGTCTTATAGATGGCACAGGGCCTTAAACATAGATTTGAATCTTAAGAAATGTAAAATTTCTGTTGCTTTGTCCATTATTTAAGAATTAATTACTCAATTTCAAATGCAAATTATACCCTTTAAGTGAAAATAAACATTATTTGTTAAATAGCATTTAAAATTCCACTATAGGAGCTTTAGTAATTTTAAAGAGTTAATATGTGTCTAAACTAGGATAAATTATTTCCTTCTTACTGGCAGCATCAGTCCCTAGGATGACACCAAAAATTATCGCCTTGGAATTTAGGGTGACACATTGCTTTAATCACTTGTGTGTGGGGCTCGTTAATTTCATTTCCCAGAAATACTGTGAAATATGCAGGCCTGTATTTATTTAATATGGCATCCATGACTTTAAACTCTGTCTTTGGAAATTCATAAATTTCTTTTCAAATGGAGAGGGGGAAATCACTGTAACTGTTTTCCAGTTCATTATTCTTTTTCAGCAGTGGCCATCTGGATATGTGTCTAGTCTCTATCCTAAGTATCATCTTAGGGGAATGTCCATGACATATAATTTGGAAAAGATGAGCAACTGTGCATCTTTTGTTAGTGAGGTTATCACTAATAATCTCGTAAACAAGAACATTTTTTTGCAAGAACCTTATCTAATAAAAAAAAGTTTCTTTAAAAATTTCCCTAATGATAAGAACCTCATTTCCTCTCCATTTTGGGGGCAATTTTAAAGAAAGATGTAAATCTTATTTCCACTAAAATCTAGTTTACAAAAAGAATATAAAATTTACCATTCGGTTATACATTCATACTACGGTTAGCAAACATCTACTGTATCCCAGACACCATGCTAGCTGAGAAAATAATGGTGAAGAAACACAGACACAGGCCCTGGCTTCATGTAGTTTACCTGAACAATAAACAGGAAGCTTACCTGAACAAGAAGGAGGCATCAGTTACGGTGAATCTGAGGTTTTGGTGTTGTTTTTCAATGCAATATAATCTAGATCATTGTAACTAATATAAGTGTTAAAATCTGCTGAGAGATCAAGAAAAATAAAGACTGAAAAAAATCCATTGATTATAGGAAAAATGACCATAAAGAGAGGTTTGATGGGAGCAGGATTCAGATTAAAAAGGAAGGACTGAGAAGAAGTTAGAAAACTGATAGCAGGTATATATAGATTCTGCCTAAAGCTTCTCAATGATGAGGAGCAAAGATTATCACAGTTGCTCATAATGACGTAGATGTTTGCTGTTTTTGTGCAATGGGGGAGACTTAACAGATGTATGAATAAAAAAGTATCCTGATGAGAGAAAGAGGTAGAATACAAAGAAAATGCAAAAGAAAATAAGAGATAATTAACACCGAATTTTCTTAAAAAGGCAGGAGGGCTATGCCTTGAGAACTACTAGTGATTCTTGGCTCCTTATGAAGAGAATCATTTATTGGAGGAAAAAAATGTAACTACTTATAAGTAAATTAAATAAATAAATAGATAAATAATCCAAAATGAGTGAATAAGAGACAATGAAACCTTTATTTTATTTAGCTCACTTCATTGTTCTGTTTTGGTCTCTATGCCATCTGCAAAAGAGACAAATTTTTACTTCATCCTCTCCATTATGAGACTTCTGTGTATTTAAAACTAGTCCTAGGCAAAGTAGTAATCAACTTTTAATTTGGCTCTTTCGTGTTACAAGAAATACAACAATGAGGTTGTGTTGAAAGGATAGAGAACAGTGAAGGGGCACAGGAAGTCACGGTGACATTTGTATGATCAGGAAGAACCCAAACATACTTGGGGTACATGCACTATAATATAGACTCTGAAGGCAGAGATTTGTGCCTGTGCTCTTCACTGCAATATCCCCAGCTCTTAGAAGAGTCCCTGGCACACAGTAGACGCTCAGTAAGTATTTGTTGAATATAGGAATGACAAACAGCTCACCTCGCCTTGCCATTATAAATGAGTAGCTCATACTTCCAATCTCTGTGATTCTGCCATTCCTCTGACTAACTTTTCTTTTACTCTGCTTTTTTCTGTTTCTCCTGTCACTGTCAATCACCAGCCCTCCACCCTACTGCTCTCTACTCCCACAGTCTCTGCATATTACTCAAGCTTTTGACTACTTTGTGGTTTCTATTTTGCATCTCGTCAAGGTGTTTATCTTGGTTTTGCAATACTCCAGGGCATGCAACTGTGTTTTGAAGTTTTTTATTTGTGTTCTGTAAGAGAGATAATTTAATTGGTTAGTTAGTTGCTAATACCTAATTGGGCATAGCTTTCATGCCTGAGTACATCATAAGACCACTATTTAGCTCTGTAATTTTCAACTTTGCTTGCAGGAAGCAAAACATTTTATATTTGACCCAAAAGTCAAACATACACACACATACACACACACACAGAAATGGACACATTACAAAACAATACTGACCCTTTCTATTAGTTTAATGCACTTAGATCTATTCTTCACTAGTTCATTTTATTCCATTCACTCCATGCCATTTATTCTGTTCAATTCTGTTCTTTTTCATTTCCATAAACTCTATTTCACTCTTAAATGTTGGAGAATTGATTCATAGCCCACAAACAAGTCAAATATACAGTTTGAAAAACTGAGATCTAGCTTGCCTATGGACAGCTTTGGTTTTGGACATCAATTTTCTAACCAGTCATCTATGATCAGTCATCTGTGGTCTGTCAGGGCAATAGAATTGTATGTTAAAAGGTGTGGAAAACTCTATCTGTGGATAGATTCTTTCATGAGAAGGGAGAGATCCTTCTTTTCCATTTGGATGGAAAACACAGTTTGTATGGTATTTCTGATACAGGCAAACTCCTACTTTTCAATTTAATGCTGCCCTTATTCTTTCCACACCCTGCCCATTTCATAAACCAACCCCTACTAAAATGTTGATTGATGAATCCTTGCAGTGGGAATCCCTCTAAGGTGTATTTCTATTTTAATATGGTCCCCCCTTTTTTTTGGAAGGTGTTATTTATTTATTTGGGGGAGTAGAGAGAGAACAAGAGTTCAAGAGCAGGAGGAGGGAGAAACAGACTCCTGACTGAGCAGAGAGTCCAACATGGGGCTCCATCCTAAGACACTGGGATCATGACCTGAGCCAAAGGCAGGTGCTTAATGAACTGAGCCACCCAGGCACCACCTTTTTACCATCGTCTTATGTAATTAATTTAATTTAATTGCTCTTGAGAGCAAATCACTTTTAGAACTGAATCATGGGTCTCTCAGAATTAAATAACTGATGACATCCCAGAAACAGGTGATATTTGGGCGACCCAGGGCATTTCTTAATGTCTCTTCAATTATATATCTTCTCTTAAAATTGGTTCTGTGTGTAAATAAAAATATTTTCTCTCAACTGCAGTGGGAAATCTATACAAGACCCAGCTCTAAACTTGGAATACTATGTAGAGAATTTCCTGAGGTGGTAATCTGGTATGACAGCCTGAGTAATGGCCCCTGAAGATGTCCACATCCTAATCCCTGAGCCCTGTGAATATGTAACTTGACAACGCAGGAATGATTGAGAAGAACAATTAAGGTCTGTACTTGAGATGGGGGGAGGGCAGCAGATGTCCAGTATCCTGGCTTCCCAGGTGATCTCAGTATAATCAATGAGTCCTGTGGAGAGATGCTTTCCCAGCTTCTGAGAGTGAGACAGACAGAGAAACAGAGACAGAGTCAGATGGTGACAGAGAAAGGCAGAGAGATGGACAGATAGAGACACAGAGAAAGAGAGACAGAGAGAAAGATAGGTGACAACAGGATTAAAAAGATGTGACTTGAGAGGATTCAATCTGCTATTGCAGGCTTTGAAGATGGAGAAAGGGGATCTAAGCTAAGAAGTATGAATGGCCCCTGGAAGTTGAAAAAGGCAAGGAAATGGATTCTCCCCCAGATTTTCTAGGAAAGAATGTGCTCTTACTCATATCTTGGTTTTAGCCTCGTGAGATTCACATCAACCTCCTGACTTTCCCAACTATAAGATGATAAATTTGTGTGGTTTAAACCACTAAATTTATGGTGATTTGTTATAGGAGCAATCAAAAACAAATACACTCAGAAAGACCTTGTTAGCACCAGCAGAATGTATGGAAATATAAACAGCCAACCCCATATAGGGTCTGACATCCCAGATGGGAATCTTTACAGGATAATGGGTAAGTGACCTAAGACATTCCTCCTTTGGTATGTCAACCAGAACACTGGATTTTTTGTACCTTGTAGATAAACCTGTGTCTCTTAACCCACTGTGGTTTAATACTTATTAGGAACACACAAAAGAAGAGGCAGTATTCCCAGGATATGAAATATACTGCTACATTTTTACAGAGCTTTAAACTGACAAAAATTAAACTATTCCTGAAAAATTCTAATGATGGTGTCCAGGGCACATAGCAGTATGTAGATGGGTGTTAACATTTAAATGTTTTGTGTCTTCTTTGTGCAAAAATTAAAAATGTTCAAGAAACATATATAATGAAGCATATTATACAAACCATATTAGTAGATTAACTAGGAGTATTTTTGTCTTGACTTCTAAATTGTGAGGTTTAGGGCGTCTGGATGGCTCAGTGGGTTAAAGCCTCTGCTTTCAGCTCAGGTCATGATCTCAGGGTCCTGGGATTGAGGCCTGCGTTAGGCTCTCTGCTCAGCAGGGAGTCTTCTTCTTCCTCTCTCTGCCTGCCTCTCTGCCTACTTGTGATCTCTCTCTCTGTCAAATAAATAAATAAATAAATAAATAATCTTTAAAAAAATAAATATATAAATTGTGAGGTTTATAGAATACAATTAAAAGTTGATATTACGTTCTAATAACCTGTCATCTGGTATACCAAGGACTCAGAGTAAACTCTTTTTCCCCCTAAAGTACACACACACACACACACACACACACACACACACACACCTATTAAGTAAATGCACAAAAATCACTATTCTACACATTCTTAAGATTTAGTGACAAATATACATGTATATATTTCAGAAATTTTCTGGAAAATTATATAAGTTCCAGGAAAGTTGATGTAAAAACAGTAGAAGATTTTAACAAAGAGTGATGTTGGTATAAAAGTGGCAGTTGTACCAATAAAAATACAGATGAGTCAAGAAATGCACAACACTTTAGGTTATGGTTAGGAGGCACATAGTCCATAGACATTCCAGCAAAAGCTTAACAGAGGGTCCTCTGTTGATGAGTAGCAAAAGGGCAGCACAGAAACATCTTATGATCATGCGAACAGTTGGCACATGTTTTCTTGTGTGTTATCCTGAAAGCAGTGAATGAAAGAAAACAGCGATGAACTTCTCAACTTCTCATGGGGGTCAGTTTATGGATGATTCATCTTATGGTTGAATAAGGAGCCAGAAAGATGGAATGAAGGAAAATATGAAATTGTAAGAACAGTGTGGCTCCCTTTCTTAATCTAGGAAAATAAGATCAATCTGACCTAAATTAACTTTGGCCATAACATTTTACTATGATTTGGGCTATTCACTGAAATTAACTGGTAAATGGCACAGTTATTAACTGTTTTTGGAAAGTTACAGTGTGATCATGACTCAGGGACCAAGTGACCCAGAAAATGGATGTCACAGGCAGCCCAGGGGTCTGAGAGTCAATACATATTGAAAGACAACAGAGAAAAAACTCCAGGGGGAACTTTCTTCTAAGCTTCAAATGTGGCCTTTCTCTCCAAGATAACCTCATACTGGGAAAAATCTGAGCATGTGGGGAATATGGCTGTTTCCTATCACTTTTTCTGGTATATTTGTCCTACAGAGACCAAACATGAGTGACATTTAACATAGGTCATTGAAGGATACCAAGAAAATCCCCTTTTGATTATTAAGTAACACCCTTTTTTTGTGTGTTTGATTTTCCCCTCTGGATGCAGGAAATCACTAGCTATGCTCTCTTACTAGATATAGAGAGGGAATAAAGCCTAAATTTCAAATCAGCTGGAGAAAAAAAATTACCTCTGCTTCAATAAACACCTGATAGCTTCCATGTAGTTAGAGAATTTTAAAGTTAGAAGGGACTATAAGCAAGCCTTCCTTATTTTATTGGTCAGTTTAATTTAAGTCAACAAATATGTACCATGGCCAGCCACTGTGGAGTTTTTGGTATTTAGAGATTAAATAAGATCCAGTCCTTGATCCGATGGAGTCTACCAATAGTAGGGTAGGCAGAGGTACACTCTGTGTCCTTGAAGTAAGAATTGTGTTAGATGTATGTATCAGAGTTTGTACCTCCAAGCAATAGCAAATGAATTTGACTGATATAAATTGAAAAGCAACACACCAAACTCCCATCCCATAATTTCTAGGGGTGTTGCTGGAGAATCAGACATACAGCTTGGAAAGCCAGAGCAGCAGCCAAAACAATGCCACTACATAAATTTATTGTTTTTTGCTAGCCCTAGAAGCCACAGTTTGCATGATCAACACCAAGAGTCCTGGACCCTACTTTCCATGACCATCACAGCCACATTCAGAGTGGGACATTGTTTACACTGCAGCCTCTGTTCACCAGGTAAGTGGATTCTCCCCTATCGCTATATCCCTACTTCTTTGCGTCACCAGTTCCTCATTCCAACTCCCAGATGGCTGTGTCTGATTAGGTATTCTGAGCGCTCTGCTCTTATCCACCAGGCTGGCTAGGTTAATGAGTAACTGCCATTTCACCTTCCATGTCAATTGTCATGATTAGAGTGTGGATGGAGTGAAGCAGATTTAAAATGGGGTGGCTATGTGATGGACATTGAGGAGGGTATGTGCTATGGTGGGTGCCGTAAATTGTGTAAGACTGATGAATCACAGACCTGTATCCCTGAAGCAAGTAATACATTATATGTTAATTTAAAAAATAGAATAAATTCAAAAATAAAAAAAAATTCACCCTTTAGTACATCACAGTCTTTAGCTTAAATAATCTTTTGGGTGACTACTATTTTATTTTCAGTTTCTTCTTGTCCTTATTCTCTGGTTTCTCTTCATGATGGTACCTGAGTGTATGGTAGAAGGAGAGACATAATGTTATGGTGTGGCAAAAAGAAGGGCCCCTGAAGTTTATGTAATGCTATCTGGGTCTTGTCTGGTCATCTGACTGTGGGGTTGTCTGGTTTGATTCTGGTGCTTGACCAATGGACCTTTTGGGAACATTGTATAAGCATGGCAAACATCAATGGATGGTTTTTACCATTTTTCTATAGTCACAAAGGCACAGTGTAGCCTCTTTGCCTAACCCCTGGCTTCCATATGTCCACTGGCCCTCTTGGCACCTTCACATTCTCACACTTAGGGATATAGGTATAGTTAGTAATTGGTTAGCTCTCCCAACTGGGAAAAGCATACAGTGGTGTAAACTGTGTGACTGAACATGGAGGCTCTGCTTCTAGTGCATTTGACTCTTCACTACCTACCAATATGTTTCTACTGAAGTGCTTTTTAGAGTTTCTCTCCACCTTTGGCTTGCTTGTTCCCCACACACTGGGATATATAGGGTTAGCTTTCCATATGTTTGTCCACATTCTACTTATTTTTTTAAGTACAATAAATATTATGGCTGCAAGTGATCACGATTTCATGGGTAAATGAAGCATTTTGGATTAGCATGAAAAAAAATGTTTCCCCCGTGAGACATTTGCATAAATTAGCACAAGAAATGTAAGGGGAAAAGTTGGGGCAAAGAGGTCAGAAAAGAGTTTTTTAAGGAAATGACACAGAGGTATATGTTGACCATCAATTCTGTGCCCAACTTTAAATAGTTTATATTTTGGTCCCATAGGCAGGCTAAGGGGCTGACAGTCTTTATGACATGATAGAGGAGAGTTAGGAAGACTTTCCAGATAACAGTCACCTTCATCAGCCTGCCTTTGTGTCTGATGGTTCATAGAAATATTGTGTGTCGGTAGGATCTAGAAGGCTCACTTCCTCCACAGTACTGGACAGCTAGAAGACAGGGTAGTGTGTGGGGACCAAGAAAATCCCATAGAAGCACAGGTTTAAGGAACTAACAAGTGGCAAGAAACTTACCTCCCTTGGGTGAAAGAGATTAATGATTAGGGATTATTTAAAGTAGTCCGAAGTTCAGAGTTATATATTGAGAGCCAGGAGATTAGATTATAAGGGAAGTGAGCCAGAGATGCTAGAGCAGGTGATCAAAATCATAGATGAAGGCAGGGCTGACTGTCTAAGATGCAGTCCTTGGGCTGAGGGCCAGTATTCAGGAAACGGTTAGGAAAGCCGAGTGTACCACAGGAAGCATAGCCATGAAACAATTAGTGCTGATCCATGAAAGCCTCCATTTCAGGCACTGGCAGGAGTTAAATTGAAGGAATAAATACCTTACCTTTCTGTAAATAAAGATTGTGGAACCCACACCAGATTAGACCACAGTGGGGGACTCTGATAACAGCACTCTTTACATGAATTCAGAGAGTTCCTTAAAAGCAAATATTTGTTTTCTGGGACAGATAGAAATGGTACTTGTATTGAGGCAACTGAATGGCTCAGTCACTTGAGCATCTGACTTTTCATTTTGGCTCAGGTCATGGTCTCAGGGTCGTGAGATGGAGCGTGAGCCCACAATGGTCTCTATACTCAGCAGGGAGTCTGCTTGAGATTCTTTCCCTCTGTCTCCCTGCCCCACCCCATTTGTAAGCATGCACTCTCTTTCTCTCTCTCTCAGATAAATAAACAAATCTTGAAGAAATGGAATTGGTATTAACATTCAGCTTAGAGTTGCTATCTCATTATTTCATTTATTGATTATTTATCTGAGTTAGTGAAGTAGAAAACCAAGGAAACAAGGTATAAAAAGTGTTATGAGAAGACTAGAAAAAATATTATGCAATTCATAAGGAGGGAGAGAATAATTGGCTGGAGGGAGCTGCTTAAAGAAGGATGTTTTTCAGTGAGCGAACATTTAAAGGTAGGCAAAGAATATTTTAGGGAGAAGAAACAGCATGGAGAACAAAATTTGTAAGGTCTGGGGAAATAGAGAGCCATTTGTTCTGGAAGGAAAATAAATGGCAAAAAACATGTTAGGTTCTAGTCAGAAGATTGAAGGACCTATAACAAAGGAAGACAAAATAGCCTCTGTCGGATTTTGGGAGCACCCAAGGGAAAACTTCAACAGAACTCTCTGAGTTGGTTAAGCAGTGTGGGCACATGAAGCGCCAGGGTTCCTTAGGGAGGTAGCATATAGAAAGGGTGGAGAGAGTGCACAGAAGGGAGGAGAGAAAGTACACAGAAGGGAAAGAGATTTCTCCTTTGTCACTGTTCTGCCATCTGCTCATTTTTTTTTTTTTTTAAGAGAGGGAGAGGGGTAGAGGCAGAGAGAGAAAGAGAGAGAGATAATCTCAGGCAGGCTCCACATTGGGCATGGACTCCATCCCACGACCCTGAGATCATGTCCTAAACAAAAATCAACAGTCAGACTCTTAACGGACTGAACTACCTGGGTGCCCCACCATCTGCTTATTTTAGGGGACCCAGGCCAAGCCAGTGTTTGTTCTGGGTTGTGTCTAACAGGAAATGAAAGGCTAGAAAAAGATGCTGTATAAGCAAAGGAGGAAACACATTCCTTGGCGCTTTTTTTTTTTTTTTAACATTCTCTTTTCCCAGGGTTGCAAAGAAGTGAACCAATATTGTATCTTTCATTTTACCCAAGTTTTAAAATCAATTTTTCTTTTTTTCCCCTTCAGTTTTCTTGTCCTTGAATTTTGAGCCATCAGAAATAATGCTGGAATATACAGAAGGAAAACACAAACTCAGAAAATGGAAGGAAATATCAAAAAGGGATTCCATTTCACTCACGTTTTTAAAAGCACATTTTAAAAAATCCAGGGCATTTTTGTTAGATGAAAAGTCAAAGATCTGCCCTGTGTCTGTCACACCTCTGAGTGAAGATCACAGTGCTGATGCAGGAGAACCAGAGACTGTCAGGGCTCACCAGAGACGCTGGCATTCACCTTCTCTACCAGGCAGTGAGGCATCCTCAGCTCTGACTCACTCAGAGGGAATCTGGTGGGGCAGGTTCCACCTCTGCAGGAAGATTTGTTTGCAGGAGGAGTTTTCAGGCCTTGCCTACACCTAGGGAGCTGTCTCATTCTTTGGCAAGCATCGAACTACTTTTGTTTCCTTTTATAGAAATAGCTCTATATTTACAAATTATTCTTACACATTCCCACCTGACCCGACAGTTTTAATGCTTTGCTTTACTGTTCTGCTTTTTATTTATATACCATTTTTTCCGAGTGTGAAACTGTAGCCACCCACCCTCTTCTCCTGGTTTCAGGTGAGGGAATCTGAATTGTGGGTATTGTAGTTCTTTTGCCTTTTGGGGTTTCGGGTTGGGCAACCTTGGAGTCACAGTGGGAGGACTTCTTGTTCCAGGTGGCTCGATAAGCCACAGTTCAGGCACCACGCACAGAAGGAGATACGTTTGAAGAGAGTCCTGGGTTTTGGTAGAGTGACTTCCGTTCACAAAACCAATGTTACCTGAACTAAAGAAGCTGGGGTTCATTTCCACAACTGTAAGTGTTGTTTTTAAAAAATTAATATCTTTCACTACTGTTATATAGTACACACTAGGAAACCGTGTAATTTCCTGAAGAATTGAACAAACTAAGTGCTCCTTCCAGCCTAAGCCCTGCTTGGAAAGAAAAAAGGGAAGGTAACTGATAATTCTGTGATTTTGTGGGACATGGTTTAGAAATAAACTTTGAGACAGAGACTAGAATGATACCTTGATAAATGAATTATAATAAAATAATTCATAAAAAGAGGAAGAAGTTATGCAACATTCAAAGTCAAATTAGAAACACACACACACGATTCTGGCTTGCTTCATATACATAGATGGTTGAAATCCTCTGAAAACTGGAAGTATTTCAAAAGACAGCCAAGTGTGTTGAAGACTGGGCATTGAAGTCAGATAAAGTTGGATTTGGTGGCTCCACTGCTTATCAGATGTGTGACCTTTAGTAAGATGCTTCACCTTGTCAAGCCTCAGTTCCCTCATTTGTAGAGTCAGTATGAAATCTACTTCATTGGGTTAATAGGATGAAATTTGCATCATACTAAGTAGATGATTTGGTAATAACTAATGTAAGATAAATTTAACTTTTTCCTAATTTTCATCTAAGCTTCCAGAACTGAAACTATTTAAAGTGATAAAGTGATTCCACTTATATGAGGTACTGAGAGTAGTCAGATTTATAGAAACAGAAAGCAGAATGGTGGTTGCCAGGGGTGGGGAAGAGGAAAATAGGAAATGTTTAATGGATATAGAGTTTCGGTTTTGCAACTTGAAAATGTTCTGATGATTAAGGTTGCACACAATGTAAATATACTTAACACTACTTAACTGTATGCTTATAAACCATCAAGTTGGTAAATTTTATGTTATCTGGTTTTCACCACAATTTAAAAAAATAGATCAAAGAGCGTGTGGTGAAAATCATGGTGCCTCCATTTTATTAATGCATCCCTCACTCTTGAAAAATGTCTGAGTTCAATTTCAGGGGACTGTTATTAGATCACCTATGTTATATCTGGTTTTTACATTAATAATGATGATGATGCTTTTCTGGTATATTCTTGAAGTTGTCACTACCTTAATGGTCATCATTTTATACTCTCCTTAATGTAGTTATGTGATTATTTCTAATTAATAATAGTGGTATTTCATACGATTTTATGGGTATTGTATAGAATCTAGGAATTAAGTCATAATTATTAGTTATATCTTAATTGCATTATTTATTCAAGTTTTCTCACCCTCCTTGTAGCTTATTTATGAATAGATTATTTTTATGTGTCTGTGTCTTAGAAATAACAGACTCTCAGTACAGGATCTGTCAAATGCCACATGATCTTAAAATATATTAGCTAATTTAGAGGACAAAAGACAGCTTGGAATTCTCTTGATTTGGATCTTGAAAGTTTGTTATTGTTGAATTTTTGGAAAATCCTTTCTTGAAACACCATATGCGTTCCTAGCTGTCTCGTAAGGCTATCCTGTATGGTATTTGGTGATAACTGACAAGTGTTTGTGACAAGTGTGCAAGGTTTTGCATGTGATATACCAGGTGAATTTAAATCCTCTCAGAAGCTATGTCAGGATATCCAGGGTAACATCAGAATGAAAATACAGGAGAAGGAAAGATGCAGAAACACTTGATAAATACTTGCCTTAAAAGAGCAGACTGTTTCTGCCATTGAATGCCATCTCTGGCCTACTTCCTCTAGGAAGTGTTATTTATTTATTTAACAACTACTTCTAGCAATCCCGTGATGTTCTCCCACTGGGCAGGGCCCTGGAGTTAAAGAGTGACTGAGGCTTAGTCCTTGAGGGGATTCTGATTTATAAAAGAAATATATTCATAAATAGCTAAAGGGAGAAGTGCTAATACAGTAATCATGCCTGCCATTTGTGGCATCATCCTTCATTAATTCCTACTCTTTAGAAGGTGTGATGCTTAGTATCAGGGGATAAAAGGATTGCCATAAATATTTGCTTGAACTGTCATCACTAGAGATTAGATGAAATAAACTTCCAAATTTTATCTGAGTCCGTCAAAAGCAGGATGGAATGAAGAGAGGTGTACCCAGAATAGCTGATGAGGGGAGGCAATGACCTACTGAATATTAAGAGGACACCATGGGAAGTGGTGGAGATTTAGCCAGACCTGGAAGGCAGGAAAAAAAAAAATGAGAAGCCTATCTCATCTAAAGCAGTATTTCCCAAACTTCACATGGAGGAAATGATTTTAGGCAGTAGAGAGAATGGACAGTCAATAACATTGAGTAATGCTGTGGGGAAGTTAGTATATTTTTCAAATTTCTTTTCATTTTTCAAGGACAAAGTTTTACTGTTGTTGATATGACTTCAACTAACACTTGGTTCTAACACTTGTTTTTAGTTCTCTTTTGTGGGAATTATAGAGTAAGTAACAGGGTCAATGATTTTAGCAGGCAAAAGGTATTTAGTTGTAACTTAACTTTTAGAATAGCATTCATTTTTATACTTATTGCCTATTTATTCCAGTAGACACTGTTTTCTCCCATATGATACTTCTAGAAATGTGCTTGTATAATACTTATCTGAGCTAAAATCAGAGTGGATTTACAGAGAATATTAAGTAAAAAATAGTTCAGATCAGACTCGGTAATGGAAACATCATGAAGAGGTGCCAGAATGCCTGAAGTTTGGGAAACATTGAAGTAGAGGCACTGTCAAATACAAAAATTAGGAAGTAAAATGGAATCAGTTATGTTTATGTATAGCTTGGAGGGAAGGATATTTGGTATTCTATGGATATCTTTGGATAATGATGCTGGAATAAGGTTGATTGTAGAAGCTTTAAAGAGATTCAGACTTTAGCTTCTAGGTGGAGTCCTGACCCAGGAACATGGTGAAAGTTGTGCTTTAGGAAGATCATCTAAAAAAATGGCTAATAAGTGGTTTAGAGCAGAAAGAATGTGAATGCAGGCAGAGTGCTTTGGAAAATAGGTCTTAATAATCTGAGCATGGATAAACAGTGGGTGCTTGGAATGAAAATGGAAAAGAAGAGAGGGATGAGGAAGTAATTTAATAAAAAAGAAAACTAAATAATAATTATAAAAAGAAGGCCACCAAGGTACTTTTGTTAAGTTTGGTGGCTTAAGAAAACTACAGTGACACTGAGACAAAAGAGAAAGAGCTAATATTTGCTGGGGAAATAATCCTTTGTGCTATAGGCAATTTGAAAATAAGGTGAATCAACCTTCCAGTGGAAGGGAAAACTGTATTGTTAATCACATGGGACTGGAATTTTAGGAAGTCATCAAAGTTGGCCAGAGAAGTGGAGACAGCAAGCACATCCCTCCTTAAAATGAAACTTAGCCCTGCTCTTTTTCCTGCCCTACTCAAGGATAAATGGAGAAAGTTCAGCTATCTAGGGAAAGGAGCGGGAATGGAGAGGAGGTTAAATGTTTCTTCCCAAGATTTTTTTCTCTGGAGAACTGTCCTTCATTATTATAGTCATCCTCTTGCTCAGAGGTGAGGCTCCTTTATTGAGTCTTTCATGAGAATAAGCAAAAACATCTTCATCTTTAGCCAGGAAAATAGTTAGCAGGTTTGATTTCTATGTATGGTAAAGTAGAGTTTTCTGTGTCTTCTCCTTCTACTGTGAAAGGCAGTTAATTTAGATGTTTCCCTAATATGTAAAATACATAGTAGATAGATATTTAAGGATAGGTAGATATCATAAAGATTCCCAGCTTAAACAATAAAATACTAGAAACTTTAAAAAAATAACCTACAGCACTCTCCCTGATCCTGTTCCCCACTTTCCCACCTCAGATGTTGCTACTATCCTATCTTTGTACATTATCTCTCCATTGTATGCTTTTATTCTTTTGTCTATTTTTATTTGTATGCTTTTATTCTTCCTGCCACTATGTGAATATATCCACAGACAGTACATAACATTGTTTTGAATGCTTAAAAATTTTTATATAACCATTAGCATGTACATTATTCATCTGCAAATTGCTTTTTTCTTTTTTCTTTTTTCTTTTTTTAAAGATTTTATTTATTTGGCAGAGAGAAACACAGCCAGAGAAGGAACACAAGCAGGGGGAGTGAGAGAGGGAGAAGCAGGCTTCCCGCCAAGCAGGGAGCCCCATGTGGGGCTCGATCCCCGGTCTCCGGGATCATGACCTGAGCCGAAGGCAGTCGCTTAACCAACTGAGCCACCCAGGCACCCCTTTTTTTTCTTAACATTACACTTTGGAGATGAATCCATGTTGATTTTGTAGCACAACTTACTCATTTTCATAACTGTGTGGTATTTTGCTATCATAAGTAGCACTATAATAAATACTCTTACATATGCACTTGGGTAGGAATGTAAGAATTACTGTAGTGACTATTTCAAGGAATAGATTTGCTGAGCCATGGGCATATGCATCTTCAGTTTTATGAGATACTGATAATAAATGCTTTCCAAAATATTTATACCACATTTTATTCCAGGCCAAAATGAATGAGAGTAACTGTTTCTCTCCATTCTCAACACACTTATTTATCTCAAATGTTCTAAATAAGTAGTCTTTCCAGATGTAACTGAAAACCATACCCTTGTGGCATCTAAGCAACCAAGAAGTGTTTGGAACATTCCAATCTCTAAAATATAGTGCAAAATTTGATTTCAAATCAACTTTCTTATTTTTCAACCTATGTGAGATATTAGATGACCTGCCCATTTAACAGACACTCACTTTTGTATTAATTATATTAATAATAATAGTGATGATAATATTAACAACTGTTAATGTCATTGAATGCTTACCTTGTGCCAAGTGTTGTCCTAAATCACTTTAATTACATTGTCTTATTTAATTTATTTGGGGGGGGCAGATAATATACCAACTTTAGAGATGAAGAAACGGACTCACAGAAATACTGCATAAATAGTTAGTACATAGGGCTGGTGGATTTAATATATACTCAGTCTATTCTAGTTAGGACAGGTGAGAAAGGATACGTGGGAATAGACTGGGAAGAGAGACATTAAGGTATCATAATCCTTAACTTGCAGAAATTTAGAATCTGGTTAATATTTAAATTACATCAAAAGAACATTTAATTTAATTTAATCTTGCCTAGGAAAATTGGAAAATGATCCTTATAGATTATCAAATTTTACTGAGCCTTAGAGATGAGAGAAAAGAAGTTAAAGAGGAAAGAAAAGGAAGGGAGTGGCTCTTTACAAAGTATGAGGAAGTAGGAAATAGTAATATATTTGGTGAAGTTAATTTATCCAATCATTAATTCAATAAATAAGCTAAGCAGCTTTACTTCCTGAGGCACTGAGCTAAGTTCTGGGATACAGAGCTGAACAAGAAAGGCACCACCCCTCCCCATAGACAGATGTGCTTGGAGATTTAGTATTTGGGGAACTGAGGGCAAAAAGACAAAGAGAATAAGACTGCAAAGACAGGTTGTGTCTAATTACAAAGCATTTTCAAATATTGGTCGTAGATATGTGTACGTTTTTCTGAAGGTAGTGAGGAACCACTATGAGTCACTGTGAAGTGAGCTGCATTATTCATTAATTTACTCAGTAAATACTTATTCTGCCTGTGCTTTGCTTGTGCGGGGAATATAGAGATCACAGAGCTCATACTACAAAGGAAGTGACAAATAAGAATATGAAATTGATAATAAGGTAAGAGAACTAAAACAGGGGTTTACACAGGATAGAGAGACACCTAACCCAGGCTGGGAAAGTATAGTGAGGAGTGGAAAGGTCACAATGGGAGATAGTCCACATTGGGTTTTGGGAAAAAGAAAATTGAAGAAATTTAACAGATGAGTTTCATCTTTTTTCTTTTTAATTTGAATACAGTTGAAATACAATGTTACATTAGTTTCTGTTATATGATGTAGTCAGTTATGCTATGCCCACAAGTGTGGCCACTGTCTGTCACCTTGCAACCACAGACTATCATGTACCTTTCATTCCTATGACTTACTCATTCCACAACTGGAAGCTTATATCTCATTCTCCACTCCTCTCCCCTCTGGTAACCATCGGGTATTCTCTGTATTTGTAGGTCTAATCCTGCTTTTTATTTGTTGGTTTATTTATTTTGTTTTTTAGATTACACATATAAGTGAAATTATGTGGTATTTGTCTTTCTCTGCCTGACTTATTTCACTTAGCATAATGCCCTCTTAGTTCTATCATTTTGTCACACATAGCAAGATCACATTTTAATGGCCAAGTAATATTCTTCTGTATGTGTGTGTGTGTGTGTGTGTGTGTGTACCATACCTTTATTCCTTCATCTATAAGTATAGTAGTCTTTTATAGAATAGCATTTATTTGCTTTTTCTGGTTTCAAAAGTGTTGCATGTTCACTGTAGAAAACTTGAGAGCTCCAGTCATACTTAACAAGGATATACATCTTTAACATTTGTGTTTGTATGTATATCCTTCCTTCTTATGACTATGACAGCTATTAAGAATAAGTAATTTAAAAATGTATGTGATTATGTTTGTTCACCCAGTAATAAAGTACTTTCAATGTCATTGTATATCCTTTAATAACATAATTTTAAATTGCTCATTTGTATGTGATCATTTATTTAGTTCTTTAGTATTAAAAATATCTGTTTCTCCCCATATTTGCTCTTTTGAGTAGTGCCACATTGAATATTGTTGTACAAAAATCTTAGGATATATCTGAGTGCTTTTAAAGATAAATTTCTAGAATTTGGATTATAGGTCATAGTACCCACTAAAACTCCTGACTGTATCATGGAAAAGAAGGAAAGCCCTCATAGATACTTAACAAGAAATTGAATTGATGAAATGTGTACTTTAGAAAGATCATTTTAAAAATATCATGTAGGGAGAACAAGAAAGATTGGAAGCAGCAGACCAGGTAAGATTTATTGCAGAAATCTAGGTGAGAAAAAATAGAGACTACACAAATGAAGCCACGCTGGTGTCGGAATATGGCCGAAATTTTTAGAGATATTAATTTTATAAAACTTAGTGGATAAAGGAGTGGCTTGGGGGGCAGGAATAGAGTAAAAATGATTGTGGATTAGGTCATTGTTTCTGACATGGGTAACTAACTGGGTGAACAGTGGTGTCCTTGTTTCCTTAGATAGGGAAGCCAGGAGAAATGGGATTGAATGGAAAGATAGGTGAGTTCACCTAAGGCTAGTTGATTTTTACCTGTCTATGACTATTCTCATGAATAAATTATTTAAGCAATAGGACAGATCTGGGAGTCAGGGGTGCAAATAAAGGAGAAAAAGATGTGGGAGTCAGCAATCCCTAGACATAGCTACAGTCATGGCTGTGGATGGGGTCTCCCAGAGGTATTGAGGACTGCAGAATGAGAAGAGTAGAGGGCTCATGGTGGTGTCCTCTGACATGGAACATGAAGCTTTAATCAGAGGAAGAAACAGCTATAGTGGAGACTGAGAAGGAGAGGCCAGAAAAATAGAAGGAAATCCAATGGTGAGTAGAGTGAGTGAAGACAAAGAAGGAGAACTTCCAACAAGGGAGAAGTTAACAGTGTCACATGTCAGAGCAAAGCCTAACAAGAATGAAAGGTGGCCTTTAAATTTCTGTGGAAGTCTTGCGCAGAACAGTTTCAGTAGAGTGGCCAGGACAGACACCAGAATATTAGGACTAGACCTGTGTTTCAATGACATAACTTTCATGCAATGGGCAGAATAACGTAAGGAAAGAAGAGACAAGAAAATGGAAGTCTAGTGCAATGGAGAAGGGATTAGGGCTCTGTAAAGGATATAATAAGGGCTAACCCAGGGCAGTTGCCATGGCATTAGATAGAAAAAGATGTGGCAAGAAGGTTTACCGGTAGATGGATATGATATGTGTGAGAGAGAATGGAGTTCAAGAGGGCTCCAAGATTTTAACCATCAACAAAGGCAGAGTTCTGGGAAATAAATATGGATTTTTGTTGGTAAAAATAAGGAAAGAGAGATGAGTTCTACCATGGATATGTTGATTTGAGATGTATAAGGGTAAGGCAGCATTCACACCGAGACAGACTGGAGGGGCTGTTAAGGTTCTGCAGTGCAGAGATGAGGTTAGAGACAAAGATCAGTGAGTTTTTCCCATAAAAATGGGGCGTAGAATCATGAGGAAGGCTGGAATAGCTCAGAGATCTCTGAGAGTGAAAAGAACAAGAAAACTATGGGCAATATTTAAATAAACAGGTAACATAGGTGGAGTCACTGAAGAAAACATGGAAGGAATGATCAAAGCAATAGCAGGAAAACCACTAGGATATTAATGCAAGAAAGTAGAGGAGAGGGAGTTTTAGGAAGCCGGGGTCATGACCAAATCAGCTGCAGGCAATACAATCAAGAAGAGGACCATGGAAGACCTTTGGTATCCAGGCTACTTGCAAATTTTGCATTGTCTTAGAAAAACATTTTTAGAATATGTATATCTTTTGTAATACTGTGACTTACATTGTCTTCTATGGGTTTTTTTTTCCTTCTTAATTTCTTTTTTCCTTTTGCATGGAGTTAAATATTTTGTTTAATTCTATAACACAGCTTTCGATTTGTTTTCCTGACTAAAGTTATAGGGAATATATTGTGACCAAACTGACATTACTAGAAACTAACCAGTTTGACCTCATGAAAATTTATCAAAGGCAAGACTTTATGTGGGTTTCTCATCTTACTTTTTGCCATTCTAAAGATAACAAGCTGTGTTAATTCACAAATCAATTCATATACCAAACTTTTTTTTTTTAAGTTTTCGGATTTTTTTAAAAGATTTTATTTATTTATTTGACAGAGAGAGAGAGATCACAAACAGGCAGAGAGACAGACAGAGAGAGAGAGGAGGAAGCAGGCTTCCCACCAAGCAGAGAGCCCGATAAGGGCCCTGATCCCAGGACCCTGAGATCCTGACCTGAGCCGAAGGCAGAGGCTTTAATCCACTGAGCCACCCAGGCACCCCCAAACTTTCTTTATTGAAATTTTCTCCTTCATATCTATAGCTAAATTTAATTCTAGACCCTCAGACTAAGCTATAGGAGGAGCCTCTCTCCCTGTGTGATTGAAAAGTAGCATGTCTCCAGCAGAGACTGCTCCCTGGGTGATTTTCTTTTTTGAATTATTTCAACAAACTGAAAATTCAGTAAAAAATTATTTGTATTTGAAGATAAAGAATCAAATAATCCAGGTGTTAAGTAAATTCCTCTGTATTTACATGTAGCTTACAAACTTAAAGTACGAATGTAGTTTAATGTTATACCTATAATCCAATCTAGTTTTCTGTATTCTCCTGGGAAAAGAAAGCATATTTATTATAGCTCACCTCTTTACTCAATAATATAGATTCATTGATCCTGTCTTTCGTGTTTCAGTCAGGTTTCCAAAGATTGATGCTATAAATGAGCTGGTCAGTTATTTACGTAGCACATTTCACTCAGGCTAACATTTAGACAAATCTGTGTTGGGATGGCATGGCTGATAAAAAGGTGTTACAGCCTGTGCCAGATAGAAAGACTGGAAAATAGTATTTTTAAAAAGTGAACAATCAAGAGAGATTTTAATATCTGTCCAAATATATTTACAAAGATATTTTAAAGACATAAAGTAATTCTTACAAGAAAAAAACCAAATAATATACAAGTGTAGAGAATGAAAAGTAAGGTTTCAGATTCCCCATCTGCAAATCCTATCCTCAGAAGCACAGCATGGCAGTTTGAAGTTTTTTCTGAGTTCTTTCAGTAATAAATATTCTAAACATATGGAGTATTTGGTTCTTACCTTTTTTTTACTTAATATTTTGATGATTGATTCATATCATCACATAAGAAGATACCACTTTTTTTTTTATCACAATGGTTATAGACATGTCAAAACTTATTTCCTGGTCTCCTGTTGGCAATTGTTATGTGCTTTGTAGTCTTTATTAATACAACTACAGTGATCATTTTTGTGAAGTAATAGGGTATTAAATTAGAAATTTTGGCTAAGATTCTAAGATAATTGATTGGAGATACAAAAAGAGGTGTCTGACTAAAATCCCAATTGGGGATATTTTTATAGTTCTTGAGCTCCTCACTCACTTCCAGGGTGTAAAAAAAACTATAGGGAGAAAAAACACAGGATTTTGTGAGAATGATTTGGAGAGCTAACACAATGCAGAGGGCCAGAAGTGAGGGATGGTACTTTTTATCTCAAGCTTTGAGGAAGTGGCTTTATTACAAACTCCTGGAAAGCTTGATATGCCTTTCTGCTAAAACAAAACAAAACAAAACAGAACATCAGAACTGAAGGAAATGTAGCTGATGGAAGAATTAGGTGCGTTGCTCATTCGACAAGTGGTGCAGTCATAAGCTTCTCAGGATCCCCCTGAGCTCACTTGCACTTGGCTGCTCATACACACACACACACACACACACACACAAACGGCATCAGCAATAAACATCAGGAGAAACAAAAACAGCTTTCCATCATACCAGTAGAGTAAGAAAGTTCTGTTTTCTCTCTCCCTTTCCTTCCCCATTCCCCAACTTCAGAGGCTTCAGTACCAATCCTGCAAGTCAGGTGATGGAGGAGGTGAGTCAGGAAAAGAGCAGGGGCACACAACACTCCCTCCCACAAAAGCTATAAAGCTGCCCGGGAGGAGTATCTGTCTTATGGTGGGAGGTACTGGATGAGACATTCTAATTTATGAAACAAAACTGCATTTTGCAACTTAAAGTAACCGCATGATTTTCTTTCAGTCTAAGAGTGACCAGAAGGTATAAGAGGCCAACTGGGGAATTTTTATTAGTGGAATTGGAAAAAACTTCCCCCAGTGCATACATTTTTAAAAGGAAAGTGGTAGACAGAAATGCAGTTGCATTCTGAATTCATCTCAGAATTGTTTTTAAAATGATCACATACCTACCTTTGCCTCCATATAAGGAACCAGTCTTAAATAAGTACAATATACTAATTTATGGATTTCCAGAACGGATTAGAGTTAATTAACTTGCAGTGAAATAATTGAAACTAAAACCATATTCTAGGGTGCACTTTCCAAGATGGCAATCATAGCCACATGTGTTGTTGAAATTTTAAATGAATTAAAATGAACTGAAATTAACAATTCAGTTCTTCAGTTACACTGACATATTTCAAGTGTTTGGTAGTTACAGGTAGCTCTTGATGACTTGCTTGGAGAGGGCAGATTTGGAACATTCCTAAAACCACAGAATATTTGGTTCTTATAACAGACATTAAACCATTTAGTTCTTAAAAAAACAAAGCAGCAAAGGCATAATTATTATTCCTGCTTAATAGATAAAAAATGAAGATCAAAGAGGTTTAGGAACTTGATCAAGTTCTTTGATTTCAGGTCCCATGTTCTTTTCTCTAAACCACATTTTTCAATCCTCAAAACAAGTATAAAGTATAAAATCAGCTTTACTCTACTTTCACAATACAATGGGGAATATTCTAAAATCTAAAAGTCCCTAAGCGAAGGAGACTTTGCCCTTCTATATGTCATTACTATTGGTGGGAAATACAGTCTTCTTTCTCCTTTCTAATGCCTGCCATTATACAATCCATAACATTTATTCACAAAGGTAGATGCAACTAAAAGATAGTTTTAATGCATGGGAAAGGTCTCAGTAGCAATAGCAAGTCCTAAATATATGCTCTCCTCTACATTACTCCTTCACTTAAATAGGAGTCTCTAAAAAGCTTCTCACTGACTTGGATATGTCTAGATTATTTTGAGACTTGCTGTCTGCTGTTTTTTTATGAGTGAAGATCAATGAAATTTGTAACAACTACTTCACGGTAAACATCTCGTGATTTACTGCAAATGACTGTTTTATTGGGGGTAGGGAGCCACAGGATCAATGGTGGGAAATGATCATTAGCAGTAAGTGAGTACGAACACATACATCCTTCCTTTCTAGGAGGCCAGAAATGTCCAACTGTTGCATGGACTAAGGGAGTTACCTCCAAGTTGTACGTCCTTGGAGGCTGAAGCTCAAAATGAGAAACTAAGGAGGTCTTGAGTACAGAACTCATAGCCCCTGGGAGCTCAGGGAAAGACAGAGAATGAGTTAGGCTCTCTCTACTTCTGTCCACTCTCAAGCCTACTCTCCTCATTGAGGTCACTGCCGTTTTTCCTTGTCCCCCTTGTGTTTTCTGTACTTCTACAACATAAATCATAGATCAGATCCTATCATTCCCTTAATTTAAACTCCTCTGTGTCTTCTTTCCTTTAGGCTAAAGTTCAAGTTCCTCAGGGTGTCTTGTAAGGTCATTCAGTCCCAGCTTGCTGGCCTCTGCATCCTTTCTTCTTGCCACTTCCTCTGTCTTCTCACCTTAGTCCCTGCTGCACTGCTATGGCCCAACCTCCTCAACCTCTTGCTTCCTGAAGGAGCCACACTCACACTTCCTTCTCTATTCCTGGTATTAAATTCCTTTTACATGAAGCATTCTTCACCCTTCATTGTACACACTCCAGTGTGGCTGCCACTGGAACCCAGATAGCACAATCTTTAGCACCCATTTCATAAGCACCACACAATCCTATGGGACAGTCAGACTGAGGGGTGTCTTCTGTCCTTAGGATCCCAGCTGCTACTTTCATCCCTGTCTTTTGTT
Source organism: Spilogale gracilis (assembly GCA_004023965.1). Taxonomy (NCBI): domain Eukaryota; kingdom Metazoa; phylum Chordata; class Mammalia; order Carnivora; family Mephitidae; genus Spilogale; species Spilogale gracilis. The sequence continues at coordinate 182,375 of PITA01000964.1, forward strand.
ATACCTACAGCCTTCTGCTGGATTGGACAAGCACACGTCAAGATCATCTCTACATGTGACCCATCAATTCTGATGATACAGTATCACTTCTCTCTCTTTAAAGATCTATTTTTAAATAAAGAAACATGAAAGTAGAAATCCATTCTACTAAATAATGCCCAGTCATCTTTGAAGGTTTAAAAGAAGAAAAATGTACAATTAGGTTGGGTAGGTTTAGGTTAACACTTTCCTGGGTGCAGAATGATATTAAAAATATTCAGCAGCAGAGATAGCATAGACACTGACCTATCAGAATGGATGCTGGCCAATGTATGGTACCTGGGTGTTCTCATGGAATATCCACTCTGCCTGACAGCAAGAGATAGGCTTGCAAATATTGCCTGGCTTTTATAAACTTCCAATATTGGAAACGCCCATGGTTTTAGGCTATTATGTCAAGGCATATCTTTAGAAGCCTAACTATGCATAAAGGGGACTATTTCTCCTGGCCAACACAGAGAGGAAATTAGATACTGACAGTTGCATGCAATGCCTTGGCTCCCGTGTTGTCTAATTACATTGCTTGATCTCTCATGTCTTGAGTTGGGTTTGGCAGTTTCCTAAAGTTCAGAGTCCCTGTGATTAACTTAGGTACTCTTGCCTGCTGTGATTTGACAATTTATTTTCTCTTCCAGGATTGGTTGTTATGATCAATAAGTTGGTTGAGAATGTTGATAACAGAGGTGTCTCAGTAACTTCTTTTCTTCTTGGATGTCATTTTTCATCAGTTTTTGTTATTATTATTTTGAAATATAACTTAATACTATTTGTTAATGGAGAGGTATTTTTATGCTTCTCTGTAGCTGTCCATTTCTAGTAATCTTTTAAACGGATGTATATGTGTGTATGCACGTGTGTGTATGCGTGTGTATGCCAAATGGGATGGCCACAGGTTTTCCTTTAGTCTCTATCTTGCTAATAATTATACAGGATGTGGCTAAATCACAACTGCTTTAAAATTCAGTTCATAAGGGTTTTTTCCTTTATAAAGATATATATAATCCACAACTTTCTGATTGATTCATTTTACAGAACATTTAGTTTTATTTTTAAACTTATTTTAAACATTATTTTCAAATAAAAATAATTACTGATTTTTAAATAAAGTTTTTTTCTTTTTTCTTTTTTTACTAGAAGAAGGAGGTAGGATTGAAAGTAGATGCTACAGTATTATTTTATTTTATTTTATTTATTTATTTATTTATTTTTTAAGATTTTATTTATTTGACAGAGAGAAACACAGCCAGAGAGGGAACACAAGCAGGGGGAGTGAGAGAGGGAGAAGCAGGCTTCCTGTCGAGCAGGGAGCCCCATGTGGGGCTCAATCCTGGGACTGCAGGATCATGACCTGAGCCAAAGGCAGTTGCTTAACCAACTGAGCCACCCAAGCGCCCCAACTACAGTATTATTTTAGATGACACTTGATGTACTCTTAATTTATCTCTGTGATTTCCTCTTCATTCATTTTGGTGTTTAATTCTCATGTTAAGTGCTCTCTTGTCCCTGTGTGCTTCCTGTTTAATTTGAGCAATATTGCAATATTTGCAATAAAGCAATATTCCTTTATTCTAATCCTTATTTCAGGGCATGGTTCTGAAGTGATTGCTTTCTGATAGATATATGATGATCTCCCTAGAGTTGATGGAGGGTGTGGAGGGGGAGGGTGGTGCTAAAGCAGGGGATGGGCTTCAGACTAAGAGGATGCCAACATGTCCGTGTGCTGAGCAAGGCGAGCCAAACCCTCCACCTGTGTACTTCTCTGGTTTCTCTTGCATTGGGCTACTGCCTCTAACACTCCACTACACACTTTCAGGTCCCTTCTCTGTGTAATCCCCTTTTGCCTCAGATATCTTTGTTTGGGATGGTGCCTACTTTTTGGTATGTCTGGACAGTAGGAGGTCAAATCTGCCAACTCTTTATCTACGGACCACATTCCCACCTTTGTAGCTAAGGAATTTTCTGTCTACTCTCAGCTTCCTTGTGTAAGCCTTTATAAGCCACATAATCTGTCTGTGTCGGAATTTCTTATCTGCAAAAAGAGCTAATAACACTGGCTACTTTTCTCCTAAGATAGCCCTGAGGATTAATAAGCTGGCATTCAAAAGCACAAGTGTCTGAGATGATAGGCCTTCCATAAATTCAAATTTTTATTATTACCATCCTCCTTTTTTTATTGCTAGCAGAATAATAACTCATATAGGATCTAGTATTTATGGAGGGCTTTGCATTTTTAAAAGTAGTTTGTAATGTTTAATCACTTAGAAAAGCCTAATTTCATCATTGTACTTTTATGGGCAAAGGTTTTACGCCGAGTCTTCAATTGATCTCTCCTTCTCATGAACTGTTCGTCGTTGTGCCAGTTACTACTTTTTAGTCCTATTCTGTCTCTCATTTGAAATATTTGTTCTTTATCAAGGCTGCTTGGAGTGTATGGGATTGATTCTTCTGATTAATTGGGTAATATATATGTAATTTGACTTATAAATTGGTAACACTCATAAAAATCTTGCTTCATTAGAGAAAAACTGAAGACTAAAAATGAGTGAAATCTGAATGGAGAACTCCAGAATGGAGGGCTAAGAACAGGGGCAGACTTCAGGAGCTTATCAAGACATGATTGAATAATCAAAGGGTGGAGCCCCGACAAAATGTTTGCTTGTCTGCCTAAGCCTTCAGTGTTTACCTTGGCCAATTGATCCCCTTTCATCCTCTCCTGCCCACTAGGAGACCAACATCCATTAAACTGAAGTCTTTGACAGTCTTGCTTTGTTCATTGTTTACATTCTGAAATAACATGATTCTCTTGGCTTTTTATTCCTCTTGATCGCCCATGCTGCATTTGGATTCAACGGCAAATGCTGATTCAGTAGAGTCCCTGGGACTTTACCTAGGCACTAGTTTAATTACTGCCAAATTTTTCCTAGTCCTCATGGAAGATCAGACATTGCTTTGTTCAATATCTTTTTGTCACCTGTTTGCTTCTTTTCCCACCATACTCCTCCATGCCCCAGGTATCTGATGCCCTCAGGAACCTCCAGATGTTGTGGTCTTCTTGAGGTGTCTCTGCTAATAACCAAACTTCAGACCCTGCTGTTGCTCTGTCTACGATGAGGCAGTGCCTGTCAGACCCGCAGAAAGATGGTCTGCCCTCAGGACTGTGCTCTTTTCAAGGTTTTACCACTAGAGAGTGGTGTTTTCTGCTTATGATCCTTGAAATGGTTTATGTTGAAATGGTTGTGTGTGTGTGTGTGTGTGTGTGTGTGTGTGTATGTTTTAAGATTTCGTTTCTTTATTTGAGGGAGAGAGAAATCACAAGCACAGAGGACGAGCAGAAGAGAGGGAGAGGGAGAAAGCCCCCCACTGAGCAGGGAGCCCAGCATGGAGCTTGATCCCAGGACCCCGAGATCATGACTTGAGCTGAAGGAAGGCACCTAACCAACTAAGTCATCCAGGCACCTCAAAATGGTTTTTATAAAATAAATTTTTTCCATAAATGAAATTGTGTAATTATTTTAGTGAAGAAATAAGCTTGTATATTTTAAGGACTAAAAACAAAAACAAATGGTAAAAACATTTCTTCTAAAAGCCATGATCTTAGATCTACTATCAGATGATCAAAATTTGACTGAAAATTTTGTGTTTCATCTGAAATTGAGTGTAAAGGCTCGTGATTTTGAGTTCTGCAAGTCAAATATGGCCTTTCAGACTTTCCATAGCCTATCCAGAGTTTGTCTGAAGCCATTATGCATACTGCAGTTCCATTCTACTTTCTTGGTTTTCATCTGGAGTCATTTGTAAAATAAATCATGCTTTCAAGTCAATTCATTCCTCAGTTAATTCATTCCCCAGTTTATTCATGGTGCCTACACAAGAACATGTGCAAGCTTTTCTAAATGGATAAAAGAATTGGAAATGTATAATCTTAAAAATCAAAGTCAGGCCAACTTTAAAAATGCCCAAGAAAGAAAAGCAAGTTGTCACTAAGATTCCACAGAATCTTTATCTTAGCTATGCTTATTTAATAACAAAAATGCAGAGCCACACGATTCTTTACTCAGAGGGTCAAAAAATTTAGCTCTAATGGCTTTGCATAAGGGACTAGGCAAATGGCAGAACCAGTTGAAAGCAAATGTGAAAAGAAGAGAGCAGCTCTTTGATGGATAGGCCTGGGAGGAGGAAGAAAGAGAGAATATAGTGTTTGCTACCTCGCTGAGTTTAACACGATCTCAGATTATCTTCCATTTTTTAACCAAACGTCAAATTACTTGACTCATTTCAGGCATCGCAATTTTAATGTTAAGCCAATATTGGGATTTAGCTTTCTGTTGTGGAAAAAAATAAACATCTGGAAATTAGGACACCTGAGATCTGATATTGACCTAATCACGAACTAGGTAAGGGTTTTTAGATAACTCGTAAGTTCAATGTCTTAGTTTCTGTATTTATAGAAGACAACTGAAATTGATCAGTAGTATTTAAATATGCACCATGGAAAATATGACTTCTGTGGAGTGACTCCAGAGCTCTGCACTGCACGGGGCAGGGTGATAGCAAGGTGAGGGTAGTCAGCTTTTTATCCCCCTAACTTTCAACCAGGTGAACTTTGCTTTTATTTATTTATTTTACAACTGTATTTCTTTAAGTTCTGGACAGTATTTCTTTAAAGAAACAGGTTCTCCATGCATGAGAGGATGATGCTAAAAACCATTCAATTAAATTATAGCTTAAGGTCTTTTCAGTTCTAAAGTTTTTTTTTCTTTTTTCTTTTTTTCAAAGATTTTATTTATTTATTTGACAGAAAGAAATACAGCCAGAGAGGGTACACAAGCATGGGGAGTGAAAGAGGGGGAAGCAGGCTTCCTGCTCTGCAGGGCCTTGATCCCAGGATCCCAGGATCATGACCTGAGCGGAAGGCAGACACTTAACAACTGAGCCACCCAGATCCCCCTAAGGATATATTTTCTGTGACAACCAATGATAATATATATTGCATACAGCAAGCACATATACACATAAATATACCAATACAGGTTGTTATATATTTATATAATATCTTTCCCCAATATGACTTAAAGTATCTAATCATAAAAATATACACATAATAAAATTGAAAACCATTAACAATAGAAGCTAAGTCTCACATAATAATATGTTTGGTTCAGGTTGGGGGAGGAGAGAACCTATTAAACAAACAAACCAAAAGTGGAAATATAGGGATATTACTGCAAATGCACAAAAACTTAGCCTAAGCTTTCTTAGTAACCAAAGTGAAACACAAAGCATGAAGCGACACTAGTCTTTTAATAAAAGAAAACTTTAAGATTAGGAGGAAGAAACTTTTCCTTTCTCTAAACTCTGAGAATAATTATCCATACAGGGCTTTATATGATAATGCAATGGTCAAATTCCCTGATTATAATTTAACAAAAATATGTAGACATTTCATATATGGTCACATCTCATCTGTACCATGAATTAAAACCAAGAAGGTAGTGTTGAGCCATCACTCTATAAGAGCCATTTTGATAGGAAGCTGGAGTGATATACTTTAATTTAATGCTGTCTTTTGATTGAAACTGATTTAGAGTTAAGACTAGAAGAACTATGTGTTGTAAATGGCTTGCATGTCCCCTTTTAGTACCAGAGTGGCTTTTAATGGAAAGATGTGGTAGACAAATTTAAATTCACATTCTGGGGACATACCTGAAAGGGAGGCTTTCCTTATTGCTCTTGAATACAGCAAAATGATGTTTTGGGTGGAAGTAAAGTGCCTGGTGCGTTCTCGCCTTCCTAGTTGCCTAGTGAACCTCCGCCATAAGAGCCCGGAGTCTGAGTTGGCTTTCGGCCAGCATCCCAGTGAGGCACAGTGAAAAGAGAGAGACCTACTTAAGAGGCTCTTTGTACCTCTGCCACGGGGTCAGTTTAAAATGTCTTTCCCTGTGTTACTATGAGGAGAATTAAAAGGAAAGGACATGGGGGCAGAGGTCATCACTTGCTTGCACTGTTTTGGAGAAGAGAAGGCAAGATGGGTCCCCTGCCTCTTTCACCAGTGAACTGTGTCAGACTCTGTCTTTCCTTTCAGTTCTTTTCTAGTGCCCAAAATGTTGTCATTTGAAATTTGATTATTTTAAAGTGTGATATAACAAAGAGATAAAACCCACTCACCAGTATGGGTTCACAAGTTCCCTACTTTTTAACAGTATTTATGAACAGAGTTGGATGGTGGTGACAACAGACTGGATCTTGGTGATCACATCTTGATGATCCCTCCATTTTACAGATGGACACACGAGGCTCTCAGCCCTCAAGATGTCACGGCAGTCACAGAACTGGCTGACCACGAACCTAGAACTAACCTCCAGATCCGGAGATTTCTGGCCACCATGCCGCAATATTCAAAAAATTTATTATAATGGTTAATGTTTTCTTTAAATATGTCTAATTGAAGCTGTGTGTATGTGTGTGTACGTGCATGCATGTGCCTGTGGGTCCATTTCTCTTTGTGTAAAGATGGCAGATATGGAGACAGCAACAGTGTTGGCTTTTCAATTTGGGTCTCTGAACAGTTTTACTTTGCCATTCATGAGGCAAAATGGGAAGAGAAAGAAGACAAACTTCCCCAAGAGTCTGACTTTACCTTCCTAATGACAAATTTATTTTCCCACATCACATTTTGCAAAGATAAGAGAAGTGGCCTTCCATAGCCTGGTTGGTCTGCTTTCTTGAGTTTTGGGCATTACAGCAATTCCCTGAGTTTAGCCACAGCCTTTACAGGATCTTTCTTATAAAACCTCAGACTGATTTCTAAGACAGCTTGCATCACTTACAGCTACCATAATGGGATGTGACTTAGAAGAACAAACATGAATAGAAAGAATTAAAGACAAAGTTGTATCTCATGATCATCATCTCAACATAACCATTCTCACTTCTCCAAATTTCTTTCCAGTTTTTATCTGTAATATATATGTTTTTATACTTGAGATCATAACTTATATAAACTTTCCAGATCAGCTTCTTTACTTAGCCATGCATTTCTCCTGTTATTAGAGATTTTGTAAGTAATTTTTAAAAAGATGACATTGTGCCCTAAGTTGATAGTTTTTAATTTATTCAGTTATTCATCTGTTATAGGGCATTTGGGTTATTTTCAGTTTATTTTTCTATTATGTATAATGCTTTGCTAAAGAGTCTTATAAACTTAGCTGTCTTTCTTCTTTTTGAATTATTTTCTTGGGAAAAATATAAATTACTGAGAAGGACTAAAAGAGTTTTAGGATTATTAATGTGCATTCCCCAGAGACAGACTCTATTTTGGGGGTCTGAAATTTATACAACATGGGAAGGGAACCCTTTGAGAAAAAGAATATCAATTATAAACATAAATTTTTAGTGACCATCCCCTGTGCCTTGAAGGGACTCATCACAGTAAGAGGCCATAAGCTCCATTTGTATCAACTCCATATTGTCAAAGATTTTCCTTGAAATATTGTATTAATTTTCAAATCCATCATTAAGCTATGAGAACACTTAATCCCTGAATACTGCATTTTGTTTTAGTTACATTAGCCAGCATAACCTGGGTACCTGCAATATGGATAATTTGCTTTCATGAGCATTTCTTTCCTTATTAGAAAGACCATGACCCATTTATCTCTTGCTACATAACAAATTATTCCAAAACTTAGTGGCTCAAAATAAGTATTTTATTATATTTCACAATTTGATAACTGAAAGATTTAGGTGTAGGGATCAGCTGGGTGGTTTTCTGCTCATCATGGCATGGACTGTGGTTCTTGGCTTGCACATGGGCTGGGCTGGTGGGTTCAGATGGCTTCACATTCATACTTGGCACCTTGCAGAGGGTGATTAGGATTTGGGACTCAGCTGGAACTGTTGACAAGAGCACCCACATGGCCTTGAGGCAGTTGGATTTCTTATATGCCAGCTGATTTCACCTAGAGTAGATTTTCTTCCTCTTTTTCTCTAGTTCTTTCTTTCATTCTTTCGTTCATTCTTTTTTTCCAGAGTAAGTTTTCAAAGAGACCTGGGCAGAGGTTTCAAGGTGTGTTATGATCTAGACCTAGCAATCCCAGCAATCCCAGTTCCTCCTGCATTCTACTAGTCATGCAGATTAGTAAGGTTAATATAGAGTCATGGGGGTTTGCAATAAGCTTTTGGGTTCCAACCTCAGCAGCACAAAACTATGGACTCCAGCATCTTCTGGCCATTCTAGTTACCCATTAAATAGCATTTTTTCCTTGGTTTCATGACCAGTACCACCTCAAATATCATAGCACCTGCCAAGTGGTAATTCCCTTGGCTATCCTAGCCCCTGTAAGGAGAGCCCATTGGTAGCCTCGGCTCAGGTGAGTGGTGCACTTGTGGCAGTGCCCACCCTGTTATCCAGGTCCCAGCTGTGTTTTCAGACCGCTGTGCAGTACACCTTGCATCAGCTTCCTTACCTCCAGCTGAGTTATGAAGGACCTTATCTGGTTTCTGTTTTCCTTTCAGGACGCTGTAGGTGCTGTGTTACTACTAGTCCTTTGTGGGCATGGATAAAATGTCCAAGGAAGAGTGTTTAGATTAGGGCAGCTGCTGTGGCAGAAAGGTGAGCAAGTCATTTGTGAAATACTGGAGCTTTTTTTTCTGAGTTTTTAATAGCCTCCCCTATTTATAGGCTTTGTCTCCCAGGTCCCATTGTGTTTTGCAAGGGAAGACTGTGTTTTCACAAAACAGAAAGCAAACATTGGGAGTAACAGCTGTTTTTCTTGTCAGTGTCAAATTGAATTTTTAACAAATCACAAGAATATGTCTGCTGATCAGCCCGTCATTACCAGTTCGCAGACAGGCTCTCAAAAATGAAAACGTGGGCTATTATTAGGAAAAAAAGCTTGTGATAAAAACCTCCCCCCCACCTATTTTTTTGTGTAGTTTGACAAAAGCTAACAGATTTTGGCTTTGTTGCCATTTGAAGAAATTAATTTCTCCAGGATTTTCATGCTTTGGGATTTAGTCTGTGCAGTCTGTGGGAATGGAGAGAGGCACTGCTAATTAGAACAAAAGAAGCAACAGAGTAATGTTTATTTGTTAATGCCTTGACTCTTATCTTTGTTAGCCCTGCAAAATTTGAATTGAGCAAAAATTTTTTATTTATATTCAGGATCCAGTATCAGTATATTAGTGCTTTGTTAGTTTATTAGTTGATTTCTGATTTCAAGTATTATACAAATGCTAAATAATAATTAAAATGGTAGGGTCCAAAAGTTTTGAATAAAGGACGGTAAGAAGAAAACTGTTTATAATTAAGCGTTTAATTTGGCATAATTGTAATTATCTTTGATATTCAGCAAAAATAATCTGATGTACATATATTTGAATAAAGATGTAAAGTGGTCCTTATTTATTTATTTATTTTTTACCATTTTAAGCCTGGTCCCATGGCTATTAATTGATTATTTATCTTTCTGCTTTTAAAGTACCACTTACTTATAGTTTATGTCCTATATGTCCTTATTTTATTATTAAGTCACTTTGGAATACAAAAGACTGGTTTGTGAGGGAGGCAGCTGGGGGGTGGGGGGGTGAAAAGGTGGTAAGATCAATAGCTTGCTGGTCCTATAAGGTGAAAGTATTATTGGAATCAAGGGATTGCCTTGAAATACTGATTTAAGTTAGAATTTATCACGGTTTTAAGAAATTTTCTTTGTTCTGGTTGTGGTTTCCTCTTTATCCTGTTTTACTCTAAATGCATCCCTCTTTAGAAACAAACTATAATTTAGTTACGATGGCCCACTTTATGTAAAACAATTTTCACAGTAAGGGATTATATCTCATTAAACATTGGAAAATAGACAAAAGAAAAACAAAAATAGTATTAAGATTCTTACCACTTACACATGTGTCCTGGTAGTTCTTTTGAATATATTGTTCCAGTCTTGTTTCCCTTCCTGTGATTTTATAAAATAGATAATAATAATTCTATGCATTTGATTTGGGACCATGTTTTAAGCTTTTCCATCTTACTATAGTCTCATTGCATACTTTATGCTATTACATACTTTTATCAAGATCATCTTTAACAACTGCATAATATTCCAATGAGGCAATGTTTCATGATTTATTCAATTTTGTCTCTAAGATATTTATGTTAATTTACTTTGGCACTGAAATTGTGTAGTGATGAATATCATTACATATAATTAAAATATCATTATTTAGATTCCCTTAGGAATCTTTATAAATTCATTCCCTTTTTTCAAGCAAAATAATCCAAATTCCTCAAATCAGTCTCTAGATATTTTTGTTTTAGGTGAATCTTCTGAAAGTTTCCACATCATATTTTAATAACTCTCCCACTGGATTTAATTATAACAGACTGATCTTACATTTTCAGTATTTCTGGCTCCTTTATTTATTTTATTATTTTACCCACTTTTCTATATGATTCTACATTTTATGGTTTTTCCATTCTGATGATAGCTATAAATTCATACATTGTTGATTAAGATAATAATTTTTTCAATTTTTAGGTTGTACAGTAAATAAATATTTTATTTTTTTGGACCAGTACTTTTTTTTTTCTGGCAAGTGTTTCCAGAATCATTTAAGATACTTTTGGTAAATGCCTCATCTTCCTTATATTGCAAAACTGAAAATTAACATCCCACTTAGCAAGCTCCTTTGAGCTTATAAGGATCAAAGAGGCTTTTAGATTATAAGGAGAGGTAACAGTGTAGAAGTAAGGAAGGAAAACAACCTGAGGAGCCCATGAGCAAGGTTTTCCTGCACTGGACCCCACTGAAGGTGTAATAGGAGCTCTGGCCACGGGGTGGTGATTCTTGTAGTTGTTTGCTTAGAAGTTCCCTACTCAAGGGATTCTATATGACTCTCCATGTAGTGATTGGGAGTGTGGACCCTGGAGCAGATTTTTAGGCTTTGGCTCCTGTCCCCTTTACTTTCTACAGTGTGATGTTGGATAAGTGAATTAATCTCTATGCATTTGAGTTTCCCCATCTGCCAAAAGGAGACAGTAATATGCCCCTGGCCCTGCTGTGAGGGTTAGAGGACACAACAGATACCAAGGACTTTGTACACTGCCTGGCATAGAGGATGCCCAGTGAGTGCTAGTTGTTCGTAGTTAATCTCCATTAGACAGTCTTTTTTCTATTTCTGTCAGATTTCTCTTGTCAGTATCTTTATTTTCTATGGCTATATTTTATTCACAATGATTTAAAAATATTAAAAGTGAGTTTTTCTGGGGCGCCTGAGTGGCTCAGTCATTAAGTGGCTTTGGCTCAGGCTGTGGTCCCAGGGTCCTGGGATTGAGGCCCATACGGGGCTCCCTGTTCCGTGGGAAGGCTGCTTCTCCCTCTCCCACTCCTCCAGCTTATTGTTCCCTCTCATACTGTGTTTCTCTCTGTCAAATAAATAAATAAAAAAATTTTTTTTTCCAAAACGTGAGTTTTTCTCACTTTGTCCTCTGTTTTTGTCCTCTTCCTTTGGTAATTCAGCAGAATTAATTTTCTTTCTCATTTTTATTCATAGTTAAAATCTGTTTAAAGGAGTTCTCTTCTCTTCCATATAAATGCCATCTCATTTTTAGCTTGGACATCCAAACCAGTTTTAAGAATCTTCCTTATTTCTTGCCTCATTTCCATGATTACATGTCATTTTCATTTTAGTTTATGTCTCTGTGTGAGTTTAATTGAAATGCTTCCATTTCAATGGCTATTGTTTGAATACCAAAAGATATATGCTAGAGAAATAAATGTTTTAACATAGTCTTATAAAAGCTTATTGATAGAATTTTAAAAAGCATTTGTCCCTTGTTAGTTTTTAGGGACTAAAACTAAATTGTAGGGCTCTGTTCAAATAATCAGTTTCTCGGTGATTCAGATTTAGTTTTTCTACTTTTTAGAGAGGGTCGTACTATTTATTCTCTGTGGTCTTACTGGGAGGTTGAAGAGAAAATTGATATGTGTTTAGAAATGTGGAATAGAGAACAGAGGGAATATTGCAAATTTTATCAATCCAAGAGAAGGAAGAGAAAAATAGAAGCAAATAAGTAAAACACAATATAAGAGGGTAGAAATGGGTAAAAATCAGGAGTTTTTAAGTGATCATAAAAGGATAACACTTCACGTACGTAAAGACAGAGGTTAATAAAAAGTATACATTTAAAAAAATCTAGCTATTTGCTGTTTATGGTGGCATACCTAATAATTAACCAGAGGGGTTGAAATAAAGAGATTGTAAAAGATATGCAAGGTAAATACTGTATTTCTTTGAATTTATGGTACCATCCATTTTAAGACACACCCTTATTCTATGTAATACCATAGTGAAAGAAACAAAGCCAATTAAAATCTGATATCGATTGCATATGCATCTTGATTTGTAGAGATATTAAACCATGTAAAAAGTGTCTTAAAATTATAAAATACAATAATGAAAAGAGAGCTGGTATGGCAATATTATTATGACATGAAATTAATTTAGGTCAAAAAACATTTACAGGAATAAATAATAACACTAGAGGAAAATAAAGAGAAAATCCATTAAGAAAACATAGCCTTTGCATACTTATATGAATTTAACAACAAAGTATTGAACTTTATAAAACAAAAACTGACTGAATTCCAAGAAAATTTAACACCTTCAAAATTATGATTGGAAATTTTATCACATCTCCAGCAGAAATGGATAAATCACACAGTTGTAAAATAATTATAAATATAGAGTATATTTGAACTATATCGTTCAAAAATGTCACCTAACAGACACAAAAGGACTTAGGAGTGTCCTACTTGAAGTTAAAATTTATTCTTTGATTTCACACATTCTGGTTTTATAGTTCTAACTTTCTAAATGAGAAAAGTGATAATGCATTATATATCACTCCAAACCCTCAACACCTTTCCTAAAATTGTAACTGAAAAAATAGTAAAACAAACATACATGTTAAATACCACACAGCTAATGCAGTCGTATAAAAATAAAAAAATAAAAACCTCAATATTGCTTAGTGTAAATAGCTACAAAATTCACATTTCCTTTATACTATCTTGATTTTGAAATGGCTACTATGGTTCCAGTGTTCTACTGGCTCAATTTGAAATGAAACTTTAGGCTTTCTTGATATTGTTTAGCTAAAAACGTCCCTTAGAGTTTAAGGAAAATAAATTATTTTTTCCCTAGAAAGACAGGTAGCCAAGATACTGTAATGAACGATTCATATTTCTGTAAAGTTTATATATTAAAAACTAAGAGATTTTACTAGGAAAATGTTAACCAGAGAGCTATTTTGGGGGAATGTACGTGTGGGTGAGAGAGAGAGGGAGAGCCAGTGAGCGCTGGAAAATGCCACCTGGAGTGCAAGCCAACTTTGTCTTCTTAAGCTACAGGTAGAACCAGGACTTATGCTAAAAGCCAGCTTTTACTTTTTCTTAATATCCAGAAGTGCCTCCATTTAGATCTTACAATTCTAAGAAAAGACAAGGAGATCTGAACCCCGGCAAAGCAGTGTGAAGGTGAGAGGCTTTGTCCCTCATCTAAAGCAGAACTAGTCTAAGATAAAATTCCTAGGCTATACTAAGAAAGGCTACACCACCCAACAGGGAAGAGAGAGTCCTACAGTTTTCTTTTATCACCCTGATACCCCGTGTCTAGGTGTCTAGTACAATGTTCTAACATAATGTTTTTGCCCCTAGAAATGTTGCCTTGTAGGGGAGGGCATCTTGGGCTGCCATATATTTTATTATGTCCGGTAATATGTTTGCCCAACAAACAAAATGAAAACAAATATATTTTTATCATCTCAAAATTATGATTTAGTGGCTCTCAATCTTCATTGTACATCAGAATCTCTTGAGAGCTTTTTCTTAAAAAAAATCATACCTGGGCTCCATCCTAGGATCTTGGGGTAGATTTTGGACATCTACATATTTTTTTTTTAAAGCTCTGAATTTGATTTTGATGCAGAGGAATCATTGAGAACCATCACTTTACACTAACCTGGTTAGGGCAAATGGGCAGGGGGCCGACCAGGACAAAACTCCAGAACAGCAGTCCAGGAGGACCCTGACCTGGCACCAAGTGGTGCTGTGGGCACAACTCTGAGCCTCTTGCCATTTCCCCCATCTGTACCTGAGGAGGCCACTGCTCCCACAAAGCAGTAAGTGTCTCAGCAGAGAGAAACGCAATTCTTTTTTTTTTTTTTTTTTTAAGATTTTATTTATTTATTTGACAGAGAGAAACACAGCCAGAGAGGGAACACAAGCAGAGGGACTGAGAGAGGGAGAAGCAGGCTTCCCGCCGAGCAGGGACCCCGATATGGGACTCGATCCCAGGTCTCCAGGATCATGACCTGAGCTGAAGGCAGTCGCTTAACCAACTGAGCCACCCAGGCGCCCCGAGAAACGCAATTCTTAAGCCTGAATATTACCCTTGCTTTTAGAAAAGCAGGCATGGGGAGGAAGAGAGGGAGAAAGAGTTTGTTCTTGGAAAGGTTTGCAGTCCATTTGGGCTGCTAAGTGAGTCAGTTCAATTTTTCAGGCCGATTTAATGAAATAAAAAGGACAGTGATGGACAAGTCCATTCACTCCATTCTGGATGGTTTCCTTTGTGTTTAATTTGCTATTTCCATTAGAATAATACCTGAAAATAGAATAATAAAACAGAGTTTAAAATATTAAAATTGATCATTTCTGTTGGTTCCCATTCTTACATAAGAAAATTTTGGTTTCTTTTAACTTCTTTCTTCAGACTTCTTGTACACCCCATCACTACTTGATATGATCGTCAAATAAGTGAAATTTTGAAGATTTAACTGTCTCCCAGAAAGGAAATAATCCTCTAGTTTCCCAGTATTCAGAGAATAGTGAAGCCTTATTAATAACAAAAATATTTCTTGTTTGACTAAATTGTACATATGTATTATATATGTATATATAAATTATATATGTCATATATGTCTAAAATTATCCACCTATCTACACATTCATCCACCCATCTATCAGAATATATATATTTATATAGGTACACATGTTAGTATTTTTCAAGTTTGTACTTTGATAAGCACTTCATACTTTACACCCCATTCTCAGTTTACAAAATTGACAAATAAAAACATGGTGAGTCCACAAAAAATTAAAAATTAGACATGATATTTCTTTTTCAACATTCCTCTGGCTATTCAGAATCCTGGTTCCATATAAATTTTAGGATTATTGTTCTATTTCTTTGAAAAAGAATTGATGGTATTTTGATAGGGATTGCATTAAATGTGTAGATGCTTTAGGTAGCATAGACATTTTCACAATATTTGTTCTTTCAGTTGATGAGCATGAAATGTTTTTGCATTTCTTTGTGTATTTCTTAATTTCTTTCATGAGTACAGTTTTCTGAGTACAGATTCTTTGCCTCTTTGGTTAGGTTTATTCCTGGGTATCTTAATGGTTTTGGCTGCAATTGCAAATGGGATCAACTGCTTAATTTCTCTTTCTTCTGTCTTGTTGTCAGTGTGTAGAAAAGCAACTGATTTCTGTGCATTGATTTTATATCCTGACACTTTACTGAATTCCTGTATGGGTTCTAGCAGTTTTGGGGGGGAGTATTTTGGGTTCTCCTCATAAAGTATCATATCATTTGCAAAGAGTGAGAGTTTGACTTCTTCTTTGCCAGTTTGGATGCCTTTTTTTTTTTTTTTCTTTTTGTTGTCTGATTGCTGAGGCTAGACTTTTAGTACTATGTTGAATAGCAGTGGTGATGGTGGGCAGCCCAGCCATGTTCTTGATCTTAGGGGAAAAGCTCTCAGTTTTTCCCCATGGAGAATGATATTCACTGTGGATTTTTCATAGATGGCTTTTATGATATTGAGATATGTACCCTGTATCCCTACACTGTGAAGAGTTTTGATCAAGAAAGGATGCTGTATTTTGTTAGATGGTTTTTCAGCATCTATTGAGAAGATCATATGGTTCTTTTTCTTTCTTTTGTTAATGTACTATATCACATTTATTGATTTGCTGATGTTGAACCAATCTTGCAGCCCAGGAATAAATCCCACTTGGTTGTGGTGAATAATCCTTTAATGTACTGTTGGATCCGATGGGCTAGTATTTTGGTGAGAATTTTTGCAGCTGTGTTCATCAAGGATATTGGTCTGTAATTCTCCTTTTTGATGGTGTCTTTGTCTGGTTTTGGGATCAAGGTAATGCTAGCCTCATAAAATGAGTCTAGAAGTTTTCCTTCCATTTCTATTTTTGGAACAGTTTCAGAAGAATAGGTATTAATTCTTCTTTAAATGTTTGGTAGAATTCCCCTGGGAAGGCACCTGGCCCTGGGCTCTTGTTTATTGGGAGATGACTGCTTCAATCTCCTTACTGGTTATGGATCTGTTAAAAGAAAACCAAAGTTGGCAGCATCACAATTCCAGACTTCAAGCTCTATTACAAAGCTGTAAACATCAAGACAGTAGGTACTGGCACAAATGCAGATACATAGATCAATGGAACAGAATACAGAGCCCAAAAATGGACCCTCAACTCTATGGTCAACTCGTCTTCAACAAAGCAGGAAAGAATGTCAATGGAAAAAAGAAAGTCTCTTCAACAAATGGTTTTGGAAAAATTGGGCAGCCACATGCAGAAGAATGAAACTGGACCATTTCCTTACACCACACACAAAAATAGACCCAAAATGGAGGAAAGACCTCAATGTGAGACAGGAATTCATCAAAATCCTTGAGGAGAACATAGGCAGCAACCTCTTTGACCTCAGCCACAACAACTTCTTCCTAGAAACATCGCCAATGAGAAGGGAAGCAAGGGAAAAAATGAACTATTGGGACTTCATCAAGATCAAAAGCTTTTGCACAGCAAAGGAAACAGTCAACAAAACCAAAAGACAAGGAGCAGAATGGGAGAAGATGTTTGCAAATGACATATCAGATAAAAGGTTAGTATCCAAAATCTATAAAGAACTTATCAAACTCAACACCCAAAGAACAAAGAATCCAATCAAGAAATGGGCAGAAGAGATGAACAGACATTTCTACAAAGAAGGCATCCAATATGGCCAATAGATACATGAAAAAGTGATCAACATCACTCAGCATCAGGAAAATACAAATCAAAACCATGGTGAGATACCGCCTCACACCAGTCAGAATGGCTAAAATTAACAAGTCATGAAATGACAGTTGTTGGCGAGAATGGGGAGAAAGGGGAACTCCCCTATACTGTTGGTGGGAATGTAAGTTGGTGCGAAAAACAGTATGAAGATTCCTCAAAAAGTTGAAAATAGAGCTACCCTATGACCCAGCAATCACACTACTGGGTATTTACCATAAAGATGCAAATGTAGTGATCTGAAGGGGAACATGCACTGGAATGTTTTTAGCAGCAATTTCCACAATAGCCAAACTTTGGAAAGAACCTAAATGTAGATGAATGGATAAAGAAGATGTGAGGTATATAGGTATAGATATAGATATAGATATAGATATAGATATAGATAGATAGATATAGATAATTCCATTGTATATATACACAAAGGAATACTATGTAGCCATCAAAAAGAACAAAATCCTGCCATTTGCAACCACCTGAATGGAACTGGAGGATATTATGCTGAGCGAATTAAGTCAATCAGAGAAAGACAATTATCATATGCTCTCTCTGATATGAGGAATTTGAGGGGCTGGAGTGGGTGATGGGGGTTAGGGAGGGAAAAAATGAAACAGGATGGGACCAGGGAGAGAGTCAAACCATAAGAGACTCTTAATCTCCAGAAACAAACTGAGGGTTGCTGGGGGTGGAAGGGGAGGGATAGAGTGTCTGGGTTATTGACTTATGGGAGGCTATGGTGAATGTTGTGAATTGTGTGTGATTCACAGACCTGTACCCCTGAAGCAAATAATACATTATATGCTAATTTTAAAAAAGGAAAAAAAATAGACATGCTAAATTGTGAGGAACTTAAACTCTTGCTTTACACATTGGCTGATGTAGCATAATGAGTGTTCCTTTCTTAAAATCTTACCAGTTCCACCAAACTTCATCCATGTGCTCCTCACAGCAATTATCATGAACACTGTGTTCTCATTTAACAGTCACTGAACATTAATATTTTCTTTCTGTCAAGAAAGTAGACTTGTTGGATGATATGTATGATGACTCATGCCAGTGTTCTAAGTTCAAACCAAGAAAGACTGGGGGTATATACAAAATGTTTGTCAAAGGGTGTTTTTCTCTTGGCAAAGAATATTGGAAATCTTGTAATTGTTTCCGTCTACTAACAGTTGGGCAAGTATTGGCTGAAAAATGTTAATTTTTATTGAAAAGGGGTTGATACACTCTATTTGAGAAATAATTCAGTATTTTTTCAATTATCCTCTTTAGAGAGGTGAAAAGAGCATTATCAGGTTGAATACTCAATTAAACTAAAATGACAATGAAACTTCCTTTCCTCCTTTCTCTTTTCTAGTATTCCTTAAGTATCTTTGTCATTAACCACTCTTACTCTTGCTCATACCAACAGTACTGACACAGATATAGGAAAAGAAAACAAACAAGAACTATCATTTTAAACAGTGATTGATATTAACTGGCGATTTGTGGTATTTAATCTGCACCACTGCTTTAAAAAAAAAAACAACAGTTTTAGGACGCCTGGGTGGCTCAGTGGGTTAAAGCCTCTGCCTTCGGCTCAGGTCCTGATCTCAGGGTCCTGGGATTGAGGCCCGCATCGGGCTCTCTGCTCGGCAGGGAGTCAGCTTCCTCCTGTCTCTCTGCCTGCCTCTCTACCTGCCTGTGATCTCTCTGTCAAATAAATAAATAAAATCTTTTTAAAAAACAGTTTTATTGAGATGTAATACATATACAATTTCTACAGCTACTTAACGTAGATATTTTTACACTCTATCAATGAGAAAAAGCAATGCTCAGACCACTGTACTCATTCGTAAGCTTTGTTTCAAACCCATCTGTCTAATTCCAAAGGCTATTTTCTTTCTACTGTACCCTAGTGCCTCTGCCCAGCACTCTTTAGCAGGAGTAATGCAAATACCTGTTAAAATGTTCTATAGGGTGTGACAAAAAGGAGATTGAATCCCAAGATACAAGTGGTCAGTAGTCATTTTTTTCTCTTAGGGAGTGAGGTCAGAGTCTCAAGCCATCTGAGGAAGAGGAATTCGAGCTTCTCGAGTGGGCCCAGTTGAAGAAATCGTTTCTAGATGTTCAAGAATAACAGGAGGGAGAAATCAGGAAAAGAGTCAGCTGGTTGTGCCACTTTTTATATAGTATTCCATTTGATTATTAAAGCAGTACTGTGAAGATTATGGGCTCAGTATATAAAAATAAAAGTAATACATAGTGATACTTGCTGATCTTTCTCCTCCCCTTCCTCTCTACCCCGCCCCTCTTCTTCCTCCTTCTTCTCATTTTCGTCCGTCTTCTTCTTCTCCTTTTCTTCCTCCTCCTCCTTCTACTTCTTTACAGATGATAAGTAAAATCATAGAAACATTTAGGAACTTTCTCAAGTTTATACCCAGGATCCAAAACAAGAGAATTCTAATTCTAAAGCCTGTATTCTCTGTACTTTGCCAAATATGCATTTACATATAAGAAACAAACAAATACTGCTGATAGGTAAAAAAACAGAACTCGTGATATTAAATACTCTATAAGGTGGTGAAGTTTTGCAGGATATGAAGCTTACAAGAAAACAAAGAATTAGGCTCAGAGCCTTGGAGACAGTTATGCAAACGAGGGTCCTTCAGGTTCTGCTTCATTAGCCACACTGTAAATCTGACTCTGACTCTATCCCTTTTGAATCAGTAGTTGATCTCTGTATCTTTTGAAAAATATAAGGCAGGAAGCTTCTCTTTCACTGAAGGGTGCAAGAAAAAAAAAAGACTTAAGGCCACTGTTACATATAGCCAAAATTATATCCAAGAACTCATCCAACAATCAAATTCATTCAGTTACTAGGGACAGATTTTACAGCTAATTTATCTTTGGAAGGTTTTCTAGGAGCATGCATCACTTAAATTTGAGAGACACATCACTGGGAGTATTATATAGCAACAGTGGACATTTGATAACAAACTTATTAAATATTTTCCACAATGAAAGTACTAAAGCCTTGCTCCATGATTTAGAAGCTTAGTACTCATATGCTTTTGCGGGAGAGCAATAACACAACTGTGTTCAGAGAAACATTTCAGCCCATGTCACAGCTACCATTTACAAAGGTAGAATTGCCTGTAGAACATCTAACTTCATGTAGGTTGAGAAGTAGAAACAAAGTCAGTTGAACAAAAGTAAATATGGTGGGTTTTACCAGACAGATGACCTATCCTGGTTTTTTGTAACCTAGTGTGTATTCTTATATCTGGATCCGGATCAGGAGGCAGATGGCTGCTTGGCTGGACCCGCTGCTTTCTATCCAATGTGACATGATTGGGGCAAGATGCCATCAGTGCACATTAAGAGTTCCACGAAAGAGACCCGGTGTTGAACTCAGGGTAAATGGTGGGGTAAGAGTGTTGTTCCCAACAGTCTTGATGTTGCTGGTGCTTCTGCGAAGTGATTTATTTATATTTTATGGTCACACTGTGAGGCTTGTAACTAAGAATGTTTTCCTTGCTGTGATCTCTTTGAGAAAGGGAGAGCCAGATTTGTGGTTTATTGCTAGCCATATATGAAACTTAAAGCATGATGTTCATAAAACCATTTATTTTGGGTTTCCTACCAATTCTCTGTAAGTATCACCCTAATCACTTATTTGTTTTTTTTTTAACTTTCTTACTGAAGAATAATATACACTTGTTTGTTGTTTAAAGACATTGTGTTGTTTGAGGATTTATAAACATTTTCTAATTCATTTTAAATCAAGGAAAAGGGTGTGTGTGTACATATGCACACAGGCACAAACACACATGCACACAAACTCTGTCCTTAAAATGAGTATCATTATGACAGAAAATTTTTGTTATTAGTTTACAAACCTGAAATACTCCCTTTGTGTATCTGTTTAGAGTCCTTTATTTTTTCCCTTCCAGACTGAGGTTTCTGCAAAGATTCCTTGACTACTTCATTAAGCTGAACATAAAACAGTTTCTGATCAACTGTTTCTTTGTTCCTGATTTGTGCTCACTAATATGATGCTAGCCTGAGAAATTATCATAATTTTCCTGAACTTCAATTCTTCCAGTGATGGAAGGGTAATAAGATATAAAAGAAGTGATAGACATCTTGATGTGGTAATAATATGGCAATAAGGTGGAATATTTTGAGTTACCAAGATTGGAGGCATCATAGAAATTACTGTGCATTACTAGTACCTTAAGTTAGCAGGGTTCCTGCTGCCCACCCTGAAGAATCTCGTGAAGCCACTTTCCTTGGGGGAAAAAAATCTCCTTATCAGGTTTTTAAAATCTTTGATCATAATGACCAGAGACGATAAACTATTTCATTATTGATTTCTAGGGTATGTACACTACCAGTCAGAAAATGCCACTAGTCCATCTGAAGGTGCTCTGGAGTAACATCCAGTAACTCTACACATGCCATGGTAATATCAAGTAAAATCATAGCAGGTAAGCATCATCAGCTTATTATGATTTCCTTATGAGCCTCTTAGACTATTTATTTATTTATTTAAAGATTTTTAAAATTTGTTTGAGAGAGAGCATACAGGGAGGAGCAGAGTGGGAGGGAGAAGAACAAGCAGACTGAGCTGAGTGCAGAGCCAGACCCTTGGCTCCAGGCCAGGCTCTACTCAAGCACTCCTGAATCCCTTACCTATTTAACCCAACAAAGGAACACATTCCTAAGGAACAATTATTTTGAGGGATATTGCTCCCTTGGCTAATCTTTTACAAACACTCCTCTCCTGCTCCAGCCCTAAATTTTCTGGGAACTTCTGCTAAGTTGTTCTGCTAGTTTAAACAGTAAAATAAGTGAAGAGCAAAACTTTGTTTGTTGTTCATTTGTTTGTTTTAAGAAAAAAAATGGGTCCTGTAGAATCAGACTAAGTGTATTGTAAGAGACATGTTTGACAAGAATGTGTCCCCAATTAAATGAGTAGCATACTGTTCTTTTCCCACTTATTTCTTCTAGCCAAGACTGATTTATGCTTCTTTAGACAAAATTTTAAAAATTCCCTTTTGGGAGAGCAATTGCCATTGGGTATGACACTTAATTGTATGAAAACACAGGAAAATGATAAATATGGTGAGTGCTATTTGCACCTGTGTAAACAAGAGCTGCTTCGCATAGATCACCATCATGGTTCTTTCAGTCAAAGGCTTTTCCTGTATATCATCTCTCTTCCCTGTATTCACAAACAAAAAATCATATTTAGGATGAAGTCCTGTGAGAGTGTGTGTGTGTGTAAATGAAAACATTCTGAGAAGGAGGATTTGTTGAGGGATGGTGGGAATAGCCAAAGAATGAGAAGAAATCTATTTGGCCAGGGAAAGAAGTTAGCATGGTGCTTTTCAGAATGTGGTTCTCAAAATGTGCCCCACTCCACCCACTCAGAACCACAGCATCACATCACTTGGCCACTTTATTAGAAATGCAAAATCTCAGGTGCAATCCCAGACCTTCTGGATCAGAGATACAGGGTAGGTCCAGCAAAGTTTCTTGGAAAAAACCCTCCAGGTGATTACAGTACTACTGAGGTTTAGAATCATGGGCATAAAGGACAGTGAAGATCTGCTTTGGTGACTGGAGAAGAGGGCTACTCCACAAAGAATAATAGCTAATAAACACCTGTTTGTTCCTGAAATGTTATGACCCTCCAGGACCCCAGCTGCATAAGTCATTCTGATTCTTGTGTTGCTGGGACTTCTAACTCCATTTCAGTAGATTATAACTTTTTTTTTTACTCAGGGGTTGTTAGCCTCAAAGGAATCCTAGATATAAATTATTCATTTCTGCTCTTTCCTTCCAGAGAAATTAAGGAGTTTAGGGAGATTTCTGTCTAAACTGATTTTCCATTAAAAATATAATTTTATCTTTTTGAAAAACACTTTTTTGTTTAAACCTTTTTTCACTCATTTTAATTTGATTTGCTTAATTTTGCTTGAGGATGTGTACTTAGTTTTCTATCCTAAAGCTTTGGCTACCTGTGGTGTGCCAAGGACTTTAGTTTTGGACATTATATTTGGTAAAACTAACCACAGAATTTTGAATATCTTCCAGGAAACTTGAGGTTTTCAGTATAAATTACATATTGCACAATTTGGCTTTTCACCCAATCTTCCCACATAGTTTCACCTATTGGAAGAAAAAGTTGGTCTGCACCATTTGAATTTTTTAAGTATGCCACATTGTGAGATAAGTTTTGCATTTGTTTATCCATTTTATTTGAAAAACATGTTTTCCCTCTTCTTTCCTTTCCTTTTTTCCCCCTTTCCTCTTCTCCCCTCACTTAATTTTGTTCTTTACTTCTTGATACCAGAAAAGCTTTTGATTTCTTTAAAAAATGGAACAAATGTCTTTGAAATAAAAGGTCAAAAACTTGAAAGAGAGTATGAAAATAAGAGTCAAAGGTGAAAGAGGTGTGGTTAACACCTAAAGGAGAACAAGAAGTTAAAGTTTCGCATGCCTGGCACTTTGAACTAGAAGGCCCCATAGTTTCAGATGGTAGTGTTGGGAACCTAGAGTCCAAGAAGGGGTGTATGGCATCCTGAGTCACTGGAGGACTGTATGGAGTAGCCACAGTGTTCATGAGCAATTATGTCTTGGTCAGTCAGTTACCAGCTGTTTGACCTGCTAGGTTAGTTACGCCCCATTGCTGAGACTTGTTTTAGTACTCTGTAAAATCGTACCGAAAATATCTATTTTTCAGAGTTGTCATGGGACAAAGAGAAAACATACATAATAAAGAAGGCCGAGTCTCAGCAATGGGATGCTTACAGTTAGTATATTCTGATGCTTTTAGTTGTAGGTCATCTGTTTTCATAGTTTTACATGGTACTTTAGTGAATTAAAACACCGTATTTACTTATCTGTTCATATGGCAAAGGATAATTTGGGAGATTCCAGGTTTTTTTGTATAATATAATGAATATTCATGAATATCTCTTCTGACATACATATACAAGGCCTTAGTAACATGAATAACTGAGATTGGAATTGCTGGGTACTGTGGTAAAAGCATCTTTCCTAGAGGATGCCAGATTGTTTTTTAAGTGGTTATACTTAGTAACACTTCCACTAGGAGTGTACAGGATTTCTCCCTTTCTTCACATCTTTGCCAAAAATTGGTATTGCAGATTTTAAAATTTTGGCAAATTTGATGGGTATAATTGTACCTTGTGCAGTCTCATTTAACATTCCCCTGATTTCCAATAAATTGAGCATATTTTAATATACTTTGGGGTCATTCGTGTTTACTTTTTAAAGAAATACTTGTTCAGATCTTTTCAAACTTTTCTATAATTTTGTTTTTATTTTGGTTATTTATTTATGAGACTTTAAATTTCTTTTTATCATTGTTATTATTAAGTAGGCTCCATATGCTGCATGGAGTCCAATGCAGGCCCCAAACTCAGGGCCCCCAATCAAGACCTGAGCTGAGATCAAGAGTTAAGATGCTCAACCGTCTGAGCCATCCAGATGCCCCTGATTTGTAGGAATCCTTTAGAATCCAATCCTTTTCTTCTTCTTCTCATTTTAGAATCCAATCCTTATCTTTTCCCACTTTTGGCTTATGTTGTTACTTTTTATAAATGATGTCCTTTGACCTATCAGTAGGATTTTTCACTCTTTTAAAATGGTTTGCATTTTGTGTTTGTGCTTTGCTTAAGAAATTCTCTACTTCCCAGAAAGTATAAAGATAATTCTTTAGACTCTATTTTAAGCTTTTGCTTTTCAGTCTTTAAATCTCTTAGAATTGATTAGTGTGTAATCAATGTATTTTTTTTCAGCACAGACAGCCAGTTGTATATTTGCTATTTATTGAATAAGCCATCATTTCTATACTGCTCTGTGTGGCATATTCTGGTATACATTAAGTTTTCATGTGAGGGTGGGTCTGTTTGTAGGGGTATTGTGTGTCCTTAGTTTGTTTCTGTTTCCATTTCACATTATCACTTAGCACATATTTAAAATAAATGCGGGTGCCACACTTCACTTCCTTCTTGTTCTTTTTCAGGATTGTCTTGAATATTAGCCCTTTGCTTTTCTATATAATTTTAGAGTAGCTTAAAAAGTTACAAACAAAAAAAAAGTTACAAAGGCATTCATATACATAATATGTTATGATTTCTCTTGGAACTGCCTTGAATATATAGAACTTCTGGGAGAATTTCCAGTTTTGTGAAAGTTTGTCTTCCAATCACCAAATAAGGATTTCCTATTTATTGAAGTTGCAGCTTCCTATTCTTTTTTGTTATCCTTGAGATTTTCATAGGATTTTTTTTAATAGGATCAGTAATACATTCTAGTTTTGCTTGTTGGTATTAATCCAGAGTCTAAACATTTTTTAGTGACATGCTGATACATATTTTAGGATATTTGGTCTAGCATCCCACCAAAGTAGAGAATCCATGTAGAGTATTTTTAAATGCAGTTTTCTATTCTTTTTAAATATTTCATTTATTTATTTGAGAGAGAGAACAAGTAAGAGAGAGAGAGAACATGAGCGGGGGTGGGGGGGGAAGGGTAGAAGGAGAAAGAGGAGAAGATTCCCCACCACGCAGGGAGCTCAAAATGTAAGACTTGATCCCTGGACTCCTAGGATCATGACCTGAGCCTAAGGCAGACATTTAACCAACTGAGCCACACAGGCACACTGTAGTTTTCTATTTAAGAATGTGTGAATACTTTAAGTTTAGTTTCTCTGCCAACATGTATATGTATGCTTATAAAATAAATTTATTTATTTATTTATTTATTTGGTAGGTGGAAAAATGATAACTAATGAAAGAGCCCATTTTTGGTTAGGAGGAGTTTCACGAAGTAAGTCTGAAGGAAATTTGTTTGACATGGAAGTTCAAAAATCCTCAAGAAATTTCCATATTACAGGTATGAGAATTTATAACTTGTCATTTTTTTATCTAGCACCAATCACTATTGAAAACAACTACAGAAGATTAAAAGTATAATAAAATTATCATGCAAATACTTACACTATCATTAAAAAGATGAGCAAAGTGAAATAAAATGGCAGATTATATAAACCTTCTGAGAAGGCAAAAATTCATTAAGTAAATGATATATGCAGTAAATATAATACATTTATATATATATATTTTATATATAATGAATGAATATAATGAGATCTCTAGAGGTTGAAGTGAGCTAAGACATCTTCATGAGGAATGGAAGAATTGAATTGCTCCTCAGAGGAAAGGTAAGTTTGAAGAGAGCTAGATGAAACCAGATTGTAGAAACATGGAAATGAGAGAAATACAACTTTTATTTTTCAAACGCACTTTCTAATTTTTAATATGTGATGTTTAAAACCCATTTCAATTAAAATATAGTTCTATATATATTAAACAAAAAAGTGTGACAGTTTAATTGAATTCATTTTACAATTTTCCCTGGCCAATTGAGCTTTCATTTTCATGAAAGCAGTACCAATTTCACCAAGTCCATAGACTCATTAATATTTATTGAGAAATGACCAAGTATGAATTGCTAAACATTTAAAAATGACTAATACTTGTGAGATATATAGCAATTCCTTATGGTTCACATGTAAATATTTTCCTGTGTTGCTGATTCTTAGGAGTATTCACTTTCCAAAGGAATAAAATGTTTTCACTTCATAGTGGTAAGCCTGTTCTTTGTCATTTTAAACTTGGGAAAGCTCAGTGAATTCTTTCAAATAGTAAATATAAAGGTGATCTATTTTTCAATGTTCATTTCCATGAAATGTTTATTTTACATGAAAAAAATTTCAATGTTACTAAAATTTGTCAGTGCAAAGTTACAGGAAATAATCTAAGAAATGCATTACTGTCTAATTTGGCATATTGGTTTTTTAATTACTTTAGTTATTAACAGATGCATTTGATTTTTTTACATGAGGACTATTATCAGAAAAGAAAAACATTAAATGAATAATATAGGTACAATGAGACTGACTCTTCAATGTTTAGAAAAAATTGGATCGTTGACTGAATTATTCTGTTCAGAGGTTTTCGTTTGTGAAAATGAAACGTAAAGCAATAAGGCATGTGTTCAAATGATTATTATCTAAATTTTTTAGAATTTATTTGTAAATCACAGTGTCTTAAGATAAAGTAACATTAAACATAGTCAAAATAAACTGGCAGAATAGTTTCTCTTTCCTCAGAACATGAAAATTTGAGCAAATTTAATATTAATTTTGTAAGAGCTATTAGATTGGAGATCAAAAAGCAAAATAAAACATCTTGAATTTTTAAGCTGTAATAAGAATAAGTTGGTTCTTTCTCAGGATGGCACCTCACCTTTGCTTTGCTTTGTTTTTGTCTTAATAACAAGAATGTCCAGACTCAAGATTTCTTCTCCATTGGCCGGATCCTCTCACACGTCATGGCAATAATGCTTCCAAGGTTACAAATCCATTCTGGAATGAACTGTCTGCTTCTAACCCGTTTTTGGATGACATAACTCAGCTAAGAAATAACCAGAAGAGAGAGAATATTTCCATCTTGAAGGAAGATCCTTTTCTTTTTTTTAGAAAAATAGAAACTAGAAATTCTTTTGATTCCTCTGGTGATGAGTTAGATGTGCTTCAGTTACTTAGGCAGTCTTCCTCACAGACATCTGCAAGATCTAAAAGTGTTTCAGAACTGTTGGACATTTTAGATGATGCAGCACATGCCCCTCAGAATATACATAACTCTGACCTGATACTAGAACAAGACTTAGAATGGCTTCAGAATGATAGAGAGGCTTATAAAATGGCTTGGTTAAGTCAACGCCAGCTGGCTCGTTCCTGCCTGGATTTGAATGTAATTAATCAGAGTCCAGGATGGGCCCAAACACAAGTTGCAGAGGCAGGGATAGTTTGCAAATTAAGCCACCAAGGAGGGTCAGTGCAATTACCAGAATCAGATATCACTGTTCATGTGCCCCAAGGCCATGTAGCTGTGGGAGAATTCCAAGAGGTGTCTCTAAGGGCATTCCTTGAACCTCCACAAATGCTTAACCATGATCTTTCATGCACTGTAAGCCCACTGTTGGAAATCACATTAAGCAACCTAAACACAATGGAAGCCATTTTGCTGGAGATGAAAATAGCGGCTGAAGTGAGAAAGGATCCTTTCAGCCAAGTCATGACAGAAATGGTGTGTTTACACAGCTCTGGTAAAGAAGGCCCTTTCAAAGTGTTAAACAACTGCTATATTTATGAAGACATCATCCAAGTCAAGCTAAGAGACTTGAGCCAGGTGATGTACTTCGTGGTTGTTGCACAAATTAAAGCTACACAGTCACCAGCTTCCACCATTTGGGATTGTATCCACAAAACCACCTCCATTGGAATTTATGGGCCCAAATATATTCATCCCAGTTTCACTGTTATTTTCACAGTTTGTGGACATTGTTATATGCCAGGAAAGCTTACAATCTCTGATATTAAGAAGGGAGGAAAAAACACATCTCCAGTTGTGTTTCAGCTCTGGGGGAAGCATTCGTTCTTACTTGACAAGCCACAAGATTTAAATATTTCTGTTTTTTCATGTGATCCTGATTTTGAAGTAAACACAGGAAGAGAAAGTAAAGAAATTAAACAAAAGCAGTTGCTCTCAGGCGAAGTAGTTCATCAACAATTTTTATTTTCCTTAGTTGACTCCAGAGAAATGCACTTATTTGTTTTCCGTGTTCAGGTGGAGCCTCCCAATGGTAGAACAGCTACACATTTCTTTGTCACTACACCTGATCCAGCTCCGAACCTAAAAAGGCTCTCAAATCTGCCAGGCGATTTGCAGGAAGAGAAGAAAATCAAATCTGCTCCATCATTACCTACAGTGTGTGTGAAATACCCCACATTTCAAGACAAAAAAATGAACTTTACCAACTATGGGGTAACCATGAAGACAGTGCTAAGACAAAAAAAGATTGACTACTTACTTGAATATTTCAAAGGGGACACAGTAGCTCTTATTGGAGAGGGTAAAGTAAAAGCCATTGGGCAATCCAAAGTGAAAGAATGGTATGTGGGAGTCCTGAGAGGTAAGGTTGGACTCATACATTGCAAAAATGTCAAGGTGATTGCAAAAGAACAAGTAATATCTATGTCCGATGATGTCTTCACAACCAGAAATCTTCTTCAACAAATTACCCTACCCTTTAAAAAACTGACTTACATGTACTCAGTTGTATTGACTTTGGTGTCAGAAAAAGTTTATGATTGGAAAGTTTTAGCTCATGTCTTGGGTTACTCACATCTGGCACTAGAAAACTTTGATCAAACACAAGCTGACAAAGAATCAGAAAAAGTTTCCTATATTGTAAAGAAGTTAAAGGAAGATTGCCATGCAGATAAAAATACCAGGAAGTTTCTTTATGAACTTACTGTGGTGAGTATTGCTTGATCACAGTAATTATATTCCTAATTAACTAACTTGGGAATATTTATAGAAACAAATGAGAGAAGTTAAAAAATTCTCAGCAGTTTCAAATAAACTAAAGTTACTTCATAGCAAATACAGATATTTTCTTACAAGATCTTATAATTGATTTCTTAGTTTTAAAATTCAAGCGTGATTTCCCCAGAAACTAGGCTCCCAAGGATCTTTCAAAGGAAAAATACAGATTCTGTTTGTGCTAGAGTACAACAGTTAAGAGTTCTCTTCTCTTCCTCTCTCAGGTAGTTAAATAGCTCTTAAAGTATCGGAGCAGCTTCAATAACATGAAAGTAAATAAGTAAATAAAGTAAATAAGTAAATAAAGGCAAACAGTTGGGATGCCTAGGTGACTCACTCAGTTAAGCATCAGTCTCTTGGGGGTTTGAGATTGAGCCCCTGTGAGACCAAACCCAGAGTCTGTTTGTCTCTCTCTCTCTGTTCCTGGCCCCTGCTGGTACTTTCTTTCTAGGGTGCCTAAGTGGCTCAGCTGGTTAAGTGTCTGACTCTTGATTTCAGATCAGGTCATGATCTTAGGGTCCTGGGATCAAACCCCCTCTTGGGCCCTGTGCTTTGTGTGGCATCTGCTTGAGATTCTCTTTCTCCCTCTCCCCCTTCCCCCTGCTCTCTCGATCTTGCTCTAAAAATAAATAAATAAATCTTTAAAAAAAAAAAGGCAAACTGAAACAAGACTAATTAACTTGTCCATTCTTATAGGTCCACTATTTAGTGTTTTTTTTTTTTAATTTGCAGTGCTTTGTTTTTAAAACAGATCATCAAAATTTAAAAACCCATATTATCCATGTCCTTCACTTTATCAGTTTAATGTTCTTTTTGTGTTTATAATGCATCACAACACAAAAATTGATATTGCTATTTCTCTTCTTAATCTTCATGTTTTAATAGAACTCTCAGGATCATTTTTTTTTCAACATAGCATTTACTTCAGTGTAAGTCTCAGTAGAAAGCTATAAAGAAGTTTAAGAACTGTT
Source organism: Spilogale gracilis (assembly GCA_004023965.1). NCBI lineage: Eukaryota > Metazoa > Chordata > Mammalia > Carnivora > Mephitidae > Spilogale > Spilogale gracilis. The sequence goes on from PITA01000964.1 coordinate 212,987, forward strand.
TTGCCATTAAAGTGGAAATTCAGTATTTTATAAAGGTAAAGAGAAACATCAAGAGTATATTCCTAAAAGTGGTTATAATCTGGATGTATAATTAATAATAGTGATACCTAACACTTCTGTAGGGTTCTTTATGTGTTTGACCCTTTGCTGAACTTCTAAACACACTCTCTCACTTACCATAACAAGTCTCTGGAGTAAGTATAGCTAGCGAGGAGCTTCATCTTACCAACAGGGTCTTGGGAGAAAACTTGCTCAAGATTCCCCAGTTGGTTAGTGTCAGAGGCAAGGTTTGAGAACTTTTTGGTTCCAAAGCCACACTTAAAACTACTCTACTTTCCTAAAACAGTTATGAGTGCATGTGTGCATGGTATGGTGTAAAAGCTTGTGTGACTACACATTTTGGTGTGTCGTAAATGCTGTTGTAACCGTGCAAGGCCAGTGCCCTGTGAGACATGGGTAGGATTGCCCAGGCCGGTTGACAGAGAGGAGGACACTAACAATAATTTAACAAGGAATTGTATATATAAAACATTTTCTTTCCTTTATTATTTTTATGATTTTACAGTAATAGTGACAGGGTTACATTTTCCAAGCCCCAATATCTGGTGTTTTATGACAGCGTGCTGAGTTTTCCGTCGAGGCCATTCATGGTGATTGCTTGAAGCTGCTTGTGCCTTTTACAGCCGCTCATTACCTCTCATTACCTCTGCATTAGCTCATGTTCAGCATGGACTCATGAAGGCTTGAATTAAAAAATTGCTTTCTTGGTTCTCTAAGTGACAAAAAAAAGGTTATTTTGGCCAAATAGTCTGGAAATTTTAGCTAATCATATCTGCAGTATATTGGTGTATACTAATTGAGTGACTTTGGTGACTAACTGACCAGTGTTGGTGGAGAACTCACTCAAGGGAGTAGTTCCTAAAAACTCCTACTACACCTCAGTGGAAGCTTCAGGATTTCTATGGAAGGGGCTTGGGCCTGATTATCTGACCAGAAGATGAAGGAGCATGGGGTACAGAGGCCATCTCTTGAAACTTTTATCTGCATAAAAAATATATGTTTTTTTCTTGAATTAGGTATTAATTTGGAATGCTGGAAGGGAACTAATAAAGAGTGTGGGTTCAAAAAACCCTCAGTCATATCTAGACATTGAGACTGGTTGTCCTTATATACTTGATACTTGACATTTCCTAAAGCACTTAAATATCTGGTTCAATTTTCATAAAGGTTATAGATAACTAGAGAAGGTGGTATTACCACTGTATCCATTTAAAAAACCATTACATAGAGATATTTTGTGATTTATCTAAAACCCTATACTTTGTGGAATTGGATTTTAAACTCAGATTTTGTAACTCCAAGTGCAGATTTCTTTTCCTTGAAACGAGAAACTGAAATAAGCATTGCTAAAACCATTCCACAACTTACTAAAAGTGCCTTCCAGGGCCTACTGGCTCAGTGCTGCTTTTTCGAGATCATCACTCCTCATCGTAAATTTATGGACTAACACAGTCAATGTATAAAAACCATGGGTGGTCTTTCTAATTCTTCCATAAGAATGAATACTCTATGGACTTTACTAGTTGCCTTACTTGGCCATTTATTTTTATTTATTGTTTCATAGTGATAGAGATAAAGCTTTTTAATGCTGTTAAATGACAAGGCTCTAACACATGTTTCTTGGCTTATTTGAACAAGGAAGAGATATAGATAGGTCTAATCCCATGTTTTAAAAATATATTCAAGGGAAAGGGAAACTCATAGATTTGTTTGAAATATGCATGGTAATAGACAAAGCTCAGATGCCTAAGGAGGGAAAGGAAGGGAAGGGAAAACCCTTTGGTGGTTTTCCATTTTGCATTGTTGAGGACTAAGTGTTTTATCTTTAATACGTTATAGTTCTATTTAACACAGTTACACTGGTGCTGAAGGAAGAGGGTTAATTTTCTTTTTTTTTTTCTTTCTTTTTTTTTTTTGTTAAAGATTTTTTATTTACTTGACAGAGAGGGGGATCACAAGTAGACAGAGAGGCAGGCAGAGAGAGAGAAGGAAACAGGCTCCTTGCTGAGCAGAGAGCCCTACACAGGCCTCCATCCCAGGACCCTGGGATCAGGACCTGAGCTGAAGGCAGAGGCTTTAACCCACTGAGCCACCCAGGCACCCAAGAGGGTTAATTTTCTAAAGTCAAAAATATCTATAGCTTTGTTCAAAGTTGTAGGAGTATCTCATTTTTGTGCAAGAGGCATTATTCTGGGGACTTTTAAATAACCTTTTGATGAAAAGTAGAATAATACTTACCAGCACCAGTGTGTTTATTCTTTAGAGAAATCCTACAGCCAATTCCCTGGTAAGGAAAGGAATTATTTTTTTGCAGAGTGAATAATCATCCCTGGGTTGATAAATTATAGACTGCTAGAACCTCAGGCTATCTTTATAAGTGTCTAGTTCAACTTTCTCCTTTTCCAATTAGGATATTAAGAAACATATTAGTTGAGTGGTTTACCCAAGGCCCCATAATTAGTCACTGACTTGGGCTTAAATCTCCCCTAATTTTGGTCTAGTCATATCCTCTGTACTCTGCTGATTTGATTTTCTTAACAGTAAATCAGCTTCTTGAATTTTTAGAAACCTCAAATATACATGTGGTGAGAAAGAGGATACCAGTTTCTAGAAAATACAATGAAAATTTTAACTTATAAGAGAAAGCCCAAATTAGTTTATTTTAACTATGATATGTAATCATTGCTTCAGGCTTTGCTGAAGATGGATTGCCAAGGGTTAGTAGCACATCTCATCCAAGAGGCTGTTATTCTGACTTCAGCTGTCAAGCTTGGAAAAGGCTGGAGGGAACTAGCTGAAAAGTTAGTACGACTCACAAAGCAACAGATGGAAGCATATGAAATTCCTCACCGGGGAAAAGCTGGAGATGTTGTTGTTGAGGTAAGATTTCTGTTTGTATAATTAAATTAGTAAACATTTCAGATCAAATATAATCAAGCCTATACCACATACATGGATTAAATGAGGGGTGCCTTAGAGGACTCACTAACTGAAGTCACTGCCCCCATAACCATCAACATTATCTTAAATATACACACACATCTCTCTTTAAAGGCATTGAGAACCTTTAAAATATACTGATGTTTCTTCTATTGGATTGTAAATAAACATGGTCTTTGATCAAATAATTGGACCAAATTGGATAGCCAGTCAGTCAGTCAGTAAGCATGTCTATAAGAACTTGAGGCAGGGAACGGATAAACTTTGAAGGGAAGAAATGGGACCAAATCAGAACAAAGGAAGAGGATATAATAATAAGTATTTATCAGCCTCATTTGTAATAAATAATGTTTAGTGACAAGTGTTAAGGAAGTGGATGGTGCGGGGTTACTGGTAATGAGAGCTAGAAACGTCTAAGAGCTTCCTTATCTCTTTCACAATTTTGTATACAGCAAGAGCTATAGACATCAAATACAGAATAACAACGCTTCATACAAAGTAAATATTGACGCTATAAATATTTTTATTAATGTTAAAACAAATATATATTGGTGGACCTAATTAGATAAATATTTTCTCTATCATACAGAAAGTGAGTCCACTTTTATTGACTTAAATGAAAGTATTCCAGTTGTGAGCACATATAAAATGTCCTTATCTTTCTCACATGAGTGAATTTTTAAGATATTTCAGTTAAGGAAAGGTGATCTCGGATTAGATGATGACTTGGTAGGAGGCAGAAGCTACGTTCCCCACCTCCTATTTGGGCATAGAGCTGGATTTTAATTCTTGAGAAAATTTTCTTATTTTGAAGCAACTGTGCCTGCTGGATAAGCAGAACAAGACAACATTTCCGTGAAGCCTGAAGGGTCAAATCAAGTCAGTTGAATCCCAGCAGCTGCAGTGGAAACTTCAGGGTTCCTGGAGCCTGGCTGTCCAGCAAGTACTCCTCTAAACAAATTCTTTAGCCAAGATCATCCAGGACCTATTTCCCCTTTATAAATTACTTCCCCGCTTACGGACTACATTTATCTCCATACATTGAAAAGGATATTACAACCTACAAATGAGTTTTACTGAATGAGCTAAAAAACAACAAAATTTTAAGAAGGACAAAAAAAGACATTATGAAGGATATGCTACTCTGATATTTAAGGGAAATTGATTAAAAAGTTGTCTAATTGAGATACCACCACCTAACAGAATGACCAAAATCCAGAACACTGATGACACTGAATGCTGTTGAGAACATGGAACAATAGAGACCCTCATTCATTGCTGGTGGAATGCAAAATGGTAATGGCCACTTTGGAAGACCCTGTGGCTCTTTCTTACAAATAAAATATACCCTTAGCATATGGTCACTTGATCACAGTCCTTGGTATTTATCCAAAAGAGTTGAAAACTTTTGTTTACACAAGTCTACAGATGTATGGTAAATATACTGGTGCATCCAAACAATGGAATATTATTCAGTGCTAAAAAGAAATGACCTACCAAGCCATGAAAAGACATGGAAGAACTTTAAATACATATTACTAAGTGAAAGAAGCCACTCTGAAAAGAAAACCTTCACACTGTATGATACCAAGTATATGACATTCTAGAAAAGACGAAACTATGGAGATAGTAAAGAGATCAGTGGTTGCCAGGTGTCAGGAGGGAGAAATAGAATAGGCAGAGCACAGAGGTTTTTTAGGGCAGTGAAAATACTCAATATAACATCATCGTGATGGATATATATCATTATACATTTGTCTAAACCCATAACATATACAACACCAAGAGTGAACTCAAAATGAACTGTGGATTTTAGGTAATTATAATGTATCATTGTAGATTCATCAATTGTAACAAATGTACCCCTCAGGTGGGGGCTGCTGATAATGGGGTAGGCTATATGTATGCACAACTGGGAAATAAATGGAAAATCTCTATACTTTCCTCTCAGTTTTGCTGTGAACCTTAAACTACTCTAAAAATAATTCTTTTTTTTAAAGTTGCCTAGTTGAAAACCAGACATTTTTTTTCTTAGTAAGTCTTTGTGTTTAGAATAGTTTCCTTGAGAATTGTTTACCAGAGTTATTTATTCTTTCAGGTTTGTTAAGCATCTAACTTCTAATTGTGATTGTTTATATTTTTGTTTTTCCCCCAAATCTTGACTGAAGTCAACAAACAGCCTACTTTTCCATTATTCACTTCAGCACAGTCCAAATCGCAAAAGACTAAGTCGTTGAGTTTGATAAAATTCTCAGAAGCAAGAAGGAAAGTCCCTAGGTGTCTTTCCAGAGGTTATCAATCAGTTTACTGTGGCTAAGGCTAACAATCATCACTCTGATCCTTGTTATTAAATGCTTAGAAAATTATGCTTGGTATATGGCCCTAAAGCCATTCTGAATAACCTATTGGAGTCTTTACCTGCTAGGCCCCTTACACCAAAGGGTAAATATATGCTAATTTTTATCCCCCTGGGTTGGGGGGGAACAGCTGTACAATTATTTTTCTCTCAGGAAGAAGCTGATTTTTAAATATCAATTTACAAGTCAAGTAATGATTTCAAAACATGCTGATATTAGCTCTGGGTCGGGTGTGCTGAGGGAGGGAACCAGCATCGGAGCAGGGAGATAACGAGGCCTGGTGGTTCCCATGTGGCTTCAGTTTCCTTTATCTCACTTCCTCAGAGGGCACACTTCCCAGCAATTCCTCTCCATGTGTGCCAATGTCTACAATCGGGCTTTTTCACTCACTTTCCTTCTTCTTCAGTTTCTCCCTTTTCCTTTTGTTCTCTTTTTATTCTATCTCGAAGACAGTTATCTGGCACTTATTGTGGGCCAGACACTGCTCCAAGAGCATCACAAAAATTAACTTTATTTAATCCTTTCAGCAAAAACTTCTGGGGCAGATATTAATACTATCTAAGATGTACAGAGGCTAAGTAACTTGCTTAAGCATATATAGCTAGGAAGTCATAGAACCAGGGTTGGAGCATAGGCTTTAGCCTTTGGGGCCCTTGTAGTTTAACTATTATACTCTGCCCACCCATGCCACATCCACTGTGGTGGCTGAGTGGCAGAGCCACATGTGGTCAGGATGGGGAGTTAAGGAATTCATTTTTCTTTTACTTTTCTTTTTTCAAGCCATCATATGATACTACCAAAATTTGCCTTTGCATTTTCATTAAATTTCAATACAATTGAAGAATAGAGATTATTAGTAGTATGTCAGATTTTCCTTGATACTTTGTCCATTTCTTTTCCTTTTATGAGGTGAAAAAGAAAAGCTTCTGTCTGGGGGCACCTGGGTGGCTTAGTTGGTGCGTGTCTGCCCTTGACTCAGGTCGTGATCCCAGGGTCCTAGGATTGAGCTCCGTGTTGGGCTCTCTGCTCAGCCAGGACCCTGTTTCTCCTTCTCCCTCTGCCTGCTGCTCTGCCTGCTTCTGCTCTCTCTCTCTCCCTGTAAAATAAATAAACTTTTTTAAAGATTTTATTTATTTATTTGACAGAGAGAAACACAGCAAGAGAGGGAACACAACCAGGGGGAGTGAGAGAAAGAGAAGCAGGCTTTCCTGCTGAGCAGAGAGCCTAATGTGGGGCTCAGTCCCGGGACTCATATTTTTTAAAAGAAAAAAAAAGGGGCGCCTGGCCATTTCTATTCCTTTTATGAGGTGAAAAAGAAAAGCTTCTCTCTGGGGACACCTGGGTGGCTTAGTTGGTTGGGTGTCTGCTCCACTCCCTCTCTCACTCCCCCTGGTTGTGTTCCCTCTCTCACTGTGTTTCTCTCTGTCAAATAAATAAATAAAATCTTTAAATAATAATAATAATAATAATAATAGTAATAATAATAAAAGAAAAGCTTCTCTCTGGAGACTTCTGAGAATGTTACTTTTTAAACTAAGTATCTCCCTTAGTTACAAGAAATGTTACTCAACTTTTCTAATGAAATTGCACTTCCTACATAGAAGCAAAACAACAAAACTTGGAATCTATTTCTAAGGGAAATATGTTTGTCAGAGTATTTCTTTTTGAAAAGAAAATGCATTTATGCTATATAGAGATGTTTAATCACTGCCAAGGCTTTCCTGTAAAAGTTAATGAAAATTCATTGGCATTTTTTAAAAAAGATATTTAGAGCTTTAATTAAAAAAACAGAATCAACAAAATAGTAGAAAAATAGCCTATTTTTTAAAAAAGTGGATTTTACAACAGAAAAGCTGGGGATGTCAGGGCTAACATATCCTCAGGCCTAAATTGCATACTCTTTACCTGTCCTTCTGGGGATTAATAGTATATATGATACATTTCCTAGCAACTGTCTTCCATTGGCCCGTGCCTAACAATAAAAAATATGATCTCTCCATCTTACTCAATAAGGGCACTTATTTACCAATGACATTAAAAGGTCATTTCTTCTTATCAAATTACGTTCTACCCCACTGGGCTCCACCTCAGCCACTGGCACAAATAGTCCTGTCAAGGCTGATTTCTTACCTGACCTCCCAGAATGGGCCACCCTAACTGTGGAAACTGAAGGAAGTCAACTTGCTCATTTTATTTTTTTTTCAAATCAGAAGTTTCTCACCTATAGAGTTATGATTGGCATGGTATATTTATAAGTCTTTTTGTAGTCAACCCTCACTGAGGATCTGATTTTCTGTTTTATCTTCTAGCTATAACGTTGTCCCTCCCCATTTTTGACTGGCAGCTATAGTGTTCCAAGCACTTTATTATAGGTCTAGATTTAAAATGACAAAGTAGGTATTCCTCAAACAGCTAATTTTATTTATTTTTATGGATGAAAAAAATTCTATATGGAATTCTTCCTACTTATTTAGTATCTTTCCTCTGAATCCTTATTCTCAGTATTTAATTCATCTGTACACTTAACACATTTCCTAAGACTATCAGTTCTCAGCATTGGAGCATTAGCAGCTACAAAAATCATAAACAATGAAAAATGTGACTTTTTTTTTCCTCTCTAAAGCCAATTTATTTGGCCTGGGAATTGAGATAAACTGCTTGTTTGTTTGTTTGTTTGTTTGTTTGTTTGTTTTTAAGAGAGGGAGTGAGGGGCAGAGGAAGAGGGAGAGAAAATCTTAAGCAGGTTCCACGCCCAGCATAGAGCTGGATGTGGAGCTTGAGCCTACCACCCTGAGATCAGGACCTGAGCCGAAATCAAGGGTCAGTTGCTTAACCGACTAAGTCACCCAGGCACCCCAATATTTGAGTTGTTTTATCTTAAAGATGTATATGATTAGATGGTAAAGTAAATGAAAATGAAAAAAAGTTGTAATTTATTGCATGTTTAGTATGTCAGCTAATCATTATGAGCATTTTCTTTACCATATCTCATTTATTTCAACAAACATTGTAAGGAAGGCATTCTAACTATTGACTTTTTACAATATGCTGAGAGTGAATGCATTTATGTAAATTATCCAGAATTACACGGTTATTAAATGTAGAACTGGGATCCAGACCCAGATTCGTTTTACACACTATGCACGATTGATGAGTCTTTTCAGAATTAACCAAATAAAAGGTCAAAATGAGAAGGAGCTGTCAGCAGACACATCCTAGTCCTGAAGATGGGTAGCATTTGAATAATTGGAGAGGATTTGAAAGGGATTTCAGTGCTCCAGGATACCAATGACTTCTAGAGACCACTGAGAAAAATATGCTGGCTGGATGTGAGAATATTTTAGTAATTATTGGGAGATATGGTTGGAAGTATTTGTCATATATATATGTATGTCATATATATGTCATATATATTGGCATATATATATTGTCATATATATTTTTTCATATATATATATATTTGAAGTTGATAGTCTTTAATGACTGCCAGAGCATAGTGGTTAAGATTCCTGGTCTGAATTCCTGTTCCAACTGTTCCAATTGTATCATCTATTAGCCCTAAGACCTTCAGCAAGTTAGTGGACATTTTTAGAAATATTTTTTATTGTAAAATGAGGTAAAAAATACTATCTTGTTCATCAGATATTTGGAGGAGTAAATGAAACAATATATATGAAATATTTGAAACAGTGCTTTGCCATTTGCAATAACTAAATATATATTATCTATTATTTTGACTAAGGGGTGAATTTGACAACTGTGACACTGAGGATTTTGGAAAAGGAAATGAAGTATAGTAATTTTTTAGTAATATGGCTTAAGAGTAACTATAGAAAGAAACAGGTAAGGGAAAAGTCAGCAAGGATTTCAGGGTTTCTCTTCTGAGAAACTGGCAGAATGGTAATACATGGAAAAAAATGAGAAAAAAAATCTTGACTGGTCAGCTTTTTAAAAACCGGTTTAACAACATTTAATTTTCCTTGAAAATATCTTTTGCAAAAGATGAAAGGAATGTCCTGAACTCTTATGGTTTTCTGGCTCACACAGCAAGTCCTGGATTCTGCTTATAGGGATGTGGCATTGTCCTGTTCTAGCCTTAGTACTTAAATGTGTGGTTTGATGGGCTTTTACAGGAAGAGATACATTTATAATTTCTTAAGAAATGGGAAAGTGTTATATGGAAATTCATCTACCAGCGGTAAAATGTGTAGAATAATTGCTCAATTCTTCATTGTTTGTGCTAGATATTTGACACAGTGACATATATTTTGATTATTATAGTCTATTTTGTACGATTTCATAATGATCGTTGCTGCCATCTTTAATTTCAAAGGTACTCCATTTTTTGAAATTATGAGATAAAGAAACAATCACATCATAGTGGAATTTATCACTGTATTTGTATGTTATTTGCTTTAATTCTACCTTATGTCTTATTACACAGTGAAAATCAAGTAGAATAATAATCATATTATTATTAAGTATTAGTTTAAGTATTATAAAGATACCTTAAAAGTGATTTAGAGACATCAATATCTGATTTAGATTTTAGATTTTCTTTATTAAGGTTTATTTTGAGGGATCACAAACAACCAGAAATTTTAGAAAAGCAGAATCCAGCTATTTATAAGATATAAATCAGCATTTAACATTGAATACATTAAGATGTAAATCTGCTTAACACTGAAATAAACTCTTGGCTGTAATTTAATGAAATGACCCTGGATTTATAGCTAGGTGACTTGACTTCTTCCTGGCTAGTGAGTTAGTGATGTAGTGAGAATGGCTTGTCCAGTAGGTTCTCCTAAGATGTTAGACTGTTCTGAGTAGATGCACTGGCAAGGAGTTAGTCCTCTATCTTCCTCTGGCTTATGTTTAATCCCTCATGTTCCAAGTGGTTATTCCTAGATGAAAC
>PITA01000965.1:0-76698 GCA_004023965.1 Spilogale gracilis
GGCGGAGGGTTTGGCGGGAAGGGCAAGTCAAATTAACCCAGCCACAGGAGATCCTGTGCCCAGTTCTCAGGCCACATATACACAACAGAAATTCTCAGGAATTCCTAATCAGGTATGTCCTTTCTTCGCCATCACTCGGAAAGGATGAATTCATTCATGTGATTTAGCTAGACTACTGGAACGGGATGCCTGGATATCCAGAAACTTAGGCTCTAGGGTGAGCTTTATAGTGAACCCCCTGGACGACCTTTGCCAAGTCATTTAACTTCTGTGGGGCTTTCCCACGCCTGTGCCTTTACATGCATTACCCCTTCTTTCTGGAATTCCCGAACTCCTTGACAGGCAAACTTTGACTCATCAGAGATACTCAGCTTGGTAGCATCTTCTCTCTGTCTTCTCTCTGAAATACCACTGAAGGTCCCCATCCCCACCTACATACGCCTGAGCAGCGAAGTGCCGAGTGCAGCTTTCTTGGTGCTCCTGTCCTGGGGGGGAGTTTGTTGATATGACTGTCCCTCTCTCACTCTGCTACCTGCCCCTACATCATGAGCTCCTACTATTTCCTCTGTTTTTGCATAGAGGAACCACGTAGCCTATGGTCTGATGTACAATAAACACTCAGTATGTTTGTGGAGTGTAATGAACTCTGTCTTTATATACCTTTGCGTATTAAATGAAGGAGTTGTGCAAGATGGTGGTTTTCACATGTTTAAAAAGTAGATGGACAGGTTTTCTCATCTAAAAAATTTTAAGGGAAGGACCAATGTGTGTTGGAGAAAAAGAGGAAAGCGCTCTATTTGAAGTAAGAATGGGATTCCAGAAGCCTGTCCACTTGGCCTCTCCTCTTAGAGAAAGCACTAGGAGGTGGAGGAATACAGTTAAAACAAATTGGCCTAGAATCACCATTGCTCATTTCCCTTGCAGCTATAAAAATGTAATTCTGTGAAAGATACTCTTTCAAGTAGCAACAATTTTTTATGTGAACATTTTTTGGTGAAATTTTTCCTGAAATGTAAAAATACTGACCTGCTTCCCTGAGAAACAGAATGCAGTACTAATGTAACAGAATCTTCCTTAATGACCTATACCCTCATTAGAAACATTCACTGTTTCACTGGGCTGAATTCACAAAGGCACCGATATGACGTGTTTATTTTCCTGTATCTTCCCTATCTGTCATCTGCCATTTCTTCTGCTGTCATTTTTTCTGACCTAATAGCTCCCTTAGCTAATGTCTTTTTCTCAAAGCCCCTGTACCCTAAATTTTTTGTGAACTTAGACAATAGAAAATAAAGTTTCTTTTTTCTTTCTTTTTTTTTTTTTTAAGATTTTATTTATTTATTTGACAGAGAGAAACACAGCTAGAGAGGGAACACAAGCAGAAGGACTGAGAGAGGGAGAAGCAGGCTTCCCGCCGAGCAGGGAGCCCGATGTGGGGCTCGATCCCGGGTCTCCAGGATCATGACCCAAGCTGAAGGCCCAACCAACTGAGCCACCCAGGCACCCCGAAAATAAAGTTTCTTTAGGAGGTGTGCATTCGCACACAGAAAAAAATGAGTAGGATTTGAGAAAAGCGATGGCCATTGTGTTGGCATGATTTGAAGGTCTTGAAGGTTATTTTGGTATTTAGAGTCTTAGGGTGATTTCCTAGTTTCTATGTCTCTGGGTTTTGGGTTTGCTAAAGCCACACTTCCACCTAAATGTATATCTGTTTTCTAGGAAAACTAACCTTGGCAATCTGGGAATGACTGAATGAATGTACCTTAAATGATTTAAAGCATATAAACCATTTTTTTAAACAAATGATAGAGTATTTTTTAGTATGAACCCTTAATGTATATTTATAAATGATATACAAGTACTTTTTTACTAATGTGCTATATACATTATAAAACATACTCAAAAATCGAAATTACAAATAATAAAATAAAAATAAATATAAATGCACATATTAAAATATTTTCTCCTTATTCTTTCACATTCCAGAAACTTGTCTTACACCCCCTGGGATAGGTGCACAATGACCCATCCTGCTTGTAGAACTCTGGTTAAGATTACTATGTGAGGCTAGTTACTTTGACCTGAGCTATGCCAGTCAGCCTCTGCCTAAGTGAAAACTAATTGAGCTTCTTTTCAAGACCTCAGATCAAAAGTTTTAGCTCTCAAGCCTAACATGTGGCCTACCATATAGTAGATGTGCAATAAATGTTTGATGAATGTGGCATGAATGCTTAAGATTAAGTAGTCCACAAGGATGCTTTATAAACTCACCTAATTCATTTTATCTGCTTAGCTCATGTCAGACTTCTTTGACAACATGTTCACATATTCTATCATCACGAGTGTGTGTAATATCACTAGGCAGAAATGGTTGCAATACACATGAGGATTTTAATGGTAGAGGGCTTTGAGCCAGGACTAGAGCATTTAATTGTAGTGGGAAGCCGGTCCCAGGAATAGTTTCTACATACATCATTAAAGTATGAGGTGTGACTAACCTGTTGAACGAAGACCATGCTGTGCTATCTGGAGGGGTGGCTGGCAGTCGTAGTAACTAAATAATGGTGGTTCTCAAGCCAGGAAAAGAACAGTATTATGACCTTGGGAAGGCTGTGGAGAAAGGGAGAGAGGCCAGCGAGGATACACTTGTATTGAGTTTCAGGGCATAACTGTGTCTTAAGCCTTCTTCCCTTATACTACATGTTCATCTTGGGCACTCATAACTTCTAGCCAGTGAAGTACCATCTATGTGCTTATCCAGCACCTACCCAGCAACTTTGTGGGTGCTTCCAGTTAGCTCTCTTGCAGGTATCTCAGACAGTATATGATCAGCATGATTAATTCAGATTTTCCCAAACCTGCTTCTCCTAAATGTTTAGATCTCCATGGGCGATATTATCACTTTCCACCTAAATGCAGAAAGCTGGAAGTCACCTTTGAATCCTCTAGCTCCCTACCTTTTATCTCTGTTTGGTTTCATTCCCACTGCCAGCATCATCCCTTGCATCCTTATTGGACTCCTGAGCTCTAGTCTCACTGCCACTGAACTTAAATTGAACATCTTCAGTTCTTCACAGATGCTTGGCTACTCTCTACTCTCTGGCCTGACACCCACATGGTTCCTTCTACCTGAAACAGTCTGTTTTTCTTTTTACTTTCTACTCTGGTTTCAGCAGAGATATAATTTTTTTTCTGGGAGCTTTCCCTTGGTTTCTAGACCAGACTATGTCTCCCGCTAGGTTACAGTCCTGGCATCCCAGAATTTCCCTTGCCATGCCGCTCAGCAACTCTGTTGTTAAGGGGTTGTGTAACCATACTTCCTTCTGGACTGTGAACTCCCACAGGCAGTGGTCCCAGTTACCATCTTCATTGCCCTATACCCAGCACCCACCACAGTGCCTTCTGCCTCCATACATATTTGTTGACTAGAAGAATGAAAGAATGAGGGCAGGGAGTGCTACTCATCAGGAATTAAGCTAAGGGATTAGTCAGACTGAACAAATACAGCAAGGGACAGGGTAAATGGGCAGCTTGGGGAACACTTAGGAGACCACAGTTCATTTCTGGTATATCAGAGGCCACCTTTATATCTGCCAGAGGGAAAACCTGAGTTTACCTAAACAAGCTAGATAGTCTGCCTTAGATAGATTCGAGTTCTAAATTCTAGCAATGTAATCTGGCAAGTTAGTGGTAGAGTTAATGTAAAAATTCATTGAGAAAGTTTGTGTAAAGTATATGCATGCTTACCTGTGTGTTGATGTGGCCATTGTGATCTTGTCATCACGCCATGCTCAGTATAACCCATCGAAATGCTTCGGCTGTCTGATAACAGCAAACACTTTTGAGCACTTGTCTTCATATCTGATATTCTTCCAAATGCTATAGGAGAATTATCTTTCTATATTTTTAATTTCTATTTTACTTATTTTATAATTATTTTTATTATTATCTTACTAGCCCTCTCAGGACTCTGTGAAGAGTTTCTCTTACCATCCTTACTTTACAAGGCAACCAAGGCAGGGAGAGAGTTTAGTCAAACTAAGAGTTTGCCCAGAGTCACACAGCTGAACATGGACACAGCATTTGGCCATTACGGTGATTGTACAACACAGCCTCTCATTTATTCCTAGTATTTTTTATTTGAATTTTATTTCTTCCCCATTAAAAAGATGTTTAAGTTCAAAGAGTATTGATTGAATCACCTACATGTGTGCAACATTAAGTACTCTGCGAAATTACCAAATGCTTAGCACTGACTGACTTTCTAGAAGAGTGGTATAATTTCTTGATATTCATGGATTTTACCATCTTTGTGAGGGGATTAAAAAAAAAAGTCAAGGAAATAGTAAGAAAGGAATAAAACAAACTCAGAGTGGTTACCTTCTTCCTGTCCCTTTGTAGATAACTGGGCAGTACACAGTTATCTGATGCTTTGTAAATGGTCATTCTTTAATGGTAAGACAGTGATCTTCAGGACTGATCTGTTTCCATCAAGTAGATTCCAGAGTCCAGGCCCCTGTACAAGTTTTTAGGAAAGTTAAGGCACTTCTGTGCACGCCATATCTGAAACCTCTACACTAAAAATAAACTGAAGAAAAAAAATATGTTAGTCTTAGGTCATTAAGGAAAATGTCATTTGTTTTTTGGTGAGTATGGTCTGAATAAGTGTCATCAGAAACTTGAAAGCCTGTGTTTTTCAGGTTTATTTATTTATTTATTTTTAAAATATTTTATTTATTTATTTGACAGAAACAGAGCTAGAGAGGGAACACAAGCAGAGGGACTGAGAGAGGGAGAAGCAGGCTTCCCGCCGAGCAGGAATTCCTGATGGGGGACTCAATCCCGGGTCTCCAGGATCATGACCTGAGCCGAAAGCAGTCGCTTAACCAACTGAGCCACCCAGGCGCCCCGTTTTTCAGGTTTAATTGAAAGTTTGATTGCACTGACTCAAAGTTAAGAAACGGATCTTCTCAATTAATTAGACTCAATTCCAGTCAGTTTTTTTAAGAAATGAGATTCCCGGGGTATTATTAACTATACACCTAGAAAGATGTATCCAGTGCACATTTTCTTCAATTTTTGATAACATGGCTATGAATCCTCTTTTGTCCTAGAGATTTGAAGAATGAGTTTGTTCTACCTTTTTACAAATGAATTCTGCATTTCACTTACAATGAATGAAAAAAAAAGAGCACAGGGTATCTGAATATATTATTAAAGTACTTTCTATCTGCGAATTACTTTGTACTTGTTATTCTAGGCTCCTCAGATTAAGCTACAATCAGAACGCCTGAGAGTTCCTCGGCTTTGACTTCCGACCACAGGTTTATCTCGCCACAGAAGCCATTCAGTGTGTATAGTAGGCCTGGCTTGGGGCCCTGGGCAGCCTATGGCGTCAATCTTGTCAGCCTGGACGCCTCCAGTGGGTTCAAGCAAGTGCAACTGGTTTTATGGAGCTAGGACCCTGTTTGACCAGAATCAAGGCTTGAAGAAGAGAACAAAGATAAAAGAGGCACAGAGTAAGAATTTAAACACTCTGCTAAGGGGCACTGTTTCAAAACCACACTTTTGCTATCCCACCAGTAACGTTCGATAAATATTTGTACTTTTTTTTTGGTTTTGCATTTCCACCCTAAAGGTTTCTCCTTCATTCAGATAGTTCCCACGGCTTCAGTAGGTCTAGGACAGGACTGGGATGTAAAGGCTGGGAGAGAGGGATTGCGGTGAGTCTGGGCAGGAAGATGCCTGGGCAGCCAGGGACCAGGCAACTCCGTGCTTTCTCCAAAACCCTAGAAGAACCCCCTTGCGCTCAGCCAGCCCATTCGGGCTGTGGCCTCCTGACCCAGACAGCTTAGGGGGAGAGGGAGCCCACGTTGCACCGCCCCCAGCCTCGGGCCACCCGCCAAGAGTTCGAGGCCGCCGATCCGGATATGATGAAAAGAGCAACAGAGGGAGTGGAGGGGTGGAGGACGGGGAAAAGAGAGGCAGAGGGGGAACAGTTCCCTTCGAAGGGGAACGGGCCGGGCCGGACTGAGCTGGCTGGAAAGAGGGGGCGGAGAGCACGGAGTCAAAGGAGCGGCCGTTGGCGCAGTCGCCGCCACTGCAGTGTCTGGGCTGAGCCGGAGGGAGGCGGGGAGGGACGCGCGGGGGCAGCCGCCACTGCTGCCGGGCCGCCGGGACGAGATGCTGCCACCGCCGCGTTGCTAACTTTCTGGGCGGAAGAGGAGGAGGAAGAAGGGGCTTTGAGAGAGTCGGTGGGGGGGATGCGAGGTAGGTGGTAGTCCGCTGGGCCAGGAGGAGGGGGAGGGGTTTGGTCCCATTCCCCAAGCTTCCTAATCCAGTCTCGGTTTCCCGCCTCCCTTCAGTGCCTCCCCCGCAGCCCCCCACCCCCCACTGTCAACGTGCGGGGTAGCAGTTTTCCTCCTGGGTTTCAAATCAAAACTTCTCTGGGGTAGGGTTCGGGGGAGGGAAGCGGAGGGGGAGGGACTGTCCCGTAGGGCTGGTGTGCTGATATCTAAAAACACTTTTTTTTTTTTCTCTCTCTCTCCAGAAGCAGTAAGTCCTCTGCACCCAACACCTAAGAGCCCTTCGTGGTCCGCCCCCGGGGCGGAGAGCTAGGCGGCAGCGCGGCGCGGGCTCGGTGCAGCGGCCCATGTCCGGCGCGGGTGAAGCTCTCGCTCCCAGCCCCCAGCGCGGGGCCGCGGCAGGCGGCGGCCGGCTGGGCGCCCCAGCCCAGGGTGAGTGCCTGCTTGCTCGTTGCAAGCCACTTTGTCATTGTTGCATTTTAAAATGTGTTCACACAGTTAGTGATTGGGGACGGGGGAAGGGTAGAAGTTGGTGCAGGGAGGACGGATTCTCACCTCGTTGTTGTGAACTTTTGCACAGTGTTACTCAAACAAGTTCTCCAGGACTCCTGCCCTAGATCAACAACCAGAGAAGAGGGCGGGATCCCCTGGTGATTCCACTCCCCCTTCCTTTGGCTGCGGGGGGGGCGGGGGAGGGGAATGACAGGACTGCTTCTTTCTTAAGTGTGCAATTTTGGGGCCTAAGACTCAAATGTGTGGGATGCATCCCTCTCTGCTTCACTTCATTCTAGTGTCTTCATCAGATCCTTGGCCTCCTGCTGCTCTCTGAACACGCACATACTCTCTGTTCATCTTTCTGTTTCTTGTGGGCCACTCTGTGACTCAGTTGATGACCCAGGTTTCTGTGACCAACTGCTTGGGAATGGCTCATGCATATGTTTCAATGACCGTTTTGTTTTAAAATAAACATGCTTTAAAAGAAATACTTTCAAAGAATGAATTAGCTCCTTTGTGTTCTCCCAAAGTGTAAATACAGGCAACCTATAAGGAAACTAATCTTGTTTCTGGGAAACTTCCCTAAGAAGCTTATAAACCAGTCAGGCAGTATCTTTTTTTTTCTGGAAGGTAACCTACTTCAGGTTTTCAATGGCGACAGTGAACAAGAGCCTTACTCTTTAGATGCATTTTCCTCTAAGCCAGGCTCTGATTTAAAAAGTTCTGATACTGATATAAGCTAAATAACTTTTCAGGCCTCAGACACCTACTTTATACTCTTGATTTTAAGCGTATCTGATAGCTTTTCTTTTTTCTTTGACAGTAATGTAGTGAGCTTTTTGGGATTGTTTTGTTTGTTTTGTTTTTGTTTTTGTTTTTGTTAAGGCGGCAGAATTGGAAAAGAAGAAGTTAATATTGAACTCAGGAAAGGTGAAAGCAGAAAACATCCATCACTAAATTAGAATGTTCTGGCATTCAGGGCTGTTAAATTGAAGTATGTTTATCATTGCTTTTTGCTTCTAAACAGTGAGTCATTTTTTTCTAAAGAGAAAATAGAGCGAATCAGAGAGCTAGAATGATCAACATACTTTCCCAGAAGCAGCCCACATTCTGCATACTTTGTTGCCAACATCGTCATTTACCTGGTAGGCATGCCATATTCTTATTGATTCACTGATGTTTATGTTCACACTTAAGCTGTTAATCGCTATTGTTAAATGATACTTAAGTCAAAATCCACATCAGATATACTGCAAAAACAATTGATTAGACATAGTGATATCTACAGTCTCCAACTTTAATGCACCTCAGAGTCAGAACTTGGAGTGGTACTTAATATCCCTGTGCACATGCAGTGCTGTAGAGTGCCACACGATCTGACATTAACAAGTGGGCATCTAGAATGGTCTGAGGTGCAGCTGACTGCATACAACACATACATGATCAGTGTGAAACTCTTGGACTATATTGTACCTGAAAATTGGCTTATCCTGTAGTTATATAGTGCTTTTTTTTAACTAGTTTTTCTTTGACTCACAACATCCTTCAAATAGGCATCAATTTAATTGTAACCATGATACAAAGTTGAGTTTTTAAAAAGAAAATCCTCAGAATCTTGCTATAATATTGTGTCTCAAACAAGCAGATTTCATAAGGTATATTGAAAGAAAAAAAATTGAGCCAGTGGATAGAATAAAAGCTTCAAGATGCTGCCTTCCATGGTTAGGTTGGTTTTATCAGTAAAGACTAATGTGAAGAGAGCAACTTTGCTCACAGAGCACTCTACTCTCAAGCTCTTGCTTGATTTCTTTTATCCTCTTGCTTCTGTCCTTGGATTCTTTTATCATCCTTTCAGAATAGTTTAATGATTCTCTGCTAAGTTGTGGCTGCTTAGTTAATGGAAACTTAATTTAAAATTTTTATATATTAAAATCAGAAGAATAGAGTATTGTAGGAAAATGAGCATAAAATACCTTTTCATGAGAAGGACATAGAAGGTCAAGTCTTACCTTGTAAGCAAAGATACATAGATGACCACATAAAACCTATACGTGTATTACTGGATTATGATGAGCTATCCATACTGCTAACTAAGGACCTACAATGTTAAAGTTAAAAGACATTTTGGAGGGTCTGTATGAACTCACCAACAACTCTAGAATCCCTTTCTCCATTCTTTCAGATGGTTAGTTAGACCCCAAAATGTAGCTCGTTTTACTCATCAGCGTTCAGAGTTAAAATTTTTCTTATGAAAAGCATAGTTTTCTTCCTTCAAAATTTCTAGTCTTTTCCTGTGATTCTGCAAGAAAAATTCTATTACTTTGAAAGCATTAAAAATATTTTCTGTGTATTTTGAAAATCGTTACAGAGCAAGGGCTTAAGCTCAGATGCTCCAGGCTGTGAGAGGGAACCAGGACCCAGGCTGGCTGTCAGAAGAGAGGGAGCAGCAGGGGTTATAGGCCGTGGGATGGCTCATGGGCCAGGAGGCTCCGGCTCATTGTTGCCACTTCGGCTAAGATCTTCCAGTATTTCAAGAGACACTGGAAATACAGATTATTATGTATCATCTCTCCCTTTTTAAAAGTTGGCAATTGATTAAATATAATTTTTGTCCAGGCCAACAAAGCAACTACACTTTCAGGCTGGAAATGGCCTCTAGGCAGCTGATCTGTTATCTCTGTTACAGAAAATATCACCTAAACATGTATTTATAACTATTTCCCTATTTATGCAGAGTACCTGTATAAATGTTTTAGTAGGTGAAGGATGATTTGGTCCAAACTTAATTTCGTTTAAGGGAGAGTGGATCCTATTACGTTGTATGTTAATTAATTGAACTTAAATTTTTTTAAAAAGTGGATCTTGTGTATGTGGTTTATCAACTTGTTATTTTTTTTTCATTTTTGGATAAGACATCTTAAAATTTATTGTGTTATCAACATGGGAAATGTAAGTACTTACCTTTTGGTGCAGTAGTTACCAGAATCCATGCAGTGGAAATTTTAGTTAAGTGGTTCATTTGTACATTTGTGACTTGTAACCAGAAGGGTTTTTAGAAATAATTGAGTCCAGCTGGCTCACATTTTAGAAGGGATGCCCAAAGAATTTAAGTGACTTGGCCAAGGTCTCACAGTCAGTAGAAATCAGGATAGAACCACAAATTGTGGAATATCTGTCATTGTGATAAATGCGGTTGAAGGAGAGAATCGATATGACTGTTGCCTACGGATGGATGAATTGAAGATAATAGGCTTTGGATACTGTGAATCACTTGAGCCTGTTCCAGTCCCTGCATCACCCGCCCCCCCCTCCCCCACTCCACTGCATTTGCCAAGTCTTAGACTGTTGGACTGAGAGTGCTGGAATATACTTTAATGTGATAATGTGTGATTTAATGCACTCTTCTCTCTTGGGAGAGTCCTCTGAGACTATTAGGCAGACTTTTCATAGCAGGATGCAAAATGCCAGTGAAGTTAATTAAAAATAATTTAAAATAGAAGCTAGGGAGAAAATCTTCGAGTTGAAATTACATAAGAAGAGCTTCGACTTAGAAGCTTAGCTGAGTTGTCAGGAGTTTATAGGTTTATAGTGGCTAATCAGATTTCCTTTATGGGATGCCTGTTTATTTCATTTTATACAGTGTATGCTTGTAATACCCATATTTTTCTACTTGTATCATATTGTTTTATCCTTCTGGTTAAGGATGGCATTTTTCATCTTTGGGTAGCTTTTATCTCTGGTTCCAGTTGGGGGTGACTGTACTTCAAGAGACATTTGGCAACATCTAGAGACATATTTAGTAGACATGCAGGGAGTGGAGTGAGTCCTCCCGGGATCCAGTGGGTAGAAGCCAGGGATAATGCTAAATATCTTACAATACACAGGACAGAGCAGCCCCTTACAACAAAGAATTATCTGGCCTTAGAATGTCAGTAGTGTTGAGATACTATCCTGATCTCTCAAGGCAACTGACATTTTTGGTCCCCCTCTAGACTTAAAGAATCCATCTCTGGGTAGGAGGTTCAAGAATCTGCATTTTTAACAGGCTTCAGGTGCTCCTTATCTCTAGTTGAGAATCACTGCTTTAGAATCTTTTATCTGTAGAAAGACAAGTTATCATGGATTTCTAATAAGTCTCTCTTTTTTAGTAGAAAGGCTTCAAAAAGCTTTTAAAAAATCCCTTTTTCAAGTCCCAAATTTTCAGTCCTATCACTCTGTATTACTGGCCTTCAGTGTTCTTATTACCTACCCCAATTAATAAAAATAATGCTGAGTATTCATCATCAAAAAATTTTCTAAAATTTTGTGTGCTATCATACAAATGTATTGTGAACATTAGAAAAGAAACACATAAATGAGAGTTGTACGTGGATGAGATAAAAATAAGTGAAATAGATATTTTCATACTTTCTTCCACCCCTTCAGTAGATAATCTTTCCCTACTACCCTACACTTCTCTCTGGAGATCCCAGGATTATGAAATAATGAGGAAAAGAGTGCATAATTTGCACATTAGTTGTACTCCTTTATAAGTTGGAGTTTTAGAATCTCAGTGATTCTTTCTCATAGAAACAGTGATCAGTTGAACCTTATTATGTGACAAGCTCCAGAGACAAATAGACTGAGTGAAATAAGGGTCTTGCAGAATGACGGGGAAACACATACATTTTACGCAAAACTATAATGCAAGGTAGACTGATAGGTGCTATAACAGATGTACGAAAAAAGTGTGAAGGCAGGACAGGGGAGAGAGAAAGTATCTCTAGCTGGGGCATTTAGAAGAACCTCAAGGAAAACTTTTGAGCTAGACAAAGAAGCATAATCGCAGGACTCAGCTCTGTGAGATGGATGGCAGGAAGCAAAACTTGGAGGGAATTACTGCAGAATGCTGAGTACTTCACTAAACCCAATGTGTGGATTGTATGAAGAAACAAAGAGTGAAATAAGGTTGAGAAGATAAACTAAAGTGATTTTGAGGATGGCCCTAATTCTCCATGGAGGTGTTTTTATATCCTTACTGTTGGCAGTGGTGAACCATTAAAAGTTCTTGAGAAAGGGGTGCCTGGGTGACTCAGTCGTTTAGCATCTGCCTTCAGCTCAGGTCATGATCCTGGAGTCCTGGGATCCAGCCCTGCATCGGGCTACCCACTTGGCAGGAGGCCTGCTGCTTCCTCTCTTGCTCCCGCTGCTTCTGTGCCCTCTCTAGCTGTGTTTTGCTGTCAAATAAATAAAATCTTAAAAAAAAAAAAAAAAAAAAAGTTCTTGAGAAAGGGAAGGACAGGACCAAGGTGGTATTTTTAGGAAAATAAATCTGGTGACAGTTCAAAGGATGTTGTTGGTGGAGAGGCAAGAGTGAGGGTAGTGATTATCCAGGAGGCTGTGATAGTCACCTGAGGAAAGAGGACATAGGGCAGCATGAGTAGGAGTAGAATTGAGAAAATGAGTTGAAGAACAATAGCAAAAGTACATAGAATTCTACCTAGCTGTGAGAGCCCCTGGAGGGCTTTTGATTTTGCTTATCATCTGTGACTCTCCTAAAGCACAGTGTCCAAGTTTTGTTGAATTTAACTGATAGAGTTAAGCAACAAATTTACAGGAGATGCTGGACAGGTAAAAATTTAAGGTTGTCCACGGTTTTACCTTTTTAGTCTGAGTGGCATCATCGGAGGAGCTGTTGAATCATCTTTTGATCCTGTTGGTTCCTGGAATTTATCCCTTGCCATGAAAGCCAATAAGCCATGAAAAAGTAGAACTTGTACCTAGGAGAGTGGTGAGGGTCAGGCCCCCAGGTTAAAAGTTCACCACCAGGTAGCTGATGGATGGCCACAAGAATGAGAGAGAGGACTGACTTGGAGGCATGGCCACACTTTGGAAGGAGAAGGAAAAGAAAGCAGAAAGAGTGTCCATAAGGAGTGGTCACAGAAGCATTAGAGGTTTAGTTGTTGTGAAAGATGAACGAAGTTGTGGTCTGGTAAGGGAGAGGCATGGTGTATAGAAGGCTTCTCTATGGGTAGATTTTGAGCATGCTTACCACATGCTAATGGAAAGAAGTCTAGAGGATCGAGAGATCGAAGGTGAAAGGGTATGGAGCACAGTGGTGGTGTGATGGGTGTGTGTAATTCAAAGAGTAAAATTCAGGGACCGGATGGGGCAGAGACCAGTCTTAGAAAAGCAGAGAATGTTCCCTTTTCTGGGACGAGCATGGGAGAAAATGATGAATGATAATCTAGAAAAGTTTGATAGGAAAAAGAGATTGTGGGAGGCCTCGATCTTCTCAGCAAAGTAGTTGGTAACATTTGCTGGGAGCAAAGCTGGGATGCAGTTAGGATGAGTCAAGAAATTTGAGATGAGTGGAAAAGATTTCAAAGAATGAAGTATTCAAGAGGGATTCAATCTGGGGCAAACAAAAGGCTGCTCAGTAACACTGAGGGCTTAACTAAGAATGAGTGGCATGAATTTTTAGTGGACAAGGTCAGCGTGGTTGATTGCCTTTCTCAGCAAGGAGCAGGAGGGAGCTTGAGAATAGAAGCTGATAGAATGCATTTTTGGAATTGGCAGAGGTTGGAGGTTGGCCGGGTAGAAGCAGTGGGGTACAAGGGAGGAGGATTGCACATGTGTGGGAAGAGTGTGTTTGTTCTAACTAATCTTGTGTTCTAGGGTATATGGGGAGCCAGAGAGACCAGAAGTGCAACTGGCAGGCAAAGTTTTCTGGCCAGCAAGAGCTGTGCTTGTTGGCCTTGCTTGGTCAGTTAACATACAAGGATTTTCTATTTTAAAAAAAAAAAAATGTATATGTATATATATACACATACACACACACATACATACATATATACACACACACACACACATGTGTGTGTGTGTGTGTGTGTATATATGTATAAATTGAATGGCCTTTATAGGGCCAGTGGGGAAATTGGAATTTTGGGGTGTGTAAGAGCCTTTCCTGTTTCTTTGAACCTTATTTCCTGGATGTCATTGAGGTGATCTCATGGAAAGTTCGGTGTGCAATTATCTTACCAACATTATATTTTTACAATAACAAAAGAATTTGGGGAAAATAAGGAAGCATAAATCGATTCAATCTAAAGTGAAGCCATTTGCAAATGGAAAATTAGAACGATGCAATAAGCAATGACAGAGGACAACAATTCAACCAAATTGTCTGAGATAATGTAATTATTCTACTGTATGTAAAAGCAAGGGATGTGATTTTTATGTGTCTATTTCTAAAGCTCTTCATAATCAATTTTCATTAAGGGAAGACAGATTCTGCACTGGTTAAATGCTGGATGTTTGGCTAGTTGGATGTTGGTGAGTCCCTGGAGTAGGTGAAGGACACTTCAGTCCTTCCTGCTGACCTAATCTTACATGTGTTTTTGCACTGGTGCTTTGGATGCTTCTCTCTTTTCTTTATCTTTGTGGCTCTCTTTTTCCCTTTCTGAAGTTACTTAAACTTTCCGTATCTTCTTTTCACTCCAGCACACATATTCTGAAGTAGGAAAGCTTTTACCTTTGTTTTTGAAATTGAGTTGTATTTTAAAGATTCTAATTTAATCAGTTAGGGTTCCCTAAGTAGGAGCTGTGAACAGAGTGACTTTAACATTAATTTCGTTTGTGGTTTCTACTTGCAGTCCACTTCTGTTTTCAGATTCACACCCACGTGATCTGAAGTAGGATGATTCATATGCATGTGCTTTTATGCCTGAATTTTTTTGTAGTTCAGGAGTCAAGTCTGAAGTTAATTTTCATGCCAACACATAGATTTCATTATTGACACAGTTGAAGGGAAATCCTGTTAACAAATATTTTTGTGTGTGCCTACTACATACAAAGTCCTGTGAAGACTAAAAATGTGTCATGCATCATTTGCCCACAAGGAATTTACAAAGTAGGTGGGAGAGAGGATGAGATATAAATGTGCCAAATTAAATTTTAATTCCTGGTCTAAATGTCAATTGAAGAGTCCAGCTAGAACCATGTGAGAGATGAGCTGATGATCAGTTGCCAACTGATGGGGTGGAGTTCTCGAGCATACAAATTCAGAGGTTGAATGGGAAACTCAGAATGGCAAATGAGAATGAGAAACCCAGTTTTGCTGGGTTAGACTGCTAGTGACCCCCTCTGAAGAACACGGAGTTTGTAGGTCTTTTTGATTTGGATTATGCAGAGTTGAGCACTGAAAATAAAGCAGTTTGTGGCTGAGTAGGTGACAGGCGCTCTGAAGGCAGCTGGCAGAGTACAGAAGAACTGGCTTCCCCTCCAAGATAAAGCCCTCCTACTCTTCTCCATGATGGATCAGCCCTTGATCTTTTGGGCTTTAGGAATGTGGACCTACTCCGTTCTTAGTTTTTTTATCACTTAAGTAACATGCATTTTCTGAGGGGTATTACTCTTTATTTCTCACCAAAATGCAAGATGAAATTATGAAGCATGGGAAAAGTGTAAGAGCTTACATTAAGACGTGGACAACATGAGGGGTGCCTGGGTGACTCAGTTGGTTAAGTGACTGCTTTCGGCTCAGATCATGATCATGGAGACCCGGGATCAAGTCCCACATCAGGCTTCTTGCTCGGCGGGAAGCCTGCTTCTCCCTCTCTCAGTCCCTCTGCTTGTGTTCCCTCTCTTGCTGTGTTTCTCTCTGTCAAATAAATAAATAAAATCTTAAAAAAAAATGTAGACAACATGAAAATAACTATACCAGTTTTTCATCAATATGCAAAATGAATTTAATTTTTCTTGAGCTAAGGTGTAACATATTCAGTCTTTGTGTTGAAAGTCTTTCTGCTTGGAGGAAATAAAGATTGGTGGCCCTAGTAGTGGGCAGAGGAAAAAAGTCTACATCTGAGAGAAATTGGGAAGTTGTAACTAGTTAGGTATCATAATTGATTATGTTGGAGCAGAGAAAAGAGAGAATTGAAAGATGATTCTGTGAATACCACGGACCAAGATACAGACTACAGTTGGAAAAACAGGGACAGAGAAGTCGTGATGAATTTTAAGAAATGTTGAGTTGGTGTTGCTAAAGATATATCAATGTAGAGTTGGAACTTCAAATTTTTGGGCAAGACATGGGAACAGGCCTAGAATAATGGATCTAGAAGTTCTTCTCCTGGAGGTGGTCATTATGGACCCCTGTGGAAGTTATGAATATGGAGCCAGAATGGGTTGGTTGTCTTAAAGGAGAATCCAAAGAAGGCAGTGTCTCAAAGAAAAGAAGCCAGGTTAGTGAATTCTCTGAGAGGCTTCCTGTTTGGGCCTTTAGGAGAATTACCAGAGAGGATACATCCTCTGACCTATCATCTGTGTCATTCTGAAATCCAAAAAATAAATTCCAGTACAGTTCTGATTCTCTTATCATTATCTTATTTGTGGTTTCACTGCTATGTGAAAAACTGTTTGCCATCCTCTCTCACTCATCTTGTATCAGGATCGGACTCAAATCACAACTGTGAAAAGCCTTTACAGATAAAACAATTTCATTTGGTTCACTTTTGATTTCTGTTGGCCTTCATTCTTATAACCGTACCAAGTTAAGGGTTCATCCCCATCTGACAGAATTGAGAGGTAACAGAAGAGTTTTAGAATTGTGGCAGTTAAAACAATGATCATGAAAAAAGACTGAAGATGGGTGTGTGACATCATTTTAAAAAAAGAGGAAGATGTCAGAGTCTTCAGTTCCTTTTTGTCATAGCCTTAGTCATTTGCTAAGTAAGAGAACTGCTGTAGATACAGCCTCTGTGGGTTCTCTCAGTCAGTAAGACAAAACTCTTGCTTTCTAGACAAGATGAAGAAGATGCAAAAAAAGGCCCTCAAAAGCCACTGAAGGAATTAAGGGTGTTTAGCATAGAGAAGATAAAGACACAAGAACATGGGATATTTTCTAAGACGAGACTGTCACGTGGAAAGAGGATTAGACTTCACTTTGATTGCAAAGAGCAAAATATGATCAACCAGTGAAAAAGGGAAGGAGATTTTAGCTAATTGCGAGGAGTGTCTTTGAATTGTCACGGCAGTCCCAAACTGGGGTGAGCAATGTGCTGAGGCTGTGTCCCCATCCCCAGAATATTCATGCCTCCCCGCGTTGGCTTGTTCTTGCGAATATTGGATGGTGAAGTAAGGCATCTGACTTCAGGTTATGAGGTTGGGCTGAGGCCTCTAAAAGCCCATCTAACTCCAAATTCCTTGGGCCTGTGAGTGTTTGGTGTTAGCATGAGTATATTTGGTTGAAAGAACACAATTGAACATCTATTTGAAGAGGTGGGAGTTCACTAGGCCTCAGGGTAGGTCATCCTGAAAATAAATGTTTAGGACGGGGACTGTAGTTTAGATGTCAGAGGGAGGAGATAAACATGACTGAAGTACTGTGTCTTGGTTGCCAGGATGAGCTTGCTGTCACCTCACCTCTTCCTGCTCCTTCTGCCGTTTCTTTAGAGCCCTGATTTATTGAGATATTACCGGAACCATAGCTGTGTTTTGTACCTGTTCATTTATAGAGTCATATACAATTGTATGTTTATCTGATTTCGGAATTGCTTTCCACTGTGCTATGTATATAACCTGCTCTACCTACCCCGGCCTGTCTACTAGTGGAATCAGTGCCCTTTGTGTCACTCTTGAATGTAAATGCACCATAAGCTTCTAAACGCATAAGGAGCCCTTTGAAGGAATGCATTTTAGATTTTGCTCAGAAGTCTTAACTTTTCAAAATATTGGTAACAGTGAATCCGATTCATTTGATTTAGGCATGTATTTCTTTTTTTTTTTTTAATTTTTCCTTAGCATTTCTTTCTTTTTTTCTTAAAGATTTTATTTATTTATTTGACAGAGAGAGATCACAAATAGGCAGAGAGGCAGGCAGAGAAAGAGGGGGAAGCAGGCTCCCTGCGGAGCAGAGAGCCAGATGTGGGACTCAGTCCCAGGACCCTGAGATCATGACCTGAGCCGAAGGCTTAACCCTCTAAGCCACCCAGGTGCCCATGATTTAGGCATGTATTTCTGTAAACTTCATAATGATCTGTACTTATATAATAACTTTGTTGTCTTTACAGAACTATGAAATTCTGTGCAGATGCTCATTCATCAGTTAGAAATGCTTTGGTTTCTTTTTTTTTTTTTTTTTGACAATGAGATTTTAATCCATTTGAGAGCATTAGGCAAGGCAGGTTGGTTTTGCTGTGCTTCTTGAAGGTCACTGGCCTTGAGGGGTTGGTTTGTTTGTGTTTGTTTGATGAGTGAAAAAGTAAAATTCCAGGGCCTCAGGTCTTCCTGAAATCTGCCTTATCTTTGGTTTTTAAAGGTTACATTTGGGAAACATTTTGTAGATTTCCACATTGTTCTGAGCCTCTGGGACAAACAGACCCAGATTTTTTACTCTTCCCAGAGATTTGAGTCTTGGATTACTTGAGGTTTCATAAACTGGAGCACACAAAGATCACGTGAAATAATGCTGGCATCTTAATAGAAGAGTAAAAATTGTTTAAAACAATTTTGTTTTCAGAAAAAGGTATGAATATAGATTGCAGAACAGTAAGAATATACATCTTACATAGATTATAAATGATCTGTCATAGATTATCAAATATTAAGTTGAATTGTATGAGATCTAACATACAGAAACCCCCAAATTTAAGTACAAGGAAAGCTACTTATATTCCTTTTCTATATGAATGTATGTGTATTTTACACTAAGCTTTATTTATTTATTTATTTATTTTAAGATTTTATTTATTTGACACAGAGAAACACAGCCAGAGAGGGAACACAAGCAGGGGGAGTGAGAGAGGGAGAAGCAGGCTTCCCGCTGAGCAGGGAGCCCGAAGTGGGGCTTGATCCCGGATCCGGGATCATGACCTGAGCCGAACGCAGTCGCTTAACCAACTGAGCCACCCAGGCGCCCTACACTAAGTTTTATGAGGTTTTATAAAGATTTCTGCCAAGCACCATCGTTTATATTAGTCTTTCATGAAGTAAGCAAATAAAGTATGGATAACAAGTGGAAAATGTATTTGATGGTTGGCGTGTGCATTTACATATACCTGGGCCTAGCTGAGCAGAATATTTGAGGTGGCTTATAAGAGTACATTTTAAAAGAAGATTAAAACATAATGATAGAAAATATAGGTATCTAGGAGATTCAGGCATGGGGAAATCGAAATGTACAGAGAGACTGTAGGGTCAGATTCACTCATTTTTTTCTATAAATTTGGATCAAAAAGAAAGCATTTTTCATTTTTTTTTTAAAATGTGATGTTCCCTGTTCATCAAGGGAAAAAAAAATATAGCTTCTCAGAGAAAGCATTACTTTTCCTTATACTCAGTCTAAAAACAGATTTCTTGTGTGGCTTTTCACGTAGGGATTATTGAATAGATATTGCCCTCCACAGCTCCCATATAACTTTTTAAAAGATGCTTATTGTCCTTACTGTTAATGAAATACTTATAGCAAATGTGGGTGTGCCCTTATTATATACCAGAAACTCTGCTTCCCAGGGATGATTCATTTCATTTCTTTCCACATCCACCTTATGAGACAGATACTGTTGTTATTCCTACTTTGAAGGAACTAGTTTGCCCAGGATCCATAGCATTACTGGTGGACCCAGAGGCCCTGATTTGAGGTCTTCTGGTCTTAACTACTTCTAGTGCAAAGTACAGTTTAGAGATGGTATTTCTGTCCCAGAGAACCTCATGAGAGTCTTTTCATTTGTCAGGAAGGAATCAGACACATCTGGACTTTCATATGACAATATTGTCTCCATTTCTTGGAAGCCCATGGCACATACAGAACTTTGTTTAAAAGCTCATTTGTAACTTTGACAAACTCTTCTTCATGCAGCATAGCTAGGTCTTTTTGCTCTTATGTGCTGACAGCATTAGCTGTTGAGATCGTGCATTTGCTTGATTATAATAGTTGGAACTGTTGTCTTTTAGAAAGGTTTGCCTTTACTGTTTCTACTGACAATGGGCAGAACTGGGACTAGTTATAAATTACCCATTAGGAAATTTATGTTTAAAATAAAGTATAACTTACTAATGAACCTAGCTGACCAAGAATAGGATGTGTTTCTTTGTAAGGGGGCATTCATTCCTTGGAGTTTTGAAGGGTTGAGTGTTGCAGTGGGTCTTTCTACACTAGGTGCAGTATGAAATTAGCCGAGCAGGATGCTTTCCAGCTCTGACTTTGATTCTATTTTCAACTGAATATCTATGTCTGAGACTCATTCTGTATTCTCGTCAGTAAAATGGAGCTAATATGCTCTTAAAATATCGTTGATGGTTCTGAAGATCAAATGAATATTATATATTAAAGTCCTTTGAAAATTACTGATACTGTAATTGCAAAAATTCATTAATTTACTCTTTCAATGAAAGGAAGTATTGTTTCATTTTTAAAAAGTTGTTTAACAACCATACACCACCTGAGTGGGTGTTGTGTGGCATAGAACATAACACAATGTTGTACATACATTATTATGTAATTTGCTTATTTTTAATGCTTTTAGTTGTTAATCGCCATTCAACTGGGTTATTCCCCACCTCTCAGATAAGTAGAATTTTCACTCTCAACGTTTTAAATTCGTATAATGTCAAGTAGGTAAAATATTATAGATTTTTAATTAAATGGAAATTCCATTTACCTGGTTCTTTCTCCTTCTTCATCAGTGGGATTGATTGAGGTTAGAGAGAGATCGTTTCTCACCATCCATACCCTTCTTTAGAAAAATAACAACAAGTAAAGAATATTGATTCTGTAAGATAGTCATTTCTGTGTAGGACATACTGTATTTACATTGATCTAGAATTCTTACTGTTTTCCTTTGATTCTTTTGCTTAGTTCATGCTTATTATTTTCTGGGATAATTAACTCAAATACACTGCCTTATGAAGAAAGCTTTTCTCTGATTTCCTGTACTCCATGCCCTTCATTGTGTAAATGAAGTTTTGGCTCTATTGTTTAGCCCTTTTGCAGAGTCAGACTTACAGAATTTTAGAGTCCAAAAAAGGCCTCTGCAGCCATCCAGCACAATGCCCTCATTTCCGGTTGAAGAATATGCACCCCAGCCACATAGCTGGTCAGTTTCTGAGTCAGAATTATAACCCAGTGCAGTTTTCATTACCTTCAGTTTTGTAGTTGCTTGTTTTGTGTGTGTGTTGGGTCTCCCCAGGTAGAGGAATTTTTTTGTCAGGGACTGAGGTTTTTGATTGTTGTTGGGGTTCCCCTCGCCACCCCAGCCCAAGATTCATCTGTACTTCTGTGTTCAGAGTAACTAGAGTTCTTGGGAAGCTAGCCTTCTGGAAGTGGCGGCCATGAGTAGGCAGCTATTTTCTGGTTTAGTGTCATCTTTAAAATATCTTCAGTTTTTATTTTAATTTCTAAAACACGCTTCTGTAGTCATCTGTTAGTAGAACTGATGAGTTCTGTGGATCAGGTTTTTTAAAATATTCTCATAGTTCTGGCACGGATACAAAACTAAATACTTCTGTATTAGTGATGAGGTCAACTTGCATTTTCTGATTACTTGAAATCCTTTGATCAGGTGATGCAAAAAGTAAGGTCTGTATCTCAGTGTTGAATAGGTTCTCCTAAGTTTTCTCTAAATTGTGTACAACAGAAGAACTTAGAGCAGTTTCCCTCACACCTGGCTATCTATGATGATGACAGAACTCCTCCTATACCACCTGAATTGGGACCTCTGAGGTTGGGACCTGTGCATCTTGAGCTCTGCTGTTGAAAACCACTGGCATTGAAGAATGGCGTTATTGAGCTGTGAAGGTCTCTCTCTCTCTCTTTTTTTAAGATTTTACTTATCAGAGAGAGAGAGCAAGCGAGTGAGCATAAGCAGGGGGAGCTGGAGAGGGAGAGGGAGAAGCAGGCTTCCCGCCAACCAGGGAGCCCAGTGCAGGGCTCCATCCTAAGACCCTGGGATCATGACCTGAGCTGAAGGCAGATGCTTAAGTGACTGAGCCACCCAGGTGCCCGTGAAGGTCCCTTTTTAAGAGAAGATTGTTAAGTTAGGGAGGAGTGCTTTTTGGATATGTCACAGAATTCTTGCAGAGAGGTACAGATTAATCTCATGCATCATGAAGTTACTTGATTACCTATGGGATATGTAGGATGTGTCTTTGGGGACCCCATACTAGTTGAATAGCAACTATAAACTTTCGTGAACCCAGAAAGGAAGTGATTAAACCAGGACTGTGGCCCAGCTTTGGCAGTTTAGAAGTAACACCGTAAACCTACACTGACTCTAGAAGTTGGCTATTAGAAACTCCCTGTTGGTCATCTTAACGAGTAGTGGCTGACCCAAGGTTTTGAGAGTTGTAGTAAAGTCGGTTCTATGGCTGGACATCCTGGTGCTCATCTTACAATTGTCTATCAGTTAATTCTTCCTCTGCTTCAGTGCATTTCTTCAGTGTTAGATGGAACTGTGCACATTTATGAGGCATTAAGTATTCCAGATATGTTAATAAAATAATATGCATATGTTAGAAAGTTGTTCAACACTCAAGTGGTCACAGAAGTTTAGTTTATAAAATGTGGAGAATTGGCAAAAGTCGACTTTTAAGTTTTATACTTCAAATCTTTTCTGAGCCTTGCTTGGGGCTAGGTGCTGTGGGTCATTGCAAAAAACTGAGACCAACTTTTGGGCCAAGACACTTATTTTCAAAGAAGGTGAAGTTGGATAGACTGATGATTGTGATTTGAGAGTAATTACATTTTATTGATTATTTCTTGAATATAATGGGAAGGAGAATGATAGTTTTTCTTTTTTAGCTTGAGGGGGACTTTAGCTCTAGAATTTCACAAATAAGGAAACTTAAAAAAAAAGTGAGACTGTTCCTTAATAAGTATTTAAAGCAGAAGGAACTTTATGTTTCTCTTATGAGTGGGTCACTACTTGATCCGTGTGCATATGGACCACATGACATTTTCATTTATTCAGTGGGGAGTCTAGAGGGCCTGTGTTGAACACTTGAATATTGGACATGATTCAAATGTGAGTCAAGTGTGTCTAGAGGCTTTATTCATACCTATTTTCTTTTAGTCAGCAATGCTTCATAATGCCCTGGTTTCATGAATTAATTTTAATGGAATTAAACTTGAACAGCTCAAAATTATATAATTAATTTCATTCATCTTCAATTAAAGTTACTAATTGAATCAAGCCTACTAGCATGACACCTGGCGGCAGTTAGCTACATGACAGTGTGTAGGACTCTGCTGATGAGCTAGTTTATGTATACGAGTGAGTTTATAAAAAGCTCTTCTGTTGATAATCTCAGAAAGGCCTTGAGTTGACTGTAACAGTGGAAAGATTTCTGGAGTTGTTTAAAAAAGTAAAGATTTTAATTGAAACTAACACCTCTCAGGAAGATTACATTTTCTCTCGGATAATGCTGAGTAAATGTTACATAAATCTTCTAGAACATATTGGTTTAGCATGCTTCTGATTTATATTTTACTGCTATCTGAATATGGTTTTGCTTTCTGAAAATACTTAGCATTGAAGACCCTGCTTTTTTTCAGAGACTTTAGCCTCTGGATTTAGTCCTAAGAGGGTGTCCATCTATTTTCATGTGTTGAAATGTGTTTCATGGCAGACCTTTTCAATTGTTGTGAAATCCCCATGGTACATGAGAAACTTTTGCATGTGCAGAAATTTTTTCCTTCCACTGGAAATGTTAACACAGTTGACTAACAACTTCTGTTTGAATCTCTTTCCTTTCCTTGCTTCCATGGCTTGACATCATCCAGCTTCTCGTCCTTCTCTGACTCCTTTTTAATTGTACGGACCCCTCTTGGTACTCTTATTTTTAATGTATTCGTTCTTTTGTTGAGCCCATTCATTTAAATGGCCTTAGCAGTCAAGTTGAGAAAGATCACTGTTTTTAGCTGTAACTTGATTTATTTATGGTTTGCAAATTCAAATGTGCAACACTAAACTCATCCATGAAACTGTAAAGTTCACAAAGGCCTGTGTCGCATCTCACAATTCATTGCATCCTCTGCATCCTCGTTGCTAGCACGAAGCCTAAATATCTACTGTGTACAAATATATACATTTTAAATTAATAAATTATTCTCCTGGCCTCCAGGTTTTCCTGGTCAAATCCTTGACTGATAGGGCTCCCTCATCTCCGGTCCCATCTTATCCGATTATCTGTGCAGAGCTCTATATTCTCACATCTACCCCTTTTCCCATCTTGTCATTCAGTTGATTAAACTGAACTCTTCTAAATCTCTCTTTTAGTTTCCCTTACTCTCTTCTCCCTTTCAGATACCTCCATACTCCAGTGATTCTCAGGGATGTTAAGTGCAATAAAATTACCTAAGTGCCCCACACCCAAATTGATGAGGTACAGGAATCTGTTTTTTTAAAGAGCCCCCCAAGTGAGTTAAAACGCAGTCAGGACTGAGACACTGCTGTGCACAAATGTATTAATCTTCCTAATGCATGCCTCTGATAAGGCACTTCATAAACCTTCAGTGGCTACTTTGACTTACTTATCTTGCGTTTAAATTTGGTCCAGATTTCTTACCTTTGTGTTAAAATATCCATGCTCTATCCCTAATCAAACCTTCACAGTCTTATTGACATCCCCCTTAAAGTATTTCACACTCTGGAGCTTGTGGAGTTTGCCCACGCTCTTCTTCTACCAGTCATGGCCTTTCTCCCATCTCTGCTTTTAGAATTCCTATGAATGTTTTAAAGACCGTCCAACATGCACCTTTTTCTCTAGTGCTTTTTTTGAGCTCTAAAGCGGGATGAGTTTCTTTTTCTTCCTTCGAACCTCTTCAGTGCTCTGGACCTCTTAGGACATGGATTTTACCTTGTGTTATGGTTAGCTTTTTGTTTGAGTTATTTTGTTCCTGATAGGATGTTCCTTACTGTCTTTCCCCAGAGACCCCTAGCCCCATGTGTAAATCTCCCATCCTCAATAGCCTCCCTTTCTGAGAATACGTAACATAGTCGTTGCTTCTTTCCCAAGTTTCCACAGAGAACTTTGCACTTGGTTTCTACACCTTCTTACTTCTTAGTCGCTCCGCATTCAACTGCCTTCTGACCTAGCCCAGCCATTCAGTGGGATCTTTTCTCCTTTGGTGTTTTCCCTTCCATGCCCGCCCCCTATGTGTAGTGTACAGACTCACTCTCATCTTGTTTGTGACCCTTGCACAGAACTCTGTCACAGCAGACCATTTGTGTTACGATGACTTACTTACAATAATCTTTTCTTAAAAAAAAGATTTTTAAAAAGATTATTTGAGAGAGAGAGAGAGTGAGAGTGCACAAGCAGGGAGAAAAGCAGAAGGAGAGAGAGAGAAGCAGACCCCCCACTGAGCTGGGAGCCCAACATGGGGCTCCATTCCAGGACCTGGGATCGTGACCTGAAGCGAAGGTAGAGATGCTCAACCCTCTGAGGCACCCAGGCGCCCCTACTTAAAATAATCTTAACCGGTATTTTTGCTGTACACATGTCTGTTTCTTCAATGCTAGTCACGTAGTAGGTGCTCAATAAGTCTGTTACTACTTCAATAACCTATGCAACAGTCAATAGAAATATTGCTCCCATTTTCTTAAATTATGGCAGACTTGGAAGCATTTGGAAAAAACCCCTTAAAATAAAAAAAATGAAAAATCTGTAACATTTAATAATAATATATCTTTTGTTTTATTTAGAAAAATGTGATAAAGAAAATACTGAGAGAAATATAACTCAAGCTACAGATAGCTGCTTCACACATGGAGAGATGCAAGACCCGTCCACTTGGGCAAACTGTTCAGATGATGAACTCATCCGAAGTAAGTGTTTGTTGAGAAATTAGAGTGATTTGGGTATATGGCTATGATAATAGGCTTTCAATTAATTGTTCCTTATAATTTTCCTGGAAATCTGTACATCAACAGAGTTTTTCTGCACGTAAATTCATGAGTATTTTAAGATGTAGAGTTAAAACTAGGATATAAGTAATACCATCTGCCCATTTTCATCCTTTTTTTTAGGATTTTTCCTTTTAAAGGAAGAATTGACCTGTAAATTTTGGACTTTATTCTCCTAGAGATATAGTTAAACTTAATTCCTTCTTGAGCATTGCTGAAGTAGAAGTCATACAATTCCGAGTGGACCGTTAAAACTAAAAAGATAAAGACAGAGCAAAAGGCCAGTAAACAGGAGTTTGGTGATTGGTACCATTCTGGTCCCTGTTCTTGTGCCAAATGATTCCAAACTGCTGTGTTTTTTTTGTTTGGTTTTGGTTTTTCTGTGTTTGTTTTTGTTTTTACAATTAACGTTTTTAGCACTACTTGGTTTCTTTTTATTCTCTTCCTCTTCCTGAAATTACTCTGTAGAACACATACAAAAAGCTCTGGTATATTTTCATTTGGCTGAGGGAATGCCTGCTGACAGCAGCATCACTGGGGTGCTGCCCAGAATGCTGGGTCTGCCTCCCGAGCTCTAGACCTGGAGCTTGCCCCCGGAAGGTTCAAAGAGTGAATTATTCTCTCTCGTAAACATGTAAGTATAAAGATATTGCTATACTGTTCAGTGAAGCTCCATCTTAGTTACAGAATTCAGACCATTAAAGGGAAAGGATTTAAAATGAATTCTTCATCCTATTGTCTACACTGGGTAAGTGGGAACTGATTAAAAAAAATTGTGAATTGCATTAAATAGTTTCAGCCACTGTCTAGTTTCACGAACACGCACTGAACCAAGGTAGAATGCTACCGGCCCCTCTGAGAAGGCTCTGGGCAGACAGTCAAATGGATATCCAGAAGTGAAACCAAAGACAGCAGTGTCACCCCTGCCCGAAACATAGTTGGCAAGACTGTCTGACTATTTGAGAGCTATTCAAGACCTCTCGGACTCTGAATTCTGATGACAGATCTCAGAAACTGTATTTTTGTCCTCTTCCTGGTCATAATTTTCTAGGCAAAGGTGGACTTTGTTGGGTCTGCAGAAAAATCTGATATCTGGATTTGCTAAAATGGAACGATTTATGTCATCTTTAGACTCGACTTAAGGCTGGCTAGCACTTCAAAGTTTGACACCATGATGGCTTCCGCTGTTCCAACTCCTGACACTGGCCTCCACAGAGCTGTCTGGAGTTTCTTCTTGGGCCTTCCCCGTAGAGTAGGTGGTCGGCTCTGCATAATTCACCGCCTGTGTCTCTTAACCCCATGGTGGGGGAGGTGTGTGTTTTCCTCTGGGCATCTAGCACATTTTGGGGGCCCCAGTAAAATCTTTTGTAATAACAATAGGCCCTGGAAAGGAGGCCCTGGCTCAGAGTTGCCTAGGGGAGGAGGGGAACATCTGTGGTGAGTCAGGCCCTGGCTGGCTCCTATTCCAGGAGTCCTGTGTGGCTCCCTGAGCACTGTGGAAGAGGCGGGCAGCTGGCTCTCATGGAATGGATTGTCGTGTTCCCACTGTAGTGCGAGCTTGGCTGGATGCGGGGATCATCAGGAAAATGAGGCCGGCCGGGGTGTGGGAACATTTTCAAATGCACAGCCCACTCTTTTTCCAAGCTTCCATGGGATGGCTCAGCTGCATAAGCAAGAAGTGGGGGAGAGTGAGTCTGTTTAATAGGACTTCTCTTTCTCTCTCTCTACTCTTGAGAGTGGTTAGAAGGCTGGCAGCTAACGTCTGTGTTGTCCCAGAGGCCTGCTGCTTTCTTTATTGGACATTTAAGGCCTAATTTATAGGGGACTGTTAGCCATCAGTGTGATGAGGCTGTTTTTACTTTTCTTTTCTGAGAATAACTGAGCTCTGGAAAGTCAAGGGAGTGGTTGCTTTGGAAATTATATTCTAATTAAAGGGTGTATTCTCAGGCCTCATAAATGAGATCCAAGCTGAGAATTATTTCCAAATTATGCTGTGAACTTTAACCCTGACCTCAGTGGACCACCCACTTGTGGCTCATACTTGGTTCATGCTCCACACAGAAGTTCAAGCTTTGTATGCCTTCCCTGGTCCTTCTAGAAAACATTGCAGGTGGCAGACCTCAGGTACCGTGCTCTCAGGGCCTGGATTCAAATTGGTTGCCCTCGAGTTGCTAACTTATTACAGAGAATCCTTTCTGGAAGTTATAAATAAAAGAGAAGAAATCCATATGGAATCAAACGTTTCGAATAAATAGGCCACACACAATCTGGTCAGGGAATGTGCGTTGTGATTCTCTTTCTTATGAAATTTAAATTAAAAAGACAATTCCAACTACTCAAGTTGGTTAAAAAAAAAAGACTTAAGTCAGTAAAGAATTAAAAGCATAATGGAGGTTTTTGTGGAAATTTTATGATGGGGAGGCTTTATTTTTTCATCTTATGAATTTTATTTTTACAGTTTAAAAGGGGTTCATATTCTGAGGAAATGTTTTGGTCTATAATTTCTGGATGAGGCTTAAATTTGAGTTTATAAAAGGATCTTTTTATGGGAACACTAGTTAAGA
The DNA here is from genome assembly GCA_004023965.1 of Spilogale gracilis. Classification (NCBI taxonomy): domain Eukaryota; kingdom Metazoa; phylum Chordata; class Mammalia; order Carnivora; family Mephitidae; genus Spilogale; species Spilogale gracilis. Next base: position 28,249 of record PITA01000965.1, read on the forward strand.
CTTTGGCTTTTCCCCTCAGATTAGCGTATATGATTCAGTATATAATTTGGAGCTCTGCCTTGTTTTTATAATCACTATTCTTCTGAATTGGTAAAATAAATGTGGCAGAGAAGTGACACCCTTAATTAATATTAATTTTTCTATTTAACCCATAATATGCATAAACTGATAACAGGCAATAGGCAACATTTCATGTTTTAATTAGACTAGAAAAGGAACAGAAGTAACATTTTGATCTTAGTCTTTGGGGGGATTTCCAAGGTGGAAAAGAGTGTGTGTGTGTGTGTGTGTGTGTGTGTGTGTGTGTGTGTGTTCGTTCCTGTGTTTCTACTCAGATGTGTATAGTATTTTCCTTGAATTTAGGTCAAATTCTACTCTAATCATTTCCTGTAGAGAGAGAGCTTACATTTTTCTTTGTTCTTTCCAAAGTGCCTCAGGTCTCTATCACAGATTTTTCTACGTCTTTCTGAAAATTCTTAGTATTTAACTTTATCCTTGGACATTGCTTTTATGTAAACCTCTCCTAATTCTAAATGTCATTACTTAACTCCAGAAATTTTCCTTAGCTCCTCTTCTGAAATAAATTCTCCGTTAAATTAAACTATTTTGTTCAGCTAATTCTCTCCTTTGTGATTTTGTAGAATTCCCATGATCTGAAGCAAAGTTAGAATGCTCCACTTAAATGGTAATCCTCATTCTGTGTAACCCATTTATTCATTCTGAAGAGTTTTTAGCTCTCATAAGAGTAAGCACTTAATTGGTAGTAGAATGCAGGCCTCCTCTCTAATGCACACTTGTCTCCTCTTCATGGAGCTAATGCTTCCTGCTGTTTCACTCTTCTTGCTCCTGGAAACCTTCCTCTTGGCATCCTTGGAGTTTCCTCTCAACATTGCCAGGCTCCATTCTGAGGAAGGAGCTCTATTCCTTCTCTTCCAAGATTTTGCCAACTTACCCCATATCACTCCTCGGTGAATATTACTTTTATCACTTGAGGGAATGCCCCCTTTATGTCAAATACTGAAAAAAGGCAGACTCAGGCATACTGTTTACATACTGAGAACATTTCTTACTTGATGATAAGGAAAGAGCATGAGAGATTTGGATTTAAATTTCTTCAGCAGTTCTTATGTTTGAATACACATTATAGTTAATATTATTACTAGTATTCTTTTAGAATTCACTTTATATAAAAGAGGACATAAACAAACCCCTGAAATAAGTACCACCCAGTAAGACTGGGGGAGATGTAGCTTTTGTGTTATGTTTTTTAGGTGATCTGGAATTCTCTCTTAATAGTGCATGCTCATTCATTCTGGCATCCCATATTGGGAGTAAGTCTTTGTGACTTCATCTTGCTCATATCTTTTCCTCCATTTGTGTCTCAGAAAAATTCTCTTTTTTAAAAAAATACGCTGACCAAATGGTAATGTGGCTACAGTTGAGATGCTTTGATTATTGCTATAGAGAAGAATCGTTAGCCATCAGTTATTCCAAAATCCAACTCGTGAATTGGTTTTGGGGTTGGGTGGACAATCAGAAGCCCTTTTTGATGGTTACCTTATTTATCTCATTGGCCAATGACCATGATGAGGCTGCATTCTAGAATGAAATTCAAGTTTATTGACACACTTCTTCCTTAGGGTTCATTATTCCAATATTCCAATACACCCATTATTCCATCTGGGTTTTGGTCAAGATGCTAGGGAGAACCATTGCCCATTGTTTTTGCTTTGGGCATCTTAAGCCCAGGGTCCTGGATGCTGACTGGCAGTTCGGATCCTGGCTACATCATTATTGCTGGCGGTGAGCAAGTTACTTAACTCTGTGATCAAATTTCTCATTTTCAAAATGGAGGTGATAATTCTGGATACCTTATTGTGTTATTTTAAGGATTAGACAAGAAAATGTATTTTGTATGTTAGCACAGAGGTATCAGTTATAAAACTTTTGTTCTTTGTTTATAGTTTCGACTTTTTTTTTTTTTTAATCTGTGATTCCAGTGGGTTACGTGTCCATACATGCTGGGTACGTAGACCATGTCTTCCTGAGTGTCTTGATATTTATGTCACAACAGTAGCCAGCACATTGGATGCTACGTGGTTTATGCTTAATAAATGCGTAAGAAGCACATAGATTTTTTTTTTTTAATTTTATTTATTTGACAGAGAGAAACACAGCCAGAGAGGGACACAAGCAGAGGGAGTGAGAGAAGGAGAAGCAGGCTTCCCGCTGAGCAGGGAGCCCGATGTGGGACTCAATCCCGGGTCTCCAGGATCATGACCTGAGCCGAAGGCAGTCGCTTAACCAACTGAGCCACCCAGGTGCCCTTGGAAGCACATAGATTTAATGAGATTCTTTACCCACCTTGTTTGTGTTATTTCAGACGTTAAGGTCCTCTCGTGAACATTCTAAATCAATACTTTCTTCCTTTTATTCCTTCTAACTCCCTTCTTACTCCCAAGCTATACATGATTCATTCATGTCAAGTTCCAAATATATATAGATGACTCTGAGGATATTAAAGCAGTCAAGTCGTAGGTTTGACGGCTCTTTGCCGGTCAGCTCTTCTGAAGAGTTCTTAGTGAACTATGGCAGTGCTCTGAATAACATTCATTGTCCATAGAGGTGGGTAGAAATGGCACTTATGTAGGACCTTTTTTGGTTCCCTGTTTTTTACTTTCCTTGCCTAGCTTAATAAGAAGAGTCTGAGACTACACTTCAGTTTTTTTTCCTTCGTTCCTTCCTCCTTCCTTCCCTTATTCCCCCACCCTCCTTCCTTCTCTGCCCCTTTTCTTCTTCCTTTTCCTTTCTTTCTCTGCCTTTCTAAATTACTTTTTAAATGCTTTGTGTTCTGTAAAGTCCAATGTATATTGTTGCTGTTGTTCTTACTATTCCTATGAATATTCTCATTTATTACTTCCCCCTTCCCCTTTAACCTATACCATGACTTTTTTTTTTCAAGTCTATCTCCTGCTGCCCTTTTGTCAAAGATTTTCAGTCTTTCTGATATCCTTAAAATCTTTTAGTCTTTACTGGGGGAAATAAGATAGTATTGAAGTATAAGTGGTACTCCTGCCCCATTTGGGAGTTTCTTTGAGCTGCAGTGAGGTGCTGAGGCCTGGGAACTGCCTCAGAGATCACTCTGAAACTGCTAACCACTGAAGGAATAACTAACATGTAAAGATCAAGACCATAAATGCTGTGGTCTAGATAATTTTAGTTCTCAAACCTCTCAGCTTCCTGGAGCTGAACACTGTGTGAATTTACACATAAATTATTTTTTTTGTAGAGTATGTTATTCATGCATAACTTTCAGGATTAGGAGTCAAAATATAACTTCCAAAGCTGAATAAGAAATCAGTCAGCGACATTAAGATGGAATGTTACACTGGGCCGACTCTATAATGTTGGTGATATAGTGATGAACGGTGCAGGTGTGGTCTCTGTGTTCAGAGTTTATAGTCTTGAAATGTGTATTATGAGTGCTGTGATGGGAAAGGGCAGGCTGCTGTATTTTCACATTTGAGAAGCACAAAGTCTCACACTGAGGAGAGGTCATAGAGGGTTTTCCAGGGGGAAATGACGTCTGTGGGAATGCCTAAAGGAACTAGGCAGTTCGGGCAGAGCATGGGAGCGGATGGAGCCATAGTGTTCCAAGCCAAAAGAACAGCATACTTATAGGTCTAGAGGTAAGAGGTCAGCTTGAGGAGAGTTGTAGAAGTTTTATGTAAGCTGAGATGTAAAGTGTTCGATGAGAAGTAGAGAGAGGTGAGAGGCAAAGAGTCTATTAACAGATGCTTAAGGGAAGATGGAAGGTATTGAAGGGGCAGTAGTGATTTGAGTAGGTTTATGTTTTTATTTGCCTGTATTTTAGGATGATTACTGTTGTGGTAGTTGGAATATAAATAAGAATGGGAAACTGAAAGTATTAGGAGACTAACCGGGAGACTGTTGTACTAATCCAACCGAGGAAGCTACATCTTGGATGGGCTGGCTCATGGCAGGTGGGATCTAGCTTCCTGTGGCGTACAGTCAGTAAGACATATGGGGTGAGAGAAAAGCAGGTACTGGGGACAAGGCCAGGAGTTTTAGTTTGGACAAATGATAGATTCAAAAGGACGGTGTGGCAAAGGATTTAAGGCCATCGTCCAAAGAGGGCTTGAAATGCTGGGCTGTGTATGTCTGATGGGTTGAGAAGGAAGCAAAAACAAATGTCTAACAAATAAGAAAAGTAGCCAGAGAGGCTGAAGTCCCTAAAGCTTTCTATTCTTGAAGAAACAGAACAGGTATCAATGGAGTACGTGAACAGGAGAAGGGGAAAGAGAAGATGAATTATTAAATTGGGAAGTAAGAATTTAAAATTTTTGATGTGGAACAGTCCCTGATGAGGACAAGGGGCAAGGTGCGGTTGCAAGGATGGCCGACGGAAATAGTTTCTCCCAAACCCACAGCACAGTGTTAGATCTGGAAGAAATTTTGGAGGCTTCATAAAAATTGCCCTGTTTAGCATGTGGAGAAACAAATCCAGAGGTTTGTTCCAGTTGTTATGGCCAATAAGAGGCAAAGCTGGGGCTTACCTATGTTTGGGTCTTAATCTTCTGAATTCCCCATCGAAACTTAATAGTTGAGGAGAAGCCAGCCAGTTTTTTATCTCTGGTTCCTTCTGCTTTGCCCTAAGGTTGGTTACCTGTTGTGGAGGAATGGAAGAGTAGTTTGATATTCCCTGAGCTGTGGATTCTGAAATGAATGAAAAATAGTGCACATTGTTTGGATGTGCTGGCTTGCCTCATTGTAAGATTTGGAAAGGTCTTTTCCATCTAGTCCAGTAAAATACAAAATTGGGATTTTTAAAGAAGATGCATGTGTAATTTTCTCTTATATAAATGTGTGTATGATTTGTACCAAATTATATGTATGTGTATTTTTTTCCTTAATAAAAGTTGTCTCTTCACAATAACTATTTTTAGGGAGTTATATGAAATTGAGTGTGGGGGGGGCATACTGGTGAAGAGGACTTCCACTTAATATTCTATATACCGTCCTCTGTGTTACTGATTTTTCCCCCCTTAGGGTGAATTATTTTATTATAGTAAAAGCAATAGTACTTTAAAAAAAAAAATTTCCCACATAGCTAACAATGCCAGGTAAGGGTCCAGCTTCCCAGAGTTACACTGGAGCCCAGTCACCCGTAGGAAATGCTTCAAGTCACAGATAAGCCAGGAGATTCGGATTTCTTCAGGCTCTGCGGGAGACAGGACCAGCTAAATAAACCGGTGGGTGGGGTATGTGTGGAGTAGAGTGAAAAAGGAGGATTCCAGTCCCCTTATTCAAAAAGCATGAATTTCAAGATGGCAGCTGTAGAGCCTTGAAGCCGCTCAGGATCCTTCTGAGCGTGGGTCTCTGTGCCGTTGCACACACAGGTCCCATTGCTACAAATCCGGGCCTGGCTGGAGGCATCGGGAGAGTGGGGATCCAGTTCTGGTAAGCAAAAGGGAATGCTATATACCCATTTTGGAATTTGTTTTTTCAGTAAGGCTCTGACATTCTAGAATGAGGAAGTTTTTCTGGGCTGGGCAGATCTGCCTTTGTCAGAAGTATGAGTAGCTTGTACAGGTATGTGGGACGCTGACAGTGGCTGTGTTACACTCCTAAAGGCAGTGGTTGCCAGGTTTTATCCAGGCACAGAAGGACTGAGACCTGCTTCTGGCTTTAGCTTTAACTGTGGCTCAGTAGAGGATGAGGTATGTGAGAATGAGAAGGGTCAGTGGAAATCTCAGCTCCTTCCAGGAGCTCCATTTCCCCTCCTTCTTAGCACGCCTGGGAGTCAATATGGTGACTTGCCCTGTGTTTCCTTCAGTGAGTCCTTCAGGACTGGTGGTAAATCCATGCCCCACCATTTTCCATCAGAAGCTGGATTCTTCCCAAGCCCTTGGGTGTAGTAAGACACCCAAGGCAGGGGCATTTCTTTGAAAACTCTCCGATGCTGGTATTAGAGGGTAAAATTGCATTAAGTGAGCTAGAGAAGACAGTGGGTGGAGAGATTTGTTCTGCATTGGAACATAATCTCATTAAATACATTTTCCATGGTTCTTGAGAATTTGGACTGGGAAATTTAAGAAAAAAAAGATTCCCACCATCTCAAATTGTCATAAGTAATTGATTCATGCCAGTTTGATCTTAAGATTGTATTTATTTATTTTTAGAGAGGGAGCACAAGCCAGGGGGAGGAACAGAGGGGGAGGAGGAGGAAGGCGAAAGAATCTGAAACAGACTCTGCACTGAGGGCAGAGCTGATGTGGGGCTCAATCTCACAACCCTGGGTTCATGACCTGAGACAGAACCAAGAGTTGTAGGCTTAACTGACTGAACCACCCAGGTGCTCCCATGCCAGTGTGATCTGGTAAGATCATACATGTTGTCTTTGTTGCCCATCATTCCTTGTCTCAATGAAAAAGATAATACTGTATCATGAACACAGAGGCCCATCTTTGCAGGGTGTCTTCTCCATGTTTGTTCAGCATTGCCGAAATGTAGGCAGCAGCAGTGAGAACAACACATCCAAAGAATGGCGTGATTGTGTGCAGTTAGCATTTTCCTACTCTTTCTCATGAGTTAGGTTCTTCTTATTGCGCTTCTTCCATATCCACTAAATTTTTGAGATTTATTTATTTATTTATTTATTTATTTGAGAACATGTGGGCAGGGGTAGAGGCAGAGGGAGAGGGATAGAGAGAATCTCAAGCAGACTCTCTCCCCCCCAGCACAGAGCATGACGGGAAGGTGGGGGTGGGAGGCTCTGTCTCAACCCTGAGATCATGACCTGAGCCAAAAATAGAGTTGTCCACTCAATCCACTGAGCCATCCAGGTGTCCCTCCAGTAGATTTTTAAAGGTCTTATCAGATAGCTCTGAATATGAATATGTACTACTGGGAATGTAAAATTAAACCGGTATTCTTACATATTTAGGTTTTTAATATTTTTTCATTTTAGCCAATTTCAGGTGGTTGATTTTTGGTCTGGCTTTACCCTGTTTAAACACAGAGCAAATGTCCTTCAGTATTTTCCAGGTAGATATATCTAATTTGCCTTTTTTAATTTCTTAAAGATCATACCACAGTGAAATATATGTATATAATATTTAGAACATTTTAACTAGATGTCAGAAGATCTTTTTTGTAGGAGATTGAATAATACTTCTGCTGTAGAGTCCCTGTTTGTTTGGACCGATTCACGTCAGGGTAAAAAAATTCTGTTGATGTAAGCGTTGAACGTGAGCCTCACAGCATCTCTGATGCCTGGAGTGCGGGGGTGTTGGTGGTCTCTGACACTCCGGTCAGATGGCGGAGTCTTCAGTGAGTCCTCGTGTGGCACGTGCTGGGTGCGATGGCGTGCGGCTGCCTGCGTGCCCGGCCCCGCCTTCCCGCACACCCGGCCCCGCCTTCCGGCTCGACCTCTTCAGTCCCTAACTCGTATCTGATTGGTTCTGAGTCAAGGCTACTTTAATTTCCGTGAGCTGTAGAGCTGCTTTTAATTTCTTTGAAATCACACTGATGCTTGACTCTTTCACGCAGAGATCCCGTGTCTGTTTCTCTGGGGCCACCTCACAAACACAGACACTCTTTGGACCTTGGTGCCGCCAAGGTCTCTTCTCTAAGATCCTGAAATTGGAAATTCACTTCCTCGTTTCTGCCTGCTCTTTACCTTAATTATGCCTAATGTGTGAACTATGTTCTTTTTTCTCCCTGAATCTCCTCTAACTTCATGTGTCATTTTTTTTCTTGGCCTGCTGACAACTGCAAATAATCTTTCATCATCTCCCTCAATTCTCTGACCTTGTGTACTATTGGCCATGGTTTTAAGAGAACGGCCAACATGGTCAGTCTTCTTTTTCCAGATTCCAAGGGCTGGGGACTCCTAGATAAAAGATGTTGTAGACAGTGGGATTAGCTTTAGTATGACTACATGTTCTCTGATCCCAGTTGAGACCCCTCTGCTCCTTAGCTGTACTTTAATTTCTAGTTGATTTTTGCTTTTGGTCCATTCTTGCCTTTTGATTTTGTGACACTGTTTTCTGAAGACTTAGATGATATTCTAACGTATCTGTGTCTATCACTGAGACATTTTAGGTTATATTTTAGCGTGAGGTCCTGGTATTCAAACCCAGTTCTACTCTATACAGCTAGTACTTAGTTTACCTTGATATCCATCCTAGAGGTCAAGTGCAACTAAACAATCCCGTAATACCGATAGGTCAGTTTGCACAGTGGCATCCTCTCAGGCCTCTCTCTTTCCATAGTGTTTGACAGGATAGGTTTCCTACTGCAAATTCCTCCGTCTGCCTCCGGAGCTATACTGGCGCTTTCTTTCTGTCCTCCAGATGCCCTTTGTTCCTTTCTGTCTCCGAGCTTTCACACTCTGGGTCATTGTGCCCCCCCCCCACCGCCCCCCAGCAACCTCCCTGAGCTCCAGACTTAATTGTCCATTCCCATGAGAGCCTTCTCTGTTTCCTCCCTGTTTCTCCAAGCACCCTTCCCTTTCAATTGTCACAGTCTGTAACTCGGTTCTTCTGTGCCATGGCTATGGTCTCCTGGCTTTCGGTTGCACCCCAGCAATGAGCACTGATGCAGGACCACCGTGGACTTTCCTGAAGCTCTTTTGGATGACTATGGGAATAAAAGAAATTCGGCTTTTTCCTCTACACCTTCCTTTCACGTAGTTTTGCTGTAGCCAAAATAGATTCCTTGTTCTTCCCTCTACGTGTCCAGTCCTTTCCTCCTCCCATGCTTCACTCAGGTTACTGGTCTCTGCACATCTCCAGCTGCATGAGCAAGGCCTGCTGTGATTTCTCTCTCATCTGGGCTTGCAGAGTGGGTTTCTCTTCATCTCTCCTAAAGGACTTGTTACTTTTGAAATTGTCCTGCTGTGTGGATGGCCTTCTTCCTTGTCACTGAGCTGAAGGCTCCTTAAAGGCAGAATTGGCAGCTCCTTCAGCCTTGTAGCCCTCCCAGCACATAGCCCAGGGCCATGCACCGAGTTTGTTCCCAATACTGTCATGTTAATTGTTGAATAAATGAAAATCTGTACCTTTTGACTACATTTAGCTTCTCTGTAGGAGACTGACAGCTTTGAATTGGTTAAGCTGTAGTAATTTGTCTTAAACTGTGGATTGACTATCTTTGCCTCTCTTAAGGAGCTAATTTTCTCAGTCTACAGTTCATGCATATCAAAGGATGCTTTTTATTAGTAATATTAACAATGTTATTACTTAGAGCTTTTTACAGTTAATGAAATTTTTCATATTGATGATCTCACTTGGCCTGTCAGCAACTTTATCAGGCAGGTGGAATAATAAGTATCATAGTCTCTAGATGAGGCTGGGTTCAGAAAAGTCAAGCAGTATACCTAGGGCCACACAGCTCATCTCCCATTATCTAGCCTTGAGTGTCAGATGGGGGATGGAGTAGGGAAAGAGTCCGGACTTTGTGGTGTTCATGGTCCCCTAGAGATTACATTCAAGTCACAGGGGAGGTGGTAGTTTTCCCAAATGATAAGTTTATTCCAAGCCGAAAATTCTAATCCTTTTCCCCAGCTGGACATTCTTGCCATTCTGTCACTATGAATGATGTGACTGTATCCTGCCTTTGTGTTGGATCATAAAAAAGTCAGGAAAATGTTAATGTGCTATATTCCTTTGGAATATTATCTTTGTTGTGATAAATTCTAGACAACTCTATGGCTTACTGTACACTTGGCATCTTAGAAGAAAGGCTTCTTTAGTTTTGAGTTTTGAGAACTATTTCCTCATTGCCTCCATGAGAACTTACTTGTTCCGATTCCAAGAGATGGGCAGAGAATCTTGACATCTGCTGCTGTTCTTTGTGGTGTGAAGATATTCGTTTTCCTTCTGCACCAAGAAGAAATCAGAATAACTGAAGCTGAAGCCACAGGGGCAGGAATATGACACTATAGTCCTATCCCTTTGTTCAAAGCAGTGGTTCTCGACTCTTCACATGAGCTTAAAGACATAGTGATGCCCAGGCCCCATTCTACACCGGTGAACCTAGAATCAGATGTGAGTAGGGACTGGACAGCCTTAATTTCTGAGAGCTTTGCAGTCAATTGTGAGATACGGCTCAGACTTAGAACTGATAAGATTTTCAGTGGAATATATTACCCTACAACAAAAAAATCTTGTATAAATTGAACAGTTTTTTGAATATATAAAGACTCCCCCCCCCCCCCCCCGCAAAGTGGTTTCTTACAGCTTTGATTGATGACTGATGACCCACAGGGACTGGTAGCCTGGGCTGCTTGTTTGGAAGAACCCAGGTACTGGCTTCTTGTTTTAGCTCTTAGTCCTTCTGGGAAGTTGTTTTCTGGAGAGGTGTTCACATGGTTCAGAAATTGTTTTGTGCTTTTAGTTTTACCATGCAGGCACTTTAAGTTTTATGATATTGGAAAAGAGCTATCATAATTTGCACGGTGGCCTCGTGAAAGTGTCGTGACAAGATGGGTAGTGCATCAAAAGGACTTTAAGATCGAAAACTTGATGCCGCTGTAAGGGATTATTTGATTGTCTTTGGAATCTTGATGTATTAACCGAAGATCAAGGTTTATGTTATTTAAGAGTCAGATTTCTTAAGGTTGAAAACCCTTTTGCCTGTTTTTCTGAGGAATTACAAATGCCTGCTTTCATCTTCTCCTGACACTCTATCCGGAATGGGAATAAGCTATCGCTTTCAGTTATAAATCTCTGCCATAAGCAGCCTTCCAATCAAGTGTTTGTAGATGCAGTAGAGAAAGAATGTCTCCTTAACTATTATAGCTAGCATTTGTTCTCAGAGTAAAGCAAAGTCCCTTCTAATAGAGATACAGTTTACCTAAGAGTCATATTAATAAGTAAAAAAAGATCAGCTTTTTGAATAATATATGAATTCATATATCAGTGGTACTGGGCATTTGGGACAATACATAATTAGTTTCAGTTTCTTTAGAGAGGGAGATGTGGATGTTAAATTGCTGATGAAGCACATACTTTGGAGAACAGTGTATTTCAAAACTTTGTGCAATATCAGCTATTTCTTTCAATGGTATGGAAATATAGCATAAGACGGAGAAGATTTATTAGGGGCAGTTTTACACCATTCTAACTGTATAAAAGTTCATAGTTTGCTCATTTGGAACTAGTTACTAAAAGAAGAATAATAGCAAATATTTATAGGCCTGCTGCGAACACATTAGTTCTGTGCAACTTTGGCACCATATTGTTTGTCGCCGGTAAACCAGTCATAATCACTTGCTTGTAGAAGAATAATCAGTATCACAGTATTTCAGCATTTAAAAGAGCTTGGTCATTTTGTTATTAAGAGTTACCCTTTTGCGAAATTCTGAATAATGGACCTACCTCCATGGAAATGGAAATGGAAAATTCAGCGCTCACGGAGTAAGAAGACTTGGAATTGTGGAATAAATACATTCTGAGGGAAGAAGGGAGGGAGGGAGTTTGGAATGAATGGTTTTTATTAAGTAGAAGTGAAGAAACTGACTCTGTGGAAGGAGCTGTTTTGGTACAAGGAGTAAATACTCCAAGCAGAACTGTTCCTGGGCAGTCCTAGCTCCTCGTTCTCACCTTGAGGGAGTTCCTTCAAAGGTTTCAGTTTTACCTCGGGAAACGGGAAACTAATGAGGCTCCGGCATACACAGTATCCATAGTAGAAGGTCCTCTGCAAGCATGGTTTACCATCTACTCTTGAGTGTTGGAGACACATGAACAAAATACTGTATCTTTTGCACAACTCTTTGAAGTTTGTATGCTGATTTCGATACAGTTATTGTCATTATCTTAAATACGTTCAAAAGTTTTCTTCCTGAAAAACGGGTCCCAATACTTAGTCAAAGATTCATCCCCTTACTCGTCACCTTTCTCGGGTTTGCTTCTTTTGAGAAACATCGTGCTCTTGAGCAGTTCCTTGTCTCCATTAAGCCTAAAGAAAATGAGAGGTTTGCTAGAACACTCACTGGGGAGAAGTCTTTAGTTTAGTTTGTTTTTCTGACAACATCTACAGTGTTAAAGTAAAAATATTGAAATGGAACAGTTCACCGAGAGCATACTTAATGTGCAAAGAGCACGAATGTGAGGGTGTGTTCATTTTCTGCTTTCTTTTTTTCTTTCCTCCCTTTTTCTTTTCTTACTTTCTTTTTCTCTCTCTCTCTTTTTTTTTTTAACTGAAAACAAACAAAAGCCCAACAACTGACAAAAAACTAAAATGGGATAACTAAGCTCACAGAGTCAGAATGTCTGGCCCTGGCAGCCTGAGTAGGTGCAATTATAGCTTGGTCAGTAATAATGACAGATTTTAGTGTCCATTTTAGTGTATGAAATGCTAAATTACAATGAATTGAAAAGATGGCTGTTTATAGTCCTAGAAGAGCATTTCCGGGAGGTAAGTTTCAATCATTCAGGGATGGTTTAGTCGCTTCTCCTGTAATTGGAGGTACAGTGTTGTTTTCACTTCTTCGCATGTTAATACAAATGGGAAAGTATTTGCAGATGGTCTGTTTGGGAGAGGGACTCCTTATTATGTCTGTCTCCACCTTTAACCAATCCTGTTTTTCTGGTGTTTGTTTTCGGCACACAGTATTGCAACTCGGCCCCTTGGAAAACTTCATAAAGAAGTTTCATTATTCAGAAAACTTAAATTTTTTTTGTAAGTCTGCATGCAGACTGCTTCAGCTAGAGTTGCCAGACAGTCAGTCGGGCCTGATGGAATCCACTCTAGCCCGCCTTGCAAACTCGGTGCTGGAATCTCTCATGCTGTGAATGATTATGTATGAAGACTTGGGAGGAAAGGGAGGTGTCACCAACGGCAGATAGAAACATAGCATGCTGCCTTTTTCAAGTAGGGAAAGGTACACAAGTGGCAAGTCAATTAGATTGACTTCCATATTCTAAATAGACAACGTATTTGGAGGAAAAGTGAAAATGAAATAATGGCCCAAAGCTTGACTTGTCAGCTCCGTGTTTGACAGGAGGGAGGCTCCCGGTCAGACATTGTAAAAGGGCCAGCCTGCAACCCTAGTGCTTACAGACTGAGTAGGTCAAGAAGGCACGATGTGGAGTCCTAGGATTCAGATTCTAATCCTGCCTAAAAGTCATTAGCTTTGCAGTGTTGGGCCAAGTCACTTCACGTTCTGCACCTTCAGACTATGGATGGGAGGGAAAGTACTGTCTTCCCTCTCAGGACCTCATGAGGTCAGTGAGGAGGCAGGCGTGAAAACTTAGGTGGAAATACTTCTTCAACTCTTCAGTTTCTACATGGAGTTTGTTATACGTTATGATAAGAATAACTAGTACCTGGGTTAGAGGGAGAATGGCTGGACCATTTTGAGTTACTCTTTAGAAAGAATGGCACCTCTTCCTTAATCCCATTTTCGGGCAGATTCAGAGATACTAAGCAAAGAACCAGAAAAGAGAGTAGATTGTGATTCTCTGGGTTTTCTCCTTGGTTATTCAGGAGTTAGCCAGGGAGAGTCAGGTGCATGCAACATGCCCTCTTTTTATGATCTTAAAAAAAAAAAAAATACAACCAAAACACATCATCAGAGTTGCCTCCAAAAATAAGGACATGAGCCACTGCACCAAAGGCGCCTCTCTTTACTTTAAAATGCATTTTCAGTTTTAGACGTAGTGAGATGTCTCAGTCAAAACAAAAGATGATTTTCTTTTTTTTTTTTTTTTTTAAAGATGATTTTCTTTAGGAAAAGGGAATATTGTTTTGGCTTTGATTCCTGGCAATATTCCACTGTATTAGTGTTTTCAGGATAAAACAAAGCTTCTACCTAAGTTAGCAGTCAGTAGCATTTCCCTGGTTTGTGGACTTAGGTGCTTAATAAATAGAATTCTGATTTTTCTTAGCATTAAATTAGCCCCTATAAAATACTGAAAACACCCATGTGCCAACCGAGCTCAGACTCAACAGGTGTTAACATTTTGCCACGTTTTCTTGAGATTTTTTTTTTTTGTGACAGTTTTTAAAAATCATGTTTGGTTCAATATGGCAGATTGAATATATATATACTCTCTCTATATAGATACATATATATATATATTCTGTTCTCTTTGGAAATCCCACCGAAATGATAGTAAATTAATGATAATTTTACAAAGGCATAAATTTAAGGAAAACAAGGACAGACAAGGAAATACCAGATCAGAGATGTTAAACATTTTCTGAAAGACATAAGGTAGGTGGAGAAATTAGAACTGGCTTCGTCATACAGACTAGCTAAAACCTGAGTGTTAGCATGACATGATATGGTACTACCCCAAGAAGGTTCAAAATTGGAAGCACGAAGAAGGGACTTGGAACTGGGGATGAGATTGGGAACTCAGGAGTGTGCCGCTCAGAAGTCTGCTTACAGATGACTTAGACCATCCAGTCTCTTTCACCCCTTGTGTCTGAGTGACCATATTATTCCCACTCTGACCTTCATGCTCTAGCCTTCACAAGACACAATAGAGAGATGCTCTGGAGAATTTAAACCGGGGAGGCTCCAGACCTGAGCACCGGGGAGGCTCCAGACAATAGCACGGGAGTGAGGGGCGTCCGGACCGTGGAGTGCTCAGTGAAAATCAGCTGCCCGAAGGATGAGTCGCAGCTACCATCTCAGCCTCCTTCCCCCTTGAGACTGATGGTCATAAACCAGATATTGCACACCATATAGAGAAAATACTGGTTTTCATAGTCTTTGGTCACTAGTTTTCCAAGTTGGACCAAAAAAATGGAAGAGATTTAATTTTAGCCGCTGCTGGTTACTGTTGTCACTAGTGGCAGGCCCGAGCTCCTGATGGCCGGCTCAGCGAACATTGTTAAATTAGTAATTGTTGGCTGAAGGTGGACGGCAAAGCACTCAGTCACAAATGTCACTGCCTCTGGTTTACTTGTTCTACTGATGCGTCATACCTTCTATTGATGTGTCTTTTTAGAGAAAGACAGACACATATGTGTCTTTCTCAAAAAAAAGAAACATTTGAGTAATTATATTCATAGATCTTCTCTAGATGACTTAGATTCTAAATGTTAAGTCCCTAATAATGTGGGTGCTTACATTCATATTTTCCAGTTTGTTTTCTATATGTTATATGCTATATTTACATTGTTTTTCTACATGTTGAAAATGAATCATAGGCCTATATATTATAATATTAAAGTTAGAGAACAACCCTTAGAGATCAATGTGTTCAACCTCTGTGGGTTTTTTGTTCTTTTTTGTTTCAGCTGGCAAATTGAAGCATGAAGAGGTAAACAAGTAGTTGGTGATGGAAGCAGGGCTAAGATTGTTGAAAAATGGTCATTGATTATCAATGAGAGTATATAGTTGCCACTTGGAATTTGTAAACTACAATATGGGATTTGAAAGCCTATATATTTTTTTAAACTTTTTATTTAAATTTGAGGTAATTAACATACACAATGTCATAATAGTTTCAGGTGTACAATATAGTGATTCATTGCTTCCATACAATACCCAGTGCTCATCACAAGTGCCCTCCTTCACCCCCATCCCCTTTTCAGCAGGGATGATTTCCCCTGCTGTAATCATCAGTTTGTTCCCTATGGTTATGTTTCTTGGTCTGCCTCCCTGTCTCTCTTTTTTTTCCCTTCGCTCATTTGTTGTTTTTCTTAAATTCCACATGTGAGTGAAATCATATGGCATTTGTCTTTGAAAGGCTGAATTAATAGAAAATAATTGCTAGAAATTAATAGGAATTTTTAAGACCACAGGTAGATAAACTTACTCTGCTGACTGTCCAGTTGCCCATTTTGTTCTCTCCTAAGAGTTTGCCTTCATGATAAAAACTAGCTCTTGGTCCGCATCCTACCTATCTGTGGCTGCTATATTAGAATTAGGATTCTCTGGTGCTACATGCAAGCCAGGAGATAGGAGAGTCGTTGGAGGAGTGGTTCTTTGAACTCACACAAGATGTTACTAAAGGATCTGTGTTGCCCAAATAAGCCCTATGGAGTTGGAAAAAGATGGAGAGCTACAGCTAGAGAATTGTATTTTGAGTAAAGGAATCAGATTTGGGAAATTGGAATAAAATGGGAAGATAAGTATAAAAGTCACAATGATAGTCTCTTTTCTAAAATCTGAGCAGTTTTGTAAGAATAGTAGCAAGGTTCTCTCACAACCATACATTTTTCTATTAAAGAACATCGAATAATTCCTGCTAGTCTCTCTAGCCCTGGAACAATTTCAATATAAATAGATTTGTACATTTCAGAGAAATGGATGTATGTGTTTCTTTCTTAGAAAGTAATTAAAGGATAAAATTTCTGTAAATGTTTCCTAATATTCCAAATTGTAGTTGTGTTTTACTTTTATATACAGTTGATGGCCCTTTTTTGTAATTTCCTAAGAAGTCTTTTATTGGGAGTATCTTGGTTCACAGTAAAGCATGTAAGTCAACTTCTGGTCAGTTTTACTAAGAGTGGTCTTATAAATGAATAATTTATTATAGTAATGGCTTATAGGGTAAAGAAGCACATATCTGGAAGACTATTGCCAGGAATTGTTGACAGAAGCACATTCTGTGATTTTCCTAATGTATTTGTTAATGTTTATCATTTGAATTAGGCAATAAGTATATGGTCTAAAGGACTCGGGGAGTGTTATCTAGCCACACTGGCCTAACGTCAGGTCAGCAAATGCTCTGAGCCCTCTTCTGCTTTGGAACTTTGCACATGTTATTAGGCTGCTCTGAAACCCTACTACTCTTCTTGGGGAGATATCTTCCCCTCAAGTCTTTGTTGAAATGTCATTTAAGTATTGGGTGAAAGCAAGCATAACACGTAAAGGAAACATAATTTATATATGATGGGCACTTCCACCCACTCTTTGTCCTCAAGTGTTAAGATCTGTTGGTGGTGGTTTTTACCAGCGCCAGTGATTATTTATGGGTTTTTATCTACTGTTGGAAGACAGAGCTACATTCTTCTAAATGTTAATGAAATTAATATGAGATCTGTGATGATGAGTAAATTAGATGTTCTCATTTTTCCCATTTCGTCTGAATTACTTCTAATATCTGGCATGTTAGAAATAACACGGTGTGTGTGGGTCAGTTGTTCTAGGGCTATAGCGTTGGCATCTGGGTTACGTAGAAGTCAAATTATACCAGGGAGGTATGGAAAAAGGCAATTATTGTGCCTACATTTTCCTTATTTACTTTTCTAGGTAAGAAATATGTACTTATTAAGGTTTTACTCAAATAATGGACATTAGGCATCGTAGAATGAACATTATTGTTTGTCATTCCTTCATTTGTTTTTCTAAGTGAGCCCTGTTCAGGTGCTGGAGCAAGTTGCCAGAAGGACTTGACACTTGAATGTAGTATTTAGTAAATGCTCATTAAGTGACCATATGAACAAATGAATGAATGATGGTTTTCTTTTTTACGGGGACGCGTCCATGCAGTTTGGTAGAGAGGGCAGGCCTTTCAGCAAGTGTTTATCTGTGGGGAGAGAAGAAGGGGGCTTTAGTTTTAGCAGGTGACCCAGTGTCCACCATCAAAATCTAAGGGATCTTTCCTGGGGGAAAGGATTTTCCTTTATATATTCTTAAAGAGAGAGTAAGAAAGAGCACATCTTTTTTTTCAAGGGCTGTCATCATCTCCGAATGTGAGGGCTGGAGGTGTTTCAGAGAGTCTTGTAACTATGAGAACAGTCAGATGGGAAAGTTGAGGTGCTGAGGATGGCGGTAAAAATATAGAACCTAGGAGCTACCCTGTCTTTGGATTTGGATCTTGTTATGCAAGATAATAAATATCTGTAAGCTTCACGAGGCCAAGGTGTTTGTAAATGTAATCTCTCTTATGCCTGGAACATGCCTGGCACTGTAGTAGATGCTTAACAAATACTTTATACTATATTTAAGTTAGTTTGTCATCAAAGGTACCTTGATGGATTTAGTGGGTTTTAATGGCAAAAGCAGAGGAAAAAAAGTTTTTATATGGTCTCAGTTGTGTTCTTTAAACGTTATTAATGAATTTCTTCCTCTGTCTGGAAGCCATTTCTTGGGGCTTACGTTTGGGTAACATTTTATTCTCATAGAGGTTAAAAACCGTCTTGATAAACTGATGAAGACAAGAATCTAAAATTCATATCCTCCAAATCAGTCTTCAAAAATTTAAAGTAGCCCTGTAAGGGAGTGGGGAGCGGGGCTGAGATTTCATCTTTGGAGAAGACAAGATGATTGAGAAAATCATGTTATTTCTACCTATTCGTTAACATAGTGAAACCGTTCCATTATATTTAAGCTGTGATCTGTTGTTCACATGTAAGAAAGAATTTAAGGGGCGCCTGGGTGGCTCAGTTGGTTAAGCAGTTGCCCTCAGCTCAGGTCATGATCCCAAGGGTCCTGGGTTTAAACCCCATGTTGGGCTTCCAGCTCAGCAGAGAGCCTCCTTCTCCCTCTCCCTTTGCTTGCTGCTCTCTGTACTTGTGCTCTCTGTCTCTCTGTCAAATAAAGAAATAAAATCTTTTGGAAAAAAATTTAAAATTCATATATACTTTATTGCTTCCCCTTTATTTTTGTTGGTCATTTTCAGTTACGTGGGATGAGCAGCTTGTTCAGTACTTCCTTAGGGAGGAAGCTCTCCAGCATCTCCTGTAGGGGTTGGACATGATCACTGGGACCATCCCAGCCTTACAGTCAATTCTGAGAACTTTGCTTGGAGTCCTAAATCTTTAAATTATGTCGGAGAGAGCATCATCTATAATGGGATGTTCTTAGAACTAAAACACAAAGGTTTCCTCTTCTCGGACCATATCTTAAAGGAATTTATTGAAGAGCGAAAAGCTATCCCAATAACAAATACTCACCAGTGAACTTTGAGGGTTATGACCTATATTAAAGCTCGGGGGAATAACAGTGGAATTTACTTTTTTTCTGATTTACCTTGTATAAGCTACCAGAAATAAATTTCTTTTTAAACGTTCAGTTAGCAGTGCATCGTTTCCTCCTCCAGATTCCCTGTCTTTGAACTGGAACTTCATTTGCATTTCCACTGCTCTAACCTCAAAGCAATACCAGTTTTACTTATACATTAGGTTGGATTTACTTTTATTAAAGGGGAGGAAAACTTTTAGATAGATAATTTGGTACTGACTTTTTAATGCTGTTTTCAAGAAGGTCACTTAACTAGTATTTTTGATGCATTTCCCTACACATTGCATGATATCTGTAACTGAATCTTTAATTCCCTTGTTACAGCAGAGAGAATTTCTTGAATCCCTGCCATAGCTCCACCATCTTCACATTATGCTTTTACAGCAATTCCCTAGACTCACGAAGGTGAAGGATGAAGTTTATAATGGTATTGAATACCAAACTGTTGCTTGATTTATTCAGAAAGGTTGTTATATACTGGGATCAAGTGACAGCTTAAAAGCTAGTATAATTCATCATCATCAGTTAATTTTCACTGGGTGTCCACTGGGTGCTGAACATCGTACAAGGTTCTTTGTCAGCAGCTATGTGCCTGATTAGGTTGATGGAACTCTAAGAAGATGGAATCTTGTCTTTACGGCACTTGCTATGTAAGCAAAGGCAAGTCAGTAAATGCCTGGTGTTAAGCTCTGTGTATCAAACATACGTAACTAAAAGTCCTTTCTTTTTTGGAGGGTTTTTGTTGGTAGATTAAGGTCCTGCTCTCAATGAATAGCTGTACTGACACCAGAAGGAAGTGGGTGATGTTGGATGGATCAAGGTTAGGTGTCTGCTGTGGTCCAGTCCTCGCTTGACCTCCACACATTTGCTTTTGTGTGTACACACAGATACTTTTTGTTTTGTGCATATGATTTCACAATATTCTTAATGAGATCCGGTTATCCTTTAAACAAACTCTGTGTGTACTCTGCCTCTCCCTGATGAGACACAAGTCAAAGTCATGTTCAGATGATGCTCTAAAGCTGCTGTCATGTCGTTGTCCCGACGACCTCTGGGTGACGTTTATTCCTCCTTTGAGGATGGTTCAGAAAAGTTACCTCAGTCAAATTTGGAGTTAGCGCCTCATGATCTTGCAAGTTAGGTTTTAAAACATACCTGGCTGTATGATAGTGAAGGGAGTATAGGGTCGCTGCAGTGTCAGCTCTCGAGTAGGGTACTGGTCTGGGGACTATCTATAAACCCCTGGTCTGGGATAGTATGGAAGCATCTCTTTATTTAGCGTTTCTCCCCTGGCCTTGGCTTGGGGTCTGCCGGCAGTAGATGTCTGTACTTACTCCAGGATTCTCTGCTAAGATTTCCCTTGTTGGGTGTCCTTTGGGGCCAGAACCAAGAAGGGCTTCCGGGAGGATTCCCTTATAGGGGCCTGAGCAGTTCACTTCTTGCTGTTAACAAGGACTTAGATGCAGGGATTGCCTTAGGGTGGAACTGTCACAAGCCTTTATTTGCTAAGCCAGAGATTTTTCTAGCAACATAATTTCTTAACATCTTCGTTCGCTGCTTATCATTACCCTTTCTTGGGAGGTGGTGAGGGAAGACTTCATTCATGTTCAGGTAACTGGCATCAGAAGTGCTGAGCAATGATCTTTCACTTTGGTCCCTTGGTTTGCTGCTTCTGTTTTTTGCACTCTTGTCTCCCTCTGTCTCCACACAGTAGCTTGCTGTCATTAGCATTACTTCTGTGGGTGGTGAGGCTTGGCCCCAACGGCTGCTCCTTCCCCAGACTGTATCCCTTGTGAACAAGTTATTTGAACTACGGACGGGCAGTGAGTAGGGGAGGCACCGGACTGAGTCTGTAGTTTCAGGCTTCGCAGTTCTCACTCTCCTCCCTATTCTCGAGTTTACCTAATCAGCACACTGAATTTTGACTGAACCCATAATTTGGCTGCTGAAATGCACTCACCGTGTCTGACTATCTGAATTTCAGTGGTCTCACCTCACTGGCTACTAGGACTGCTGCTTGGGGTTGTATGCCTGTGAATTGCACAAAGGCAAGTGGAGGCCAAAAATGCTCTGATCACCAGGATATGTGCTTAGGCAAGGAAGGCTTGTGAAATCGGTCAATGCAGAGAGGAAGCACCTTTTTGGCTTTACACATTAGCAAGTTTATTTGCGTGTTGCTAGCTCTGTCTCTGTGTTGCTTGCAGGTAGGAAGAGCTCTATCCCCTCCCTACCCCCCAGTTGGCTTTTACCATAGGCAGTTAGAATGGAATTTGTCATTTTCTTGTAGCAGCTCCTGAAAGCCCTAAGAAGTCCAATATACCAATATATGAGTATTTTTCTGCAGAGTACCCCAAAGCTCCAGCCTCAGTACCGATGTGATCCGTGTTCTAAGAACGGATGGCACCTTATTTTAAAACTAACTCCTTTGCCACCTGATTTTCTGTGGTAGGATGCATTGATCCTCATCCTCCCCATTCTTGGCTTTACTTAGGGGTTTGCACATTTTAACAGCCTACTCTCGATGCAGGTGTTTATATTTGATCAGAGCTCTTGGTTTCAAGGGTTTTTGTTGTTGTTGTTGTTGTTTTAATATGTTATTTATATTTGACACAGAGAGAGATCACAAGTAGGCAGAGAGGCAGGCAAAGAGAGGAGGAGGAAGCAGGCTCCCCGCTGTGCAGAGAACGCAATGCAGACCTGGATCCCAGGACCCTGAGATCATGACTTGAACTAAAGGCAGAGGCTTTAACCCATTGAGCCACCCAGGTGCCCTCAAGTTTTTTTTAACTTGTATCTTTGCTTGACTGGAGAGTCCTTATCCCATGGGGAAACGCTAAAGGCACCCCAAGGGAGGGATGGGTCTAGAACCTATCTCAGAAAGCAATTCAGTGTCTATCCTATTCAGTGTGTCAGTGTGTGTATCTTAAATTAAAACCTTAGAGTGCTGCGTGCTTCTTAAGGAGGGGTCTTCTTTTGTGCTTTGTGGTCCTTGAAAGCTGTAATCAGGACGAATTCTGAAGTTTCGGATATATGGGGGGTTTGGTGTATACTTGCCTTAGTTGTTATCTGCACTAATTTTACTGCAATGTGTGTTGTTTGATGTTGTTAAATATAATATTTCTGAAATGTTAAAAGATGTGTGAATGTGTCCTATCCCATCATGATAACAAGGTGTTTTTAAAGTGATTACTTACTAAAACAGGTATTAATAATTTTTAAAATCTTTTCCTATAAACCTAAGGGTGAAACACCAGCAAGGTCAAAGAAATATTTAGCTTATGGTCTGAAGATTGAAATATGAGTTGTTGTTATCTGATCCTTGCCTTGCCTATTGTTCTGAGAATCCCGAGGAAAGCTATTTATTAAAACTTAACACAGTTATAATAGTAGGACTTTTCAGCTGCTTGCCCACCTACTAATTGATTTTTTAAACACCAAAGAAATGCCTTTTATAATTTAAAAAAAAAAAACATAAAATTTCAGTATATAAATAGATTTTTGGAAGATTGTGACTTTGTACTCTTTTTTTACTCATATGTTTTTGTGTCATCCAAAAAAGCACACTTAGGCTATTTGTTTTCTATAAAATATAAGTGCATATGCATTTATTTAGATAATTTTGATACAGTTGTAAATAATTATAAGCAGAGGTCCCTTTATCAGTTGAATCAAATGATAGAAATACCTTTTGAGTCCGAGAACAAAGGGATACTATAGCAGAGATCCCATCTTCACTATGGGATTATATCGGAAGACAGTATGATTTTTTAATACATAAATGAAGCTTGCAGATAACAATCCATAAGGAAGCCTGCTAACTTACACTGAAAAAACTCTGTTCTCAAATGTAGGCCTGGTGGGCTCATATTATCCATATAAGTTAACTAGAGACTGAGGTGCAAGAGTGGGCCTAAAGTCAGACCAAATTTGTCATTCGTTTGTGGTTAGAAACAAGTCTTCAAGAAAAGCTATACTTGGAATATAATAAATATTTTTTTTTTTTTTTTTTTTTTTGCTGTTCTTCGGTTTACTGCTGGGCATTTTTCAGTAAAACATGCAAATCTTAAAAGAAATGCTGATTATTTTCTTCAGAATCCTTATATTTTAGTATATTTTTCAGTCAAGTCGTTATGTTTCTGAAAAAGGAAAGATTACATTTGTGTATTTTTTTTTGTTGCAATCTGTTTATTCCTAAAAAGGTTTTGTGTTGATTATAGGGGGGAACAAAACCTCTTAGTAACAGAAGAAAAAATAAAGCCAAATAGTAAATCAGAAAGAAATGACAGGAAAATATTGTAGGGCAGAGGAAGGGAAGAGAAATCAGTGGTATGAAACTGGGAAGTGTTAAACCTGTCCAGGGGGATCTGTCACTTTTTTCCGTTTTGTCAGTGAGGGTCCTAATGCCCTGGGGGGAACGAAGCAACTTTCTCAAGCTCCCACAACCGGGAAATACTGACTCTAGAATTCAAGCCCTAGTGGGTCTCCCTCAAAGCCTAGGCCCTTCCCTTCATCTCCTGATGCTCGTGTCTTTTGGAGGAAAACAGTGGCAATTTTGCACAAATTGCTCGCGATATAAAGGTGACCAACTTATCCTGAATCACCTGGAAATATCCTGGTTTTAAAACCTTAAGTTATGCATCCCAGAACCTCCCTTAGTCCTGACCAAACCAGATGGTTGGTCACTCTACTGGATTTCCTACCAGCTGTGGTGAAGATACAAACTGTCTTAGAACAGCAGAGTAATCCTGGAGTCCTTTTTCTACAGAACTGCGTGATGCACGATTATCCCTCAGCAATAATCAGCTTCTGCATTGTAAGGCTCATCTGCTGTCTTCCTAGATTAACCACAGGCTGTGGATTTGGCAGTGATCTTTCTACTTTTAATAATGTACTGTTGCTTTCTAGGGAAATGTGGTATCTTTCGGGTACTTTGGGCAAGGGACAGTTCAGGTGTAAGTGTATATAATGTGCATCGTTGTTCATAGGACTTGATAGAAGCTAAATTAGTGTTTTATACTAGTCCCAGCATTCATCCCGTGGCTAAATAAAAGTTTATTTCTTATGGAACAGTATAGGATGAGCATTCCAGGTCAGTGAGAAGCTCTCCTCCCCCTATCCTGCAGATTCCTTCAGTTTGATTTCTGCAGCATGCCTAAGATCCTTCCCTCTGCTGTGGTCAAAACTGGGATGCTGGCAAATGCAGGAAACAAAGTATAGAGGACACACCCCAGGCTGAAGCCTAGGCCTGGAAGTGGTAGAAATAATTTCTGCTCTCATTCTTTCAGAGTGAACATGGATACCTGGCTGAGCTGAACCACCAGGAAGACTGGGGAAGTGGGTTAGCAGGGAGCCCAGGGCAATGGGGAGCCTGAATCTGGGGAACAGCTAGGAGTCCTCCCTCTTTCAGGCTCTACTGAAAGATGTTTAAGTACTTTCTTTTTTTTTTTTTTTTTTTTAAGATTTTATTTATTTATTTCACAGAGAGAGAGAAAGAGAGCGCAATATCACAAGTAGGCCAAGAGGCAGGCAGAGAGAGAGAAGGAAGCAGACTCCCCGCTGAGCAGAGAGCCTGATGCGGGCCCCCATCCCAGGACCCTGAGATCAGGACCTGACCCGAAGGCAGAGGCTTTAACCCACTGAGCCACCCAGGCGCCCAAGATGTTTAAGTATTTTCTTAATGTTGTTTACCAAACGAAGAAAATGATTGATTCTCCAAACAACTTTGAATGTTTTATCCTTTTGTTTAGGAAGACATATTTGCAACCCCTGTCACCGATTAGTGATACATTACTGTTAAAAATGCTTTCATCATAAGACAGTGTCCTCCCTCCTGTGCATTCCAAATCATGTAGGTAGACGGAATTCGATTGGGTTTCTCAAAGGGATCAGTGTTCCCAAAAGGTCACAGTTTCAGAATATACTTCACCATGTTAATATATACATTAAATACAATGAAGATGTACTAGGTGTTGAAAAAGTTCAGAAACTCAAGAGATAAATAACAATTTTCATATATGCTCTTGGAGGGGAACTGGGGAAACAGGCAGAAAACGCCAGGGGCTTCCAGACTCAGAAGTATTAGGATACAGAGTCTCCCTAGGATACACGGAGGAAGGCTTCCATCAAGCTGAGGAACAGAGTTAGCCATTAGCACATTTATTTCACTTGATTTTAGCCTAAATTTACATTATGACAAATAAATACAGTTTTATCACATTAGTGTATCTTGAAGTGAGTTTTGAAGCTATGACTCTAGATGCATGTTATACATATTTATAATAAGACCCTGTGTTATTGATAGATATAATCTCTACATATAGATAGATACGTATTATAAGTATAATAAAACACTTTTATTTATACATAATCTCTACGTTTTAGTGTATGTGCGTGCGCATGTGCATGTTTGTCTCCGAGTGACCCGAGGCGAGCCCGAGACCACTTGCCCAGTAAAAGCTTGTTAACTATCTCTGGGAAGAGTGTATTCCATTCATACTAAGTCATCCCGGGGCAGTATTCTATTTTGATAATTTTGTTACGATTGTAAATTCTAAGCATTTAAATTTTCTTCGTAGGTGTATACCCACCATTTAAACTGGACACGTGGTATGAGAATTCTGTTGTAATTTTATTAAATCTGATTTGTGGAAGAGACCAGGGACTGAAGATGACTTGCACATGCTAATAGATTATAGGCTGTAACAAAACGTTGCTTTATATCGCCACTCCCACAGCTGCAGTTCTACGTGTAGTTATCGCTGGCTACAGTATCACCCAGGGTTGTTTTTTTTTTTAATCAAAAGTTCATGCTATTGATTCATTACTCCCATATTTATTATTCTTATTGAAAATCACTAGATTTAATTCTATTGGTTTCCTTCCTGATTGAAAACATTTGAACCTGGAGAGCACAGTATTTCTTAAGACGTTTGTAACTGTTCATCATGGATATGAAAATTACAATCATGTGGCATTGTGTGAGCAATGATTAAAAAAAAAAAGTCTTTACACATCTGGTAAGCGGGTGACCAATGCTATCCAGGTTTGAAGATGCTGAATGTTCATATAACTGGTATTTGAAATTTTGATGTGTATTGCATTCGTTACTGAATATCAAGAATCCATTTTTTTTGCTCATATAGAGTAAGAAAAAATGGGGTCTTTTGTAGAAGCACCCATCCTGTTTAGAATGATATAACAGATGCTGAATGTTCACATATCAAACAAAATGCCAGCTTTCTGTAGAAAAGAGGTGTCAAAAAGTTTCTTTGTACCTTTAACGCATGTGATTATGTAGTACAAAATGCAGAGTTTGTAAAATTTCTTGAATATACAGGCAAAAAAATGAATAATTCAAAACAACTCATAAGTTCTACATTCTATTGTCCCTTTATAACGCAGGCAGAAGATAGCAGAGCACTCCCAATAGAGCTGAATTTGCACAAGTTACACCTCTGAAAATGCCAGATGGTCTATGGTCTACTTTTGAGAGCTGTCACATATGTAAAGATTTGAAAAAAGAAAGACAGCTGAATGAGAGCAGTGGATCATTAAAGGGAGAGTGAGGGTCCCTAGGCATCACTTGTGTTTTAAGAAGCATTGTGTCGTTCCCATATTAGTGTGCTTTTTTTTTTTAAAGCTGTACACAACTTTTACACAATAAAGAGAAGAATTCTGTTTAAAGCCAAGTAGTTGGGGTTTAATCAGTGACATGTTTTTGTTCTTTATTTAAGAAGAAAATCCTGTTTCCGATTTGGTTTTTCTTATAATTTTACCATAAGATTCAAGTCACACCCATGAAAAATTAGCAATGAGGTTGAAATAAGTGTTAAGAAAGCTAATCTATCTAGGGTTTATCCAGTTTTAATTTGACTTACACACTGCATATATCTGACCAAATCTTAAACTAAGAAATTGTGTTAATGTAAAAAATCTGGCATAAAGAGATAACACTCGGTTGTTACCTGACCGTAATACAAACTATAGGAAAAATAATTAAGGGACAGTGAAAATAACAAAAATGAATGTACTATCATTTATCTGCCAACAGAAATAGATATCATTTTGAAGACTGAATGTAGATAAATCATTAAGGATATGTTTGAGTACCACTCCAGCCATACCCGGTAATTTGCAAATAGTCAATTTTGATAGTAGAAAAAGGTCAGATCTGTCAGTTTAAGAATTTGGTGGCAAGACATAGTTGTCTTTTACCACCTTTATTTTTATTTATTGAGAATGTTTAAATATGACATGGTAATTTTAAATTTATCTTGGATTATGGACTATGACCGGACATTTTCGATTTATAAGAAGGCTCCTTAGCATGGGTCATTTGGACATTTCAATTTAACCAAGCTCTCTCAGATTGCTTGAAAAATTCTTTTCAGAGAAAAGGGGGCCCAAAATATTCCATTTATTTGGTGAGATTACTGGTAAGTGCTCTGAAAAGAGCACCAAATGAGGTTTAACTGTCTTGTTTGGCATCCCTTTAAATACATATGCATAACTATCCATGTTCAATAGCAGTCATTAGGATGTCATTCTAGCTGATACAAGAAGCTTAGGGGAGCAGCAGATTAATCTCTAGATCAAAGGATTGCACACCCATAAGAAAAGGATCTCCTCTTGCAGATGCCTTGTGCAGTTTTGTTACCAGACGATCACATACAGCTGCTAAGCAGAGAAGTAACCTTTATTTTTTTTTTTAAGATTTTATTTATTTATTTGACATAGAGAGATCACAAGTAGGCAGAGAGGCAGGCAGAGAGAGAGGAGGAAGCAGGCTCCCTGCTGAGCAGAGAGCCTGATGTGGGCTTCGATCCCAGGACCCTGAGATCTTGACCTGAGCTGAAGGCACAGGCTTTAACCCACTGAGCCACCCAGGCACCCCCTTTTTTTTTCTTTTTAATCAAGAGTAAGGAGAAAACCAAAATATTTCGATATATTTCACACCATTACTTTATGGTTTTCCCAGATATTTAATTCTTAGATAATCATTCTCCTGTATCATTGAAGAACCAAAAAACTGTACTGTATGAGGATTCATAGGTTAAATAAATCAGGTATTAATGGTAACACATTTGGTAGGAAACCATGTTTTTGTTGAGTAAAGAAATGAATGTCTTTTTTCTTGAAATAGGCACAATCATGAGTCGAATGTTTTGGTATGTTAAAGATGTTTTTCTTCAAGAGAAATGGGATATGTGAACAAGAAAGGAAGTAAACAATGTGTGCTAAAGGCCTACTCAGATGCAAACTGTCTTCTTTATTAAAAGTATATACCATTTTGGCCAATCCCCAGATCACAGATAATTAAACTCTTTTAGACAGTGTTAGTGCCATGTGGAATTCGTAAACTTTGCATGCAATACTTTTTCTAAATTGAGTTCTTAGTATTCAGATTTAATTTACATTTCGTAACTGTTCATAATCACAAGTGAAAAAGAAGACTAATTAAAACAGCAGTTATTTATTTTGAAATTCCAGAAAATTATAAAATAGTAAAATTTCGGCCAGGAGTGGTTTTTGTTCTTCCTGTTGTTTTTGCCATAGTGTTATGATTGATAGCTTTGCTTAGGGGCTCCTCAATGTAAATGTTGATTTTGATAATCTCATTACCTAACCAATGTAAACAGATAACGTTTTGGGGAGAGAGTAGTCAGGGCTCTTTGGCTGCAAAAACTACAATTCGGTGTGGCTAATTTAAATAGAAAACAGTTTATTAGTGATTAGTTTTGAAATATTGGTGAGCTTTGGTGGGGTGGGGTACAGAGCCATATTGTCCCAGAAAGAATCCTTGAGACGTGTTTGGTGCAAAAAGGTGGTTTTATTGAAGTAAGGGGACAGTCCCTGTGGGCAGAAAGAGCTGCTGCACTGGGTTCCTAGAGGTGGCTGATTAAATACTTGGCAGTTGGAGGCAGGGAAAAAGGGAGGTTTTCAAAAGAATTTGCATATGCTAAAGAGGACCTACAAGGTACTGGAGGCCTTGCATCCTCAAGTTAAGGTTGTTTTTCCCTCTAGAAAGGCATTAATGTTCAGGCAGTTGGGAGCTTTCTGGAGGGGGACACATATCGCAGGAGGAGTGGGGGCAGGGTGGGGATGCTGCAGGGTGTCAGCTGGTGCTTTGCACTCAGCCAGCTTTCTGCTACCCTCTTCATTAGCACCCAAACCCTCCCAGGAGTTTCGCAGCCAAGATCATTCCCCTCCATTCAGTGGGGCTTCTCTGTCGAAAACCCCACTGCTGTATCAACAGCCCATGCGTGGCCTGCTAGGGAGTGGGTATCAGACACTGCTCCCCACTGCCAAGACCAAGAAATGCCTTCAATTTTGTTTGTGCTGAGAGTTCTACCTCCCTGGTGTGGCTGGGGCTTGTATTGGCCACGGCTGTCTTAAGTCATCCTTGTGCTTAGTCGGACTTAGGTCACATACCTGCCCCCTACCTGCAGAGGAGTAGAGGAACTGGATAGCAGAATTGACCAGAAAATCTGTGATGTGAGAGTGTTCAGAAATTCCAGGCAGCAAAAATGAATGGTCATCTTGCTTTTTTATGATTCGTTGCCCAAAGAATCAAATTTGTCCCTCCTTAGTTTTATGGTAGTAAGTCTCTTAACATTCTTTTTTTTTTTTTTTAAAGATTTTTATTTATTTGACAGAGAGAAACACAGCCAGAGAGGGAACACAAGCAGGGGGAGTGAGAGAGGGAGAAGCAGGCTTCCTGCCAAGCAGGGAGTCCGATGTGGGACTCGATTCTGGGTCTCCGAGACCATGACCTGAGCCGAATGCAGTCGCTAACCAACTGAGCCACCCAGGCGCCCCTCTTAACATTCTTTTTAAAGATTTTATTTGAGAGAGAGCAGGCACACAAGAGAGCAGGAGCAGGGGGAGGGGCAGAAGGAGAAGCAGACTCCCCATTGAGCAAGGAGCCCCAGGATGTTGGGATCCTGACCTGAACTAAAGCCAAGAGTCCAATGCTTAACCAACTGCGCCACCCAGGCATGTCTCATAATTTTTTTTTCAATCTGAAATGTTTTGCTTTTCATATATAGGCATCTAGTGCCTCTGTAATTTATCTTGAGAAGGTATATATGCACTTAGATGTACAAACACATACATATTTGGAATGCTCTCTTCTTTTTCCCTTGGTTGGTTGTGCCTGGACCCACAACACATGGCTTTAGCTCCTGGAGTTTCTTAAGAAGACTGTATATGGGGGCGCCTGGGTGGCTCAGTTGGTTAAGCGACTGCCTTCGGCTCAGGTCATGATTCTGGAGACGAGTCCCACATCGGGCTCCCTGTTCCGCAGGAAGCTTGCTTCTCCCTCTCTCACTCCCCCTGCTTGTGTTCCCTCTCTGGCTGTGTTTCTCTCTGTCAAATAAATAAAATCTTTAAAAAAAAAGAAAAGAAAAAAGACTGTATATGTAGTAAGTCAAGTGCCGCCACCCTCTTTTACTTCCTTAAAATTGCTTTAGTGATTCTTGGTTACTTTTCCGTATAAATTTTTGGATCAGCTTCTCAAGTTCCATGTAAAAGCCTGTTGGAAATTTTATGGGAATTACACTAAAGAAATTGGGGAGGATTAATATTTACTCTACATTTAGTGGGGTTTTCTTTTATGTCTTTCAAAACTGTTCTGTGATTTATTCATTTATTTTTTTTGCCATAAAATGTCCGCAATTTTTTTTCCTAGCTTAATTCTTAGATACTTACGGGAGCTTTGAGGGGGCTTTTATTCTTTATTTTTATTTTTTTGATGTTGTAAAGTGTTCAGTTTTTCTTGTATATTTGCTGTTTGGTTACTGTTGGCATAGAAGCTTGTTGATTTTAATGTGGTTGCTCTTGTATATATCTTGTTAAGTTCTTAGTGTTTCAGGTTTGTAGTCTCCCTGATTTGCCCTAGAACATTCAAATTAGGTATGCATCTCAAAAATATTTTTTTCAGACCTATTATTTCTTTTTCATGTTATATTGCTTTCACCAGTACCTGCAGTGTAATGTCGAATAAGAGAGGTGAAGCTGGGCCACTTTTTCCTGATCCTGACCTATATGGGAGCATTTATAAAATGCTGATATTTAATTTTGGCAGATGTATTTTATCAGATTCTATTTCCAACTTTTCATAAATGGTTTATTTTTATATCAAATTAAGAAATATAGAAAAGATTTTCTCCAGGATTCAAAATGAAATAGAAACTGCCTAGCTGGCTCAGTTAGAAGAGCATGCAACTCTTTATCTTGGGGTCATGAGTTAGAGCCCCACACTGGGTGTAAAGATTACTTAAATAAATAAAAGTTTTTAAAAAATTAAAGTAAAATGAAATTGAAAAGAAAACTATTTCTTTCTATATTGTCCAGCTATGGTACTTGGATTCATTGTTGGGTTTTTTTTCCTTTTATCTCAAAAGATGATTAAATATTTTATCTCATTATCAGGGATATTGAGATAATATTGCCATGTTTCTAGCACCAAAAGAGGGACCCAATATAGAGAAAAACACTAGTTGTTGAATGAGTATGGAATAACTTTTTTCAGATTTCCAATCTAAATTTTCTTAAAAAGCAAAGCAATCTTTCCCACTGTTATAGGCCTTGTATAAAGTCACTTCTGATGACCCTGTCCCACTTCCCTTTTTTTGTCAATTATGTTTCCTCTGTGTCCATGTTTATTAATTTTTTGGGTTTTTTTTTTTTTTTTTCTATTTTGTAGAACCGTGGGTAAAGCCTGGGGTGGGGGAAATCTGTTCCTGAATATATTTTGATGATTTTCAAATATTTCTTTTTTAACTAGATCAACTTTTCTTGTTTCTTAGCCCAACCCCAGCGCTTGCCTCAGCTTCCGACATGCTCACAAGAACCAAGTGAGGAAGAAACCAGCAAGCTAAAGAACGGCCACACAAGTCTGAGCAATGGAAACGGAATTCACCACGGAGCCAAACATGTTTCTACAGAGAATCGAAGACTTTCAGCACCTGTTTCTCACAAAATGCATAGAAAAATTCAGTCCAGCCTGTCTGTAAGCAGCGATATCAGTAAGAAGAGTAAAGTAAATGCTGTCTTTTCCCAAAAGACAGGCTCTTCACCTGAAGGTAAGTTGGAGATACATGCTTATTTTATTTGACCGGATATAAAATCATCTTCACCAATAACTACTTGATCAAGCCAACATGAATGAAGAATCTTGCTTATCTTTTCAGACAAAACTGGAACTTGGTAAAATGCAGCCACTCCAAAGGGAAACACAGGCTAGGAAAGGAAGTGCCAGCAGCTGACATCCTGCTTTAGATGATTGTCTTCTAGAGTGAGGAGTCATTACTTTAAATAGAACCCATGTACTTACTGTTTTTAGTACCACGTTTAAAAAATATGAATGCAATATGCTGGTAGCGGATGCATGTATTTTCTCTATCTCTGGTTCGTTTTGTTATTTTGCGCTTCAGGGAGAAGATTACCTGCTTGTGCGTTTGTCTTGCAAATGAGTTCTTAAATATGCTGGACGAAAATGGGAGAAAGATTTGGTGATTGCGGTGTTCTCACCAGAGAGTGGGCCTGGTGACCTGTGTTGCTTCACTGGCCCCACCAGGGCTGCCGTCCCCACCCCACCGCACCCCCTACCCCTTCCCCCACTCACTGTGCTCTGGCCTTTAGCTTCTCCCAGGGAGGTACATTCTCTGGCCTCTCAGGAGCTAGTGATTATGGCTTCGGTTCTGCTTCATCCTGCGCTTGGCCGGGCCAAAGTCAGGTTAAATACTATGAACCTGGGAAAGGTTTTCTTTATTAGAATACAAACCCGCCTGATGACAATGGGTGTATAACCCACAGACTCCTTTTATAAAAATAGCTTGCGGGGCGCCTGGGTGGCTCAGTTGGTTAAGCGACTGCCTTCAGCTCAGGTCATGATCCTGGAGACCCAGGATTGAGCCCCACATCCCACTCTGTGGGAAACCTGCTTCTCCCTCTCTCAGTCCCTCTGCTTGTGTTCCCTCTTTAGCTGTGTTTCTCTCTGTCACATAAATAAATAAAATTAAAAAAAAAAATAAAAATAGCTTGCCATACACACACACACTTTTTTTTTTTTTTTTAAAGAATGGTCTCCCTACCATGTATAAGGTCCCAGATTTCTGCCAGCCTGTCCGTTTCCTCTGCTCTTCCTCTTTCCTCTCCTTTGGCAGTTCTTGGGATCCAAAAACTCAAATCTGTTTTCTAAATATAGGTCTTTCCTCTCACTGGTTGAGGTATATCTGATTTTTTTCTTATTCCACTTACCTTTCAATTGTAACTACCATGAAATCTTAGGCAAATTCTGTCGATTCTTCTGTGAAGTTGGCCATGCTATTCATAGGGATAAATTGAGTTGTAAATAGGAAATTGTATTGGAGAGTTACCAGTAATGAGTGGGAGAAAGGATATTACATTTTGGCTACAGGTGTCTCAAACTCAACTAAGGTAAAGTGTTAGGTTGATCAAATGATATGATAATAACTGGTCTGCATAGTTCTAGGTCAGTGACACTACTTTCCAAACTAATTAGATTGAAAGGAACATGATTGACACTTTAAAATGAGTTTGACATGTAAGCTCTATGGTCATCTCTGAAGTAGAGATAGGCTGTTAACTAAACTGTCTCTCCAAGGAGTTGGGAAGGCAATGCAATTTTCTTTAGAGTATCTTTGCTTCTAGGTGATTGGGTGAAATATTTGAAATCTACTTGTTTTATACATTTGAATTTACTTACTACAGCCTTAACCTCTTATTTGCCATATGATATTTACTTATTTTAAAGAATGATCTCTCAGTCCAGCCTGAAAGGTGCAGATCAATCCAACTTGAAATAGCATATGGCATTTTTAGAAAATTTTTCATTATTTTCTTATTTTTAATACCACGTCTGAAGTTATTTCTGATGGAAGAAGTCAGCTTTGTTTTTTTTTAAAGATTTTTAAGAGAGAGTGAGTGGGGGAGGGGCAGAGGGAGAGAGGAGCATCTTAAGTAGGCTCCATGCCCAGCACAGAGCCTGACATGAGGGCTCAATCCCATGAGCCTGAGATCATGACCTGAGCTGAAATCAAGAGTCAGATGCTTAACCGCTGGAGCCGCCTAGGCACCCCAGGAATGCAGCTTCCTAAGTAACAAAGGAAGAGGAAAATGAGTAGTGTTGAAAGAGTTCTACTCTCCTGCTTTGTCTCTTTGTCCCTCCTTCAGCTCTGTAGTGTGTGAGGGGAATAAGAATTAAGGATAATCCTGCTCTTCATCACAAAATCTTTTCCAGATTGGACGGGGAGTACAAGTCCTATGAAACACAAATGAAGAGGTCTAAATATATTGTAGAGGGTCCTGTCCAGAAGTTGGCTGGGACGCTATAGAACTTAGACAATTGTATGTTCCTGGTGTTGCGAGTGCTCAAATCCAGATGAAAATTTCTTTGTCCCAGTTGTGTATATTCTCCAAATTAGGTATCCTCATGCTTTTTGGTGCTATTTAAAGTTGAGCTCCAACTTTCAGTTTTGAAGTTACCTTTCTTCTCTGGCAAATATGCTGTAGCTAAACAAAGACAGACAGATTGGGCAGATAGCAAGTGGAAGTACCAACGTTGTGAGCTCGGCCACCAGCTTGCTGGCCAACTCGGGTTTCTCTGGGGCTGCTTTGTCTAGAAAATGGTTTGGAGGAGAAATCTTCCAAGTTGGCTTGGGTTCCAAGATTCTGTGATGCTGTCCTCCCAGCAAGACTGCTCCGCTACAGGGTAGGTTTCTTGCTATTTCAGGTTGAGCGGAACTGTAATACATGTTGAGCCTGACAGGGCGGGGAGGTGGGCAGGGGGTATGCATTTGATGCACAGGGATGGCGCCTGGATTTCAGCAGGTCTGTATGTCAGAACAGTAGGTCTTGAACAGGCTCGATTTGGGACATGAATAAAAATGGATAAAAATTATTCAAAAAATAAACAGGGGCTTAATATAGTTTCTTAGGTTTGTTTTCTTTTTGTTTTACATTTTCTTCGGTCTTTATTGTCTATGCCCATTCCTCTCACAGTAAAATGTGCAAATGAATAACAGAGTCAGATTCACCGTAAACATCAAATCAGCTAACCACAGTTTGACGATGTGTGTTTTTCTAGACAAATGTTCCTTGTGGTTATTTTTGTGTTGCACGTAAATAATAGGGGTAAGTAGAGGGGCATTTTTCTGCTCAGAGGATGGAATTAAATATTTATTTCATTTTGCTTCATTAAGAGAAGTAGTGGCCTCTGTGCCGATCAAGTTTGGGAAAGCCCTAAGATGGGGGCCCCTTGCTTCCATGGAGCTGAAGACTGACCCAGTCCCATGCTTGACTCCATGTGTTGGCATCTTTTAGGCTCTGTGGGTTAGATACAGCATGAGTGCAAGTAGAAATGCACACCATCGATTCTCTAAGTTGATTCCTGAGTTACTTTATATGTTCTTGTTGCACTTGTGTCCCCCCTCCGCCATGGCAGCATCAGGCCATCAACTCTATGTAATTTTCTCATTGTAGATGAGGAAACAGAGGCACATACAGGTCAAGTGAACCCACTGACAGCCAGTTGGTGTGTGGTAGAAACGAGATTCAACCCCATTCTGTCTCCAAAGTCCATGCTCCTAAGCACTAGAGTTCCCCAAAGTAAAGGTTATTTCTGGTCATTCCTGAAGTGTTGACCAGGTTACCTGTGGGTTAGGCAGGGTTCTTCATACACATTTGCCTTCTAGAAGCCTTTCCTACTAAAACTTTCAAAAGAATTTGCATACTTTGGTCCTATGCTTGTTTTCCTTTCCTTTTTTTTTTTTTTTTTTTTTTAAAGATTTTATTTATTTATTTGACAGAGAGAAACACAGCCAGAGAGGGAACACAAGCAGGGGGAGTGAGAGAGGGAGATGCAGGCTTCTCGCTGAGCAGGGAGCCCGATGTGGGGCTCAATCCCGGGTCTCCAGGATCATGACCTGAGTCGAAGGCAGTCGCTTAACCAACTGAGCTACCCATGTGCCCCTTGTTTTCCTTTCCTACCAGACTGTATATTCCTAAAGAGACTGGTCTCAGATAAGTCTGTTTTGTTTTTCAATTTATTGTGGTGTCTAGCACAGAAGCTTCGTAGAGTTTCCAATGGTACAGTGTTTCATTTCACACACCTTTATCCTACTCTTCTGTCAAACTAGCTCTGGAAAATAAAGGTGTACTCATGTTCATTTAAAAATGCTATTTTAAAAAGTTCCTTTTATGCAATAGGAGAAAAAAGATATCCATGTTGGAAATATTGTACTTTTTATTTAAAGGTTATTTTATTAAATAGGTAGCTTTCTATTTGTTTTGTATAATTATTTTTGTACATACTTTAATTTTCTGATTGCATCACCCAGGTGGAGTTTTTAGACTAAATGTTTCAGATTCTTGACCTTTGAAATAATTATAGTATAATTTAGTGTCATATAATATTCAAATTGCTAAGGGTTTTCACTAGATGCTAAGACACTTTTCTTGTCATAGGAGCAGTAGGTCCTAACATTTCAGGTGTGCCAGTTACAACTCTAGATCTGTGTAAAAATTAAGTTTTAACAAAGATACTTTTAGAACAGACTTTATACATATATACATTTCCAGCTCCAGGAGCTCATTGAACATAAATGTTGACTAAGATCATCTAGAGCCTTGTGGATATGGCAGTACCTAAGATTTTTTTTTTAATCTGAGAGCAAGCAGAAGCAAGAGGAAGGTTACAGAGAGAGGAGCAGAGAGCCTCATGCAGGACTCGATCCCAGGACCCCGGGATCATGACCTGGGCCAAAGGCAGACCCACCTATGTGGCCTGGATCCATCTCATTTTTAATCACACAGACGCTGTGTGGTCTACTTTTTTTCTTTTCCTTTTTTTGTGGCCTCCTGATTAGAGGACAGATGGCTAGAACCAGTCTGCTTGGGTTCAGATGTTGGCTTTACCACTATCTGATGTGTCTCTGGGTAGGCTTTAAATGTAAAATGGGGATGTTTTTCGTGCTTACTTATTAGAATTGTTGTAAAGAGGAATTGCTGTCGAATTCCTTCCTTAGAACAGCAGTCTGGCCCAGATGCAGTGATTGATAATGATGACAATGATAGCAGTGACACTTAAGGAAGTTAACATTCTTAACCGTGATGAGGTCCTTGAGAAGGCAGTGGAGAAGTGGAGAACTCAGGGTAGAGGGAGAAATATTCAAGGCTGAAGGGGTGCTATGAATTACTGTGTTTTGTTCAGAGAACCATCACCGTTTCACTGTCCTTAAAGCAGCACTAGGAAATGTGACTATGGGCAAGTCTGCAGGCCCCTAAGGTGTCCTATCCCACTGAAGCTTTCACACAGCTTCTCGGAAGGACACCATTTTTTTTAAGACTTTATTCATTTATTTGACAGAGAGATCACAAGTAGACAGAGAGGCAGAGAGAGAGGAGGAAGCAGGTTTCCTGCTGAGCAGAGAGCCGGATGTGGCCTTGATCCCAGGACCCTGAGATCATGACCTGAGCAGAAGGCAGAGGCTTTAACCCACTGAGCCACCCAGGCACCCAGGACACCGTTTCTTTGAAAAAAGTTCTCTCCATAAAGTAGAAATTCCATGGTTGCAATTTTTTAAAAAACAGATGCCTTCTTAACCTGTCCCATATGGCTACCACCGAGCCTTTACCGAGACTGCCTTTACCATCCTTTCGTTATGTTAGAAATTACTACTACTTTAGGCTTGTTGATGGGGGATGCTACCAAGCTCTAGGAAGCCTTTGGATGGACCTACACCCAGTCTTTTACTGGTTCTCTCTGCTTCCTTTTCTTCTCACTATTCTGTTGGCTTCCTTTTTAGACTCCGCCTCCTTCCCCTTTTTGGTGTATTTTCCCTTGTATTTGTAGTGTGGTACTTTTTCACTGTGTGTTGGAGAGGGGCTGGGCCAGGTAGTGGCAGTAGGAGGAGCATAGTCCTCCTAACTGGGCGTGACAGTTTGAAAAGCACACCAGGTGATCTGGTCGTGCCTGGCCCCCCCCCATCACTTTCTTCCCTCCTCCCCATCTGCAAACCTAGACATAACTCAGTGTGTTTGAAAGTATGCCTTTACTGCAATCCTTAGAGGGCCCTGTGCCTGGGGTTAGTGGCATAACTCCGTGGCCTGCTGCTTCTCTCCCCTCAGTCTGGAATGTTCTCATAATTTTCTTTGCCTTTTTGACCTGTGCATATTTTGTTCTGACCTCAACTTGGGCATTATCTTCTGACACTGTTTTGAACTAATTGCCCCTCTTCTGTGCCGGGGTAGCACCTTCCACATACATAATGATATGGAAGTTTATCTGTCTTCTGTACTAAAACCTCATCTCACTGACAGCAAAGCCTCTGTCTTCTAATTTGCAGCAGTTGAAGCAAATAAGGAGTAAAAACCTGAGAATACAGGTACTTGTTCCTTAACATTCTGTAGACATTGTAGTCAAAACCTCAGAGGCTGAAATCCTCAAGGGCAAGAATGTGGAGCTGTAGGAGTGCAAATGTCTGAGGTCAGAGCCAGGTGAAAAGAAACTCCACTGAGGCAGGCCTGGAACTCAGAACTTTTGCCTCTCATCCCCATTGTTTCCTTAACATTCCTTGAGGTTTTTTTTTCTTTATTTTTTTTTTATTTTAAGATTTTATTCATTTGACAGAGAGAAACACAGGCAGAGAGGGAACACAAGCAGGGGGAGTGAGAGAGGGAGAAGCAGGCTTCCTGCCGAGCAGGCAGCCCGATGTGGGGCTCGATCCCGGGTCTCCAGGATCATGACCTGAGCCGAAGGCAGTCGCCCAACCAACTGAGCCACCCAGGCGCCCCTCCTTGAGGTTTTTCAGGGAACAACACGTTCCCAACTCCTAAAGCCAGAAAGAAAGGTAAAATCCAAATTGAATTGTTCATTCTCAGTTACATAATATTCACAAAATCTTACATCCATTACCCCCACCCCGTAACAACGTTAGTTTTACCTATAATTACAGAAATACAAGTTTTTTAATGGATGGATAGTAGGATTTTATGATATGACCATAGTATTATAATCTGAGCTTCTAGAAACAAACTTTCTGTGGCTTTGGCAAGATATGTCCCTGCATTCCTCAAAATACTTAATTTGCTTGGATGATGTTTTGTTTTGTGCTGTTTTCTCAGGCACAGTGCCTTCTAGTCCATGTCAAAATGATTGCGTGGGAGAAGGGGTTAGAATTCTGCTTTCCGAGGCAGTTATTTGCCAGGCCAGTGGAAAACAACCTTTTAGTACATTTTACTGCTCACCTAACAAACTAAATGGAACAACAATAATATCATGAGATGGGTGTGTGAGCAAAGAAGGCCTGATCAAAGTTGACAGTGTATAAATCACTCTGCCTATATAAATCATTTTACTCTCTTGAGGTATTTAATCAGCTGTTTGTTTTTTAAAAATCGGACCAATTATCTATCCAAAGTATTTATAAATGGCAAGTGTGTCTTTAGGGCCAAATGCAAGTATTTGAATACATGTCCTTTAGAGTTTAGGAAAACAGGTTTACTCTATTATTTATGTTCTAGAGTAAATTACTGTCCTACCTATCAGTTTGATGAGGAGCACAGGAAAGATTTTATAAGGTCCTGAAATACATATTAACATTTGGAAACACCTCAAATTGCTTCTTTAAAAGAGCTGAGCACTTTGCAGGCCCAGTGAAAGAAGAGAGAAACCATCAGCTCGGTGTGAATTTTACCTCCTCTGCCTTTGGCTCTTAGGTTTTGTAGAAAAGTTGCTCTCACAATTTAAATTAACTTAGCATTCACTCAGGAGATGGGTGGGGAGGAAATTAAACAATGGAGATACAGATAGAATGGCCAGGAAGCTCCGGGGTGTGGGGTGGCAGAGTGAAGAGACTAATAGGCTAAATGGAAAAATTGAATAAATCTTACAACCCTATTAATACACCATCATTTTAATTTTTGCCTTCGTAGTGAAAAGTTTACATGGTAAAAACACCACTGAGATAGCTCTAGTGGGGTACAGCAGCCAGGCTGCTCTGGGTGAAACTTTTTCAGCCCTGTGGTTTGTGCGGAACGTGAGCACTGAGAAAAAGAGGTTTTCTTTCGGGTTTCAGGATTAAGTGCTGGGTCCCAGCCCAGGGTTCAAAGTGAGCAGAACTGAACAGCAGTCAGACATCCATCCTAATTGGGACTGTCCTGAATTTTCAATTTCAATTAGTTGGGAAAATGAATAAAAATTAGGAAGTCATGAGTAGCTCAATGCAGTTTGAGGATAACCAGGAGTTGAGTGAGTTTTAGACCTGTTCAGTTTCAAATGATGATATACAATCCAAGAGCATTTGGAAATACATGCTTGGAGCTTGGGAGGAGTGAGAACCAAGTATGCTAACTTATATTCTCATAGAGAGAATATTTGAAAGTGAATTTGGATGAGTTTTCTTAAGAGATTTAAGAGAAAAGATCAGATGGCTAAAAACTGTGATTCAGGGCTCACTGGAGGCCAGCCACTTTGGTGGGCGGGGAATGGGAGTTCAACCTTCACACGTGGGAGAAAATCCCCTGCAAAGTCCAGACTTTTCTCCACAGGTGATGTCAAATAGAGTACAGTAAGGCCAAGACACTGATAAGATAACCTACAGGAGAGAAGACAGAAGGACAGTTATCTTGCTGAGCAAAAAAAAAAAAACTAAAAAACAAAAAACGGAAAGGGTAGTGTCATGGAAAGAATGTTTTAGGAAAAGGCTGCACCGGATAATTGACAGGTTCAGCAGGATGAATACTGAAATAATTCTATTGGATTTCACTGTGGACGTCATTTGGTGACCTAATTTAGAGCCAAAATGTTGAAACACGCTGATAACAATAGTGGGAGAAAAACTAAAGCCCAGGCTGGAAGTGGGGTCCAGGGAGGTTGTTTTGTTACGTGTTACTTCATTTTAAAATGGGAGAGCTTTGAATGTGTTTCCATTTCGATGGAAAGGATCTAGGAGAGAGGAAAAGTTTGAATATATAAAAAGGTAATAATGTTAACTTCTTGACAAGACAGCACAGAAATTCTTTAGAGCTCAGCTCTTGAGTTCAGTGATACTGAATTATGTGATTGTGTACCCATTAGCAGTGCAGGACAACTGAGCCATCCGAGAAGCCTTTACTGAATTGTTCACCTAGATGACTATCTGTTGTGTGACCAATCTTAGAAGCCTTCTGAGTAACTTCTGTGGAATGGCTGAATATGGGGAAATGTAACTTAAAGTGATTAAAAGCCTGTCTCCTACATCATTCCAGGAACACTAATTGGCATTTGAATGGAAGGCATCAGCAAGGTGAGCAGTTAGGAGTCTGAGTTCCAAGTTTCTCACTGTTGTATTTCGGACCACAAGCTGATGGATGTTTAGAGCTTCTTAAACTTTAGAATTCAGTTTAAACCCTAGCGCTTGTATATCAGTATATATACTATTAGTATATATAATACTACATATATTATACTGATATACTAACTACATATATATATATACATATACATATATATATAGCTTGTAAAAGAAAGGAAATACAGCATCAAGTAAAAAAAGCAGTTAAACAGTTACAGGAAAAGTATAGGAAAAGTGAGTAAGGAAACTACTGCATAATCCAGAAAACTAAAAGACAGGTTAATTTTAAAATATATATTTTATCTTTTTTTTTTTTTAAGATTTTATTTATCTGACAGAGAGAGAGAGATCACAAGTAGGCAGAGAGGCAGGCAGAGAGAGAGGAGGAAGCAGGCTCCCCGCTGAGCAGAGAGCCCGACGCAGGCCTCGATCCCAGGACCCTGAGATCATGACCTGAGCCAAAGGCAGAGGCTTTAACCCACTGAGGCACCTAGCGCTCTCTTTTCCTCAAGTTTTTAAGAAAGACGGTAATGGAATCCTGTTTCTTTTGTTGTTCCCGGAAGTAAAGACATTGGACACCTTCTGACCTCTTACTCTAAAATCAAATGTGTCTAACACATTTGAATAGTGAAGGAAGAACAGATAACAGGGAGGTTGAGGAGCTATTGTAAGGACTTTGAACAGAGGAAGGACACGATCTAACTTACCATTTTTAAGCATGACCTGCCTCTGGTGCTGAGAGTCCACTACAGGCACATGAGGGCTGAAGAGGAGACCTGCTCGGTGCCTCTCGCAGTAGTTCAGATGGAAGATAGCTGGGTTGGATCAGGGCGGCTGTGGTGAAGAGGGTGAGAAGTTGCACAGGAAGGTATTTTGAAGGCAGAGTAAGATTTACTGAATGATGAGATTTCAGTATGTAAAGATGACACCCATGGGTTTTTTTGGCCTCAGCAGTCTCAAGTAATGAGTTGTCATTACTGGAGATGAGAAGGCTACGGGAAGAACAGGGTTTCGTTGGTAGAGAAAGATAAGGATTTTCGTCATGGATGTGGATGTGAGATGCCCTTTATTTAAGTGGTGATGTGAAAGAAGGAGTCTGGAATTCAGAGGAATGGTTTGCAGCCCGAGATCTATTTTGAGTCATCAAGGTATAGAGTGTCTGGTGGATGGCATCCTCTAGGGCTGGGGTTTTCAGCCCAAGCACCTGGGTGTTTGGAGTAAGAGCTTCCGGGCAAAAGATATAGGAAGTAAGTTACCACTCTCTGCTTTGCCCCCAGAAATTCTAATTCATTTGGAATGCAGTAGGGATAGCTAAGGCATCAGTATCCTTTAGAAGCTCCCCACAGGATTTTAGGATGCATGCAGAGTTGAGAACCACTGCTCAGGATGCAGAAGCCCTGGACTACTCCAGTACAGAGAGGTCAGAAAAGGAAGAGGAACCATTTTTTAAAAAAAAGCTGAGTAACTGGAGATAGACAAGGTACCATGGTGAAAGAGGGACAGCTTGGAAACCAAATGAACAAAGCGTTTCGAGACTCCGGTGCAACTGAGAAATCCAAAAGGATGAATGAGAGGTGACCCCTGACATTGCCCTGTGGGGGTCATTGGTGACCATGCTTTTGTTGTTGTGATGGGAACAAAAGTCTGATTGAAGTTGGTTCTAGAGA
Organism: Spilogale gracilis; assembly: GCA_004023965.1. Classification (NCBI taxonomy): domain Eukaryota; kingdom Metazoa; phylum Chordata; class Mammalia; order Carnivora; family Mephitidae; genus Spilogale; species Spilogale gracilis. Next base: position 71,226 of record PITA01000965.1, read on the forward strand.
GAATGAAAAGAGAGGTATTAAAGATGGCAAGTCTAGGCTACTCTGGTTCAAGGGAATGTTTTTAGAAATGAGAAATACTGGTTGGTTGTTACTGGTAACAAGCTCCTTAAGGTGAGACAAAGATGTCTTGGAGTAGGAGAGAGGGGAGGACATTTGTTCCTAAGTGCCTTAGATTATAGTTATTGATATCTGTATGTATATTATATCCTTTACAGGTTTTGGGGGGTTTTTTTGTGTGTGGTTTTTTTGTTTTGTTTTGTTTTTTTAAGATTTTATTTATTTGATAGAGAGAAACACAGCCAGAGAGGGAACACAACCAGGGGGAGTGAGAGAGGGAGAAGCAGGCCTCCCGCCGAGCAGGGAGCCCGATGTGGGGCTCGATCCCGGGTCTCCAGGATCATGACCTGAGCCGTAGGCAGTCGCTCAACCAACTGAGCCACCCAGGTGCCCTTCCTTTACAGGTTTTTGAATGTAAAAAGAAAGCAGCCTGGCGCTATAAGGTGATCTTAGAAAATGCCTCCTACAAATAAGCACTATCCTGCAGCAGGCCCTATATGTTCACTGAGCCAGGTATCTTTCAGATGACCAGTAGGATTTGGCGTGGATTTACAGTTTTGGAAACCTTCCATTTTAAGAAAATATTTTATCATTTGGAATGATGTTAATTGTGATAAAAATTTCCATTCTTTTTAGAGGGATTTCAAAAAAATATTTCAGTTACAATAATAGCACTAGACACTGCGTAATACTACAATTCTCAAAGGAGGAAGTTTTTGGGAAAAGATACAGAATGTGCAGGATGTTTTGAATCTTCTGACAAAAACTGACTGATGACTCATGAGTCTCTTGCAATTTGTTAAGTATACAGAAGGAAAATAGTATCAAAGTGTTGCTCATTGGATATAATTTTTGTCTTCAAATATCAGAGGTGACCACTTACAGCAAAACTTTATCTCAGATGCTCACGATAAATCAAGACATTTTGCATTTCACTTTAGCCTAAAATTGACCACTTTAGCTATAGTATGAGCATTGTAAAAAAAAAAAAAAATTCAGTTTCTGAAGGTTTGAAGAATAAAAATATTTAAATAAGCTAATGAACTGAATACTGATATGTACTCCATACCTTAATTTATGTCCCAGTGTCTGCCCACTGACCATCTGGAAGAAAGAGAAAATTCAGAATGTTAAGTTTAACTGGGTTATATTCATGTTCCTTTGACTTCACCTAAAACTGTTTCTGATGAATTAATTGTCTTGGCGCCTTCATAAATTCCCTGGGGTCTTTTGGCCCATATTACTACCTACTCCAAACAAAAACAAAAACAAAAACTATTGTTTCACTGTCTAATACAGACTAAAATGTTTAAGAATAGAGAGTTGTAATTTTGGGGGGAAATTAAAAAAAGACACCAAAAAAACAGGAACAAAGGGTGTCCTTCATCTCTAGGAATAGGTCTGTTTTGTCCCTCGAGAAGCTTCTATCTTTGCACATCTGGCCTCCAAGCCAAGTTTTGGCTCATTTTGATTGTTACTCCAAAGTACACCTTCCATGTCTCTGTCCATCTGCCTGTCTTTCTCATTGCCCACCCCCCCACCTGTCTCTCCCCTCATTTTTCTCTTTCTCTTACCCCCTCCTGACTCAGAAGTGTTGTATGATTTCATTGAACAGTTTATTGCAATTGAGAGGAACCCAAATGGCAGTGATTCATGACATTTTCAATAGTGATTTTTAATATTATTTTCCAATAAGTTTATTCATAACTTGTATGTTTGTGAATATGGGTACATGGAGATTTTCAGGGCTCAAAGACCCGAGTTTTTCTTAAGCAATGATTTCTTTTTCTAGATTGAATTAAATTCTCATGATGATTGAGTTGATATTTTCCAGAATAGGTAGTTGTTTCACTGTTTGGAGTTATGCAGGATCATTTAAGAATGTAATTTTTAGGGGTGCCTGGGTGGCTCAGTTGGTTAAGTGACTGCCTTCGGCTCTCAGGTTACGATCCTGGAAACCCGGGATCAAGACCCATATTGGGCTCCCTGCTCGGCGGGAAGCCTGCTTCTCCCTCTCTCACTCTCCCTGCTTGTGTTCCCTCTCTAGCTGTGTTTCTGTCAAATAAATAAAATCTTTTAAAAAAAAATGTAATTTTTAAAAATCAATTGAGGTAACATAGAAATATATACAGTGTCTCTTGGAAATGTTTTCACTAATACCAATATGGGGTGTTAAACTAGTGCAGGTTTTGAGAACCTTTTATAATTAACTTATATAACTCAATTAGTACAGGATAAAATAGGATGGAAGGAGTGTTGATGGTATAAATTTGCCTTATTTCTGAAAAAGATCTTGCAAGGTGTAATTTTTTCTTATATAGAAGGTTTAACTTGAATACACTAGGAAGTTTTTTGAAAGATTCATTTAGGATCTTCCAGTTGAGGGGTTCTTAGTTTTGGGAGCGGTCCATGACTTTGAGAGAAACAAGAATTTCCTTAACTTCTATACTTGAAATCTAGCATTTCCTTCAATTATAAATGCAAGCAATAAGCTTCAGTAGCATTAATAGTACCTCCGACTTTGTCACTGATATTTTCATATCCTATTACCATTGTGACAGAAATCCTGAAATATTGTTTATGCTAATCACTACTGTAGATATATAGTAGTTACCAGATGACCACAGAATCTTATTATTGATGTGTCAGAAAAAGCACATACTTAACAATATTTTTCTTCTACTTCAACTTTTAATAACTACTTCAACATAATTGGTTTCCTTTGAAATCATTTGTTTTAAACATTAAAAAATATTTTGTCCAGGGCATGCAAAAAACCAATACCTGCTCTACCCTGCTTTGCTACATCCTAAGCATTCTTTGTAATATAATTTCCTTGTAACCCTACCTTTCTGTGTGTAGTTTTCATAATGCAGAGAACACAGATTTTTTTTAATAGCTTTTTTTGGCTCATATGAAATTGAAATGAGTGAAAAAAACATATCCAAATTCCACCTCAAAAAACTGTTAAATAGTAAGTAACCATTGTTTTCACATTAGCCTTTTTATGCATATTTTTGTAAAATTATGTTTTTTAACCAGAGCATAGTCAGCAATATCAGGATACAGAGGCATGGAGAAAATTATTTCTGTGGTTTTGCATGCCACAATATGGGGAATGTTAATTTAACTCTCCATAAAAAATACAGGAGAAAACAGAGGAAACCTATCAAAAGTCAACAACCTGGTGAAAATTTTTCCTCCAGGGTCTCAGGCAAATCTTCATAAGGGATCTTAATTGATACGTAACACAGTGTGGCTTCAGGCCCTCTTCCCCATCCAGAACCCTGGTAGTTCATCCTGGCTTCCCTACTTCTCGGACACCTGACCGAAGTGAAAATATAAGGTGGTGGACGTTGGTTAGGTAGGCAGAGGAGGCAATTAGAAGGATAAACTGGAATAATTAGAAAACAGTTTGCTCAGGGAAGTTAATGATATTCCTTCCTTTGACAGGGAAAATATTCATACAAATAAACAGTAGGATTGAAAAATCTAGGAATTGGAGGGCGAATGTGAAGATAATTGAAAGAAAAGAGCAAAATGGATTAATACACCAGTTTCCCAAAGACATATTAAACTTGCCTAATTTCTACTCTGAATTCTCTTGGGAAATCAAAGTGGAAGAACTGGACCTCTTGGGGAATAGTATCCCCCTAACATAACATAATTTAGAGTTGACACTAGAAGCTGAAGTTTATTTTTTTTTCCTAATAATTATTCTCAGTGAGGGATGCAAAAATTGCATTTTGGAATGACAGAGAGTAGTTCTTGTATAAAGAACTTTTCAATGTCTGTGGTAGATATCTCCTGGAAAATGTGTTCTGGGGAGTGGCAGAAGATGAAGTAAAACCAAGAGTAATCTCCGCCTCAGGCCATATAATTGAATTTCATAAAAGGCAACAGGTGTTTAAGGATCTGCCCTGTGCCCAGGCTGGTGTACAAGAGGGTGTAGAACAAGTAGTCTCATTTTATTTCTTAATCTAGTGCTTTTGGTTCTTTGGTTACTTTTATTTCTGACTAAAAGTGTAATTTTTTAAAAAGTAGGAGCATCCTGGCCCTTGAACCCCACTTGACCCCGTTATGTATATCTGGCCTCCCAAATAGTGTCTTCCTTATTGAGACTTGGATCCCTTGCTGAACCTCCTAACTTGCTTGAGACCCTGTCCTTCCAGCACTGCCTTTCAGAACCAGAATCTACACTGTCTACCAGGTGCTGAGCACTACTGAGGAAACCTAGACCTCCATAAAAATCACCATCATGAGCCACGTGCGGGCTTGGGTCTCAGTGGGTTTTCAGAATCCCTCAGCAAACCTTTGGTAGGCCCCTCGTTCATTCAACATCAGTACGAAGCTTGCTCGGGGACTGGGACACTCTAGCAAACTATGTGAACAAGCACACCTGCTCTGTTTTTCACAATGGCTCTTCTACTCTGTGTTGCCACTCTCTTTAAATGAAATTCTCGGCACCTTTCCCTCATTCTCCAGGGGCCCAAGATACTTTCTCTGATTAGATTTCTGGAAAGGATATCTGCATTTGCTGTCTCAACTTCCTCAATTTTTTAATTACTCCTCTTCCCACTGCTCTTCTCTTTCATCCCTATCACATCACTGAAATTTCTCTGGCTAAGCACAGTATTTGACACAATCTCCTTGACATCTTTTTCTTTCTTGCTTCCATGTCACCTCCCTTTCCTGGAGTTTCTACATCCTTGGTAAGTCCTCGGTTTTTCTCAAAGGATGTCATTCTCCCTAGACAACATAATAATTTCATTCACTATAAGAATTTCAGCTACCTGGGGCTTCCTACCCTGGATTTAATCTGTCTCACGCTCTAGGCCAGTGTCTCCAGCCACCTCTTGGACATTTCCATTTGAATATCTTCATACTTACCATGTCTGTTGTTATTTTTTAAGTAGGTTCCCTTGAGTAGTTTCCCTGGCCAGTGTGGGACTTGAATTCACAACACTGAGATACAGATCAGAGCTGAGATCAAGAGTCGGAAACTTAACTGACTGAGCTACCCAGGTGTCTCCCCAACCACACTGTTTTTCTTCCCATGTTTCTTTCTTGTAAATCGCTCAGGAAACCAGGGAGTCATACTCGACTATTCTCTTCCCATCATTGCCTCCTCTGTTGTCTTACCAACTTCTAGGAATCCCAGGACCTGCATTATACCTTAAAGTCACCTTACCTGACCCTCCTGACACCATATTATTAACACCAATGCTGTTCCTGCCTCTTCCTTTCCAAAGAGAAAACCGAGGGTTTTCTCTGCCCCTACAATGTTGAGCCACTTGTATTTCTAAAACTATCTTGTTCTTGCCTATGTGCCTTTGAATAACCTCTTGATTACCTGAAGCTATCTTTACCTTCTCTTCACCTAACATGTGACCAGGGACCACCTGCTCCTGGGGTT
>PITA01000965.1:76798-223482 GCA_004023965.1 Spilogale gracilis
ACTTTTGGGGCATTCCTTCCAGTAGTTCTGGCATTTGCTGGCCTCACTGGCCACCCTCGGTAATGAGCTGTGACTCAGGGAAACATCAACTCGGGGGGGGGGGGGGCAGTGAGGTGCAGAGCAAGGAGAAGCAGCTCGGTAAGAGGGTTATTTTTTTATCATCTTCTCTACGATTTAAAATAACAAAGCTACAGAAAATTTTTTGGATGAAAAAACCAGGTTCGCCAGTATTCGAGTACTTGCAAACAATGTGCTCATGGATTTTCTTGGCTCCAGAATTGTTTGTACACTAAATTAAAGTGGAGGTATTTATACCTTATAATTTCAATGTCATGCTGTCCTGTTCATCTGAGGCTTAAAAAAAAAAAAAAAACCCAAATGGTATTAATAGATAACATGGGTGGAGAGGGAAGGATGTGGAAAGAGTAACAATGCCATCATTGATTCACAAATTAATGCCATAAATAACAGGATTTACCTCCTGTGCACTGCTTTGAAATGTGCTTTGGTGTCTCATTTCACTCAGCTTGTTCCTCCTCATCTTGCCGGCAGTGTCTGTCAGACTGCTGTGCCTCTTTGGTTGGGGCCCAGCTCTTCTATCAGGAATGGAGAGCACAGCCTGGGCCTTCTCAAGGCCAGGCTATTGGTGCCTGTGGGAGGCCCCTTCCCCCTGCTGGAGCTGCAGTCGGGCCTCCATAGGAGCTGGCAGGAACTGCCAGGGGCACTCATCCCTTTGAATAGCAGAGGTGCAAGGGCCTGGAGAATTTGGGGGCCTGATCCTAGCCCTGTGAACACTGTCAGCTTCTGTGTGTGTGTGTTCCTACAAGATCTTGTGTCACAAGATCTTGTGTCACAAGTAACCTGGTCCATCCTGTGGGACTCAGTAATAGGCTAATAACAGGTGACCATCTGATGTAGGAAGTTCTTGTTCAAGATGGCAGTGTTGGATTCTGAATTCCCCTCCTCCCATGGACACCCCAGATCTACAGCTCCATGTGGAACCATTTCTTCTGAAAAGAACCTGAAATCGAGCTGTGTGAGTCCTTCACAGATGGCAAAGAAAAAACCCACATCCAGAGTAAGCAGGAGAGGCTGAGAGGCTCTCCTGCTGTGAGGCTCCCTACAATACAATGACACACAATTAGGAGGGAACTCAAAACCTGGAGCTTCTCCCTGCAGGACAAAGAGTTTGAACCCCATATTCTGCACCTTTAAGACTGCATCTGACAGATGAGCCCCTAACTATCTAGCTTTGTAAACCAATGAGGCTTGGTATCCCTAAAACCCAAAAGAAGACTGTGTTGAACTATGAATGGGCTTGTGCTTTTGGACCCATGGCCCAGTATAGAGGCAGCTGACTGACAGGTTAGACCTAAACCTTAAGATAAGCAAATACTCTTTAACATAAACAAGTGTCAGTATGAGGGGCAGACTTATATTTTAACGCACACTGAGGGATCGTCGAGGGTACTCTGAGAACTGAAGCTGGCAGGTACCACCTTAGGGAGATTGCTTTCCCTCCGCCTTCCTCCAACTAGCAGCCTGCAATCCTCTCCAGAAACCTCACAGTGGGGGCACAATCTTCGTGATCTAGACTGCCAGTGTCTTGGGAGAAAATGAACTTACACATGTGTTTGGTGCCCATGGATGGCACTTGATTGTCCAGCTCTGGTGGACAGCATGGCCTGTGTCCCTGAGTCCCACAGACTAACACAAGAGAGACTGTTCTTGGCCAGCTGCCACTCCTAGGGCACTGTGCATAGAGCAGACTGAAATATACTCCTAGTGTTTCTGCAAGAGAGGCTTATTTGTTGAACGTGAGTTTTGACTTTGGGCAGGCTTCAGGTGGGACATATATTTAACAGCCTAATGATATGCACCCTATAGGCCTGTGCATGCTTTCCTTGAGCTCTCCTCCTGGCCTTGTTCCAGATTACCAGTATCCTTCCAAAGGAACTTGTATACCCACCTAGTGCCCTGATTTTTGTAACTGCTACCCAGTGGACCCCTCTAGATTGCCTAGCCTTAGAAGGCAGTGGAAATCCTACTTGTAGTCCTACAGGATTATGTATGTTTGCATACTTTAAAAGCTGCTGTTGTGGGGAGAGAGGGGGTGGACGGGTCTGTCTTCTAAACAGTTTGATTTTAGGTGCTGAGATCCTTCCTTTTGGAACATTGATAAGCTTTAGCATACTCTCAATCCCTGGGAGCCACTAAAAGTAGGCTTTTGGACAACAACCACAAAGATCTGAGATTCAACCAAGAGCTAGGATAGGATTGAACAATAAGATTTATCTGCTACACAAAGCACCCCTCTACTTCCTCACACTGGGCAAGGTGGCTATTTTATGTAATTCATAGAAGCCAACATAGTCAAGAAAAATGGATAAAGAGAAGAATGTGTTTTAAAAGAAAGGACAAGGCAAAACCTAAGAAAAAGCTCTTAAGCAGTTTACCTGACAAAAATTTCAAAATAATGGTTTTAAAAATGTTCACCAAACTTGGGAGAAGAAAGAAACTTGAGAAATTACCAAATGGAAGTCACAGAGCTGAAGAATACAAAACCAAACTGAAAAATATACTTGAAGGATTCAATAGCAGATTATTTGAAGCAAAAGAAAGGATCCGTGAACTCAGAAACTGGGCAGTGGAACTCACCTCATCAGAGCAGCAAGCAAAAAAATGGATGAGATCACTTAAGGGAGTTATGTGACATCAAGTGGGCCAACATTCACATTGAAGGGATCACAAAAGGAGAAGAGAGCAAAAGGGGCAGAAAAGTTATTTGAAGAAGTGATGGCTGAGAGTTTTCCTAACTTGGTGAAGAAAACAGACTTCCAGATACAGGACACTGAGAGATTTCCAAATACAATGAAGCCAAGGAGCGTCACACCAAGACACATTATAATTTATATGTCAAAAGTTAAAAAGGAGAGAATCTTTAAAGCAGGTAAAGAAAAACAACAAAAGTACAAGGGAAACCCTATAGAATATACTCAGATTTTTTCAGCGGAACCTTTGCAGGACAAAAGGGAATGGCCTGATAAATTTCAAGTGCTGACAAAAAAAGACTCACAACCAAGAACACTCTCCAACAAAGCTGTCATTCTGGATTTCAGGAGAGAGAAAGCATTTTCCAGACAGACAAAAGCTAAGCCTGCCTTATAGTAAGTGTTAAAGGGACTTCATTAAGCTTAGATAAAAGGGCACTAATGAGTAACAGAAACATACATGAAAGTATAAATCTGAGTGGTTAAAGATAAATATATAGAAAAATTCAGAATAATGTTGTAAACATGGCAGATTGATCACTTATAAAGGTAGTACGAAGGTTAGAAAAATAGTAAAAGTAAAACTACAGTAAGTAGCTAAGGTAAAAAAATATAAAATGTGACATCTAAAAAGAAGGGAAAAGTAAAAATATAGAGCTTTAGAATGCATTAAAACTTAAGTTAGAAACTTAGACGGTTAGAAATGTCATTATGTATAAGCCCCTTAATAACCACAAAGCAAAAATCCATAGCAGTTACACACACAAAATATGAAAGAGATTAATCTTAGCATACCAGTACAGAAAATGCTAAGTTACAAAGGAAGAGAGCAAGTGAAAGGAAGAAACAGAAGAGCTACAAAACAGCCAAAAAAACAATTTACAAATGGCAGTAAGTATATGCATATTAATAATTAGTTTAAATGTAAATGCACTAAATTCTTTTATTAAAAGGGCTGAATAAAAACACAAGATTCATCTCTGTGCTCTCTACAGTAGACCCACTTCAGATAGACTGAAAGAGAAGGGATAGTAAAAGTTTTTTTTTTTTTTTTTTTTTAAAGATTTTATTCATTTATTTGACAGAGAGATCACAAGTAGGCAGAGAGGCAGGCAGAGAGAGAAGAGGAAGCAGGCTCCCCGCTGAGCAGAGCCCTATGCAGGCCTGGATACCAGGACCCTGAGATCAGCACCTGATCCTAAGGCAGAGGCTTCAACCCACTGAGCCACCCAGGTGCCTGGGATGGTAAAAGATCTTCCATGCAAATTAAAACCAAAAGAAAGCTGGAGTAGGAATATATAGATCAGGCAAAACAGACTTTAAAACAAGGACTGTAAAAAGAGACGAGATAATCACATACTGATAAAGAGAGCAATCCAACAAAAGGATAGAGCATTTTAAATATTTAAGTACCCACAGAGGAACACCTAAATATGTAAAGCAAATATTTGCAGACCCCAAAGAAGAAATAGCAATACACCAACAGTGTAGGACTTTTAATTCTCCACTTTCATCAGTAGATAGATCATCCAGACAGAAAATCAGTAAGGAAACATTGTTCTTAAGCAGCTCATTAGACCAGATGGACTTAATATACAAAGAACACTGTCCCCAAAAGTTACATGGAGTATTCTCTAGGATAGAGGGTGACAGGCCACAAAATAAGTCTAAATCAATTCAAGAAGACTAAAATCATACTAAGCATCTTTTCCAACCACAGTTGTCTTTAATTAGAATTCAATTACAATAAAAATGGAAAAGTTACAAATATTTGGAAATTAAACAACAGTATACTGAAAAACAAATGGGTCAAAGGAGAAATCAAAAAATGCCCCGAGAAAATGAAATTAGAAGTATAACATAACAAAAATAATGGATACAGCAAAAGCAGTTCTACCAAGAAAGTTCATAATGATAAATACCTACCTCAGAGAAATCAGAAAAATCTAAAACAACCTGACTTTATACCTCAGGTCATTAGAAAAACAAAGACCAAAGTTGTTAGGAGGAAGAAGCAGCAAAGATCAAGTGGAAGTAAATGAAATAGAGGCTTAAGAGGCAGTAGAGGGCGCCTGAGTAGCTCAGTGGGTTAAAGCCTCTGCCTTCAGGTCATGATCTCAGGGTCCTGGGATCTCTCTCTCTCTCTCTCTCTCTGCCTACTTGTGATCTCTCTCTCTCTCTGTCAAATAAATAAATAAAATCTTAAAAAAAAAAGAGAGACAATAGAAATGATGAATGAAACCAAGAGCTGTTTCTTTGAAAAGATAAGCAAAATTGGTGAACCTTTAAATTCCCTCCCCCCAAAAAACAGACTCAAGATCATAAATGGAAGAGGAGACATTATAACTGATACCACAGAAATACAAAAGATTCTAAGACACTACTATGAAGTTATATTCCAACCAATTTGACAACCTAGAAGAAATAAATTCCCAGAAATGTAAATTACCAAGAGTGAATCATAATAAAATAGAAGATATGAACAGACTGATTACGAGTAAGGAGACTCAATCAGTCACCAAAAATCTCCCAACAAACCAAAGTCAGGACCAGATGTCTTCACTGGTGAATTTTAGCAAACATTTAAGGTAATACCCATCCTTCTCAAACTCTTCCAAAAAAAATAGAAGAGGAAGAAACACTTCTAAACTCATTTTATAGGACCAACATTTCCAATACAAAAACAACGCAAGAATGCCACAAGAGGGCGCCCGGGTGGCTCAGTTGGTTAAGCGACTGCCTTGGGCTCAGGTCAAGATCCCAGAGACCCTGATCGGAATCCAGCCCCCCATTGGGGTTCCTGATTGGCGGGAAGCCTGCTTCTCCCTCTCTCACACCACCTGCTTGTATTCCCTCTCTGGCTGTGTTTCTCTCTGTCAATAAAATCTTAAAAAAAAAAAAAAAAAAAAGAATGCCACAAGAAAGAAAATTACAAGCCAGTTATCCCTTATGAATGTATATGCAGATATCCTCAACATAATATTAGCAAACCAAATTCAACAATTCATTTAAAAGACCATACATTGTGATCAACTAGGATTTATTCCAGGAACACAAGGATGGTTCAATATGTGCAAATCAGTTTATACACCATGTTAATAAAATGAAAGCTAAAAATATGATCATCAGTAGATGCAGAAGATCTATGACAAAGTTCAACATAAATTTATGATTAAAAATCTCAGCAATTGTGTATGGAGAGAATATATCTCAATATAACAAAAGGCATATCTAACTAGCCCACAGCTAACATAATACTCAGTGGTGAAAAGCTTGAAAGCGTTTCCTTTAAGATCAGTAAAAACAAGGATGCCCACTATTCAACACAGTATTAGAAATTCTGATGCGAGCAATTAGTCCGGACAAAGAAATAAAGACATAAAAATTGGAAAGGAAGAAGTGAAACTATCACTATTTGCAGATGACATCATATGTGTAGAAAACCCTAAAGACTCCTACCAAAAACTGTTAGACCCAATTCAGTGAAGTTGCAGGATCCAAATTCAGTATGAGAAATCTGTGGCATTTCTATATACTAATAGGGTATCAGAAAAAGAAATTAAGGAAATAATCTCCTTTACATTTGCATTAAGGAATTAAATGCCAAGGAATTAATTTAACCAAGAGGGTAAAAGACTTGTATGCTGAAAACTTTGTGCAAGAAACTGAAGACAAGACAAAAGGTATGAAAATATTCTGTGCTCAAGCATTGGAAGAATATTGTTAAAATGTCCATAGTACTTAAAACAGTCAACAGGTTCGGTGACATCCCTATTAAAATGGCAAGGGCATTGATAGAAATAGAACAGTCCTAAAGTTTGTTTGGAATTACAGAAGACCCTGAATAGCCAAAGCAATCTTTGATAAAAGAGAGAATGACAAAGCTAGAGGCTTCACACCATCTGATTTCATCTAAATTCCAAAGCTGTAGTAATCAAAGCATGATGGTATTGACATAAAAACAAACACATAGATCAATGGAAGAGAAGAGAGAGCCCACAAATAAACCTATGCATGTATGGTTAACTAACCTTTGACAGTCAGCCAAGAATATGCAATGAGTAAATGTCTCTTTAGTAAATGATACCAGGAAAACTAGACAACCACATGCAAAAGAATGTAACTGGACCACTATTGTATACCATACACAAAACGGATTAAAGACTGAAACCATAAAACTCAAGAAGAAAATACAGGCAGTAAGCTTCTCCTTGCTTTCTACTCTGGTGGCAGCTTTTTAGACTTGGCATCAAAAGCAAACCTAGATTATGCAAGTATGCCTATGTCAAACTGAAGGGCTTCTGCACAGCAAAGGAATCCATCAACATAACAAAACCACAAGCTATCAAATGGGAGAAAATATTTGTAAAACATATCAAATGAGGGGTTAATATCCAAAATATAGAGAGAATTCATACAATTCAATGGCAAAAAAAAAAAAGAATCTGATTTAAAATGGGCAGAAGCTCTCAATAGATATTTTTCCACAGATGATATACAGATGGCCAGTATGTCCCATGAAATGTGCTTAACATCACTAATCAGGGAAATGCAAATCAACAACACAATGAAATACCACCTCACACTTGTCAGATTGGCTAGTATCAACAAGACAGGAAATACGAAGTGTTGAGGTTGTGGAGAAGAGAGACCCCTTGTACACTGCTGGTGGGAATGTAAAGGCTTAGCTGCTACTGAAACAGTATGGAAGTTGTTTGAAAATTAAAAATGGAACTATCGGGGCACCTGGGTGGCTCAGTCAGTTAAGTGTTTGCCTTTGGCTCAGGTCATGATCCTGGCCTTCTGGGATCAAGCCCAGCATCAGGCTCCCTGCTCAGTGGGGAGTCTGCTTCTCCCTCTATCTCTCATAAATAAATCTAAATTTTTGAAATGAAATGGATTGAAAGAAAGGAAAGAAAGGGAAGAAAAGAAAGGAAGAAAGAAAGGAAAGGAAGAAAGAGAAAGGAAGAAAGAAAGGGAAAGAGAGAAAGAGAGAGAGAGAGAACGAACGAACGAACTACAACATGACTCAGTAATTCCAGTGCTGGGTACTTATCCAGAAGAAATGAAAAGGCTAGTTCAGCAAGGCCTCTCCACCCCCATGTTCGGTGGAGCACTATTTATAAGAGCCAAGATATGGAAATAATGTTTCTTAATGGATGATTAGATAAAGATAATGTGATCAGTACATGTAAATATATAAGTATATATATTATATATAAGTATATTTGTGTGTGTGTGTACATACAATGATTATCCAGCCATAAAAAAGAGAGGGAAATCTCGCCTTTTGCAGCAACATGGATGGACTTGAGAGAATTACGCTAATTGTGTAAGTTAGGGAAAGGCAAATACCAGAGGATCGCGCTTACATGTGGCATCTAAAAACAGAAAAAACTGAGTTAATAGGTATAAAGAACAGATAAGATTGGTAGTGGCCTGAGGCAGCAGGTGAGGGTGGGTAAAATGGATGAAGGAGTCCAAAAGCGACAAACTTCCACTTATAAAATAAAGAAGTCACGGGGACGTAACGTACAGCCTGGTGATTATAGTTAACATATTGTCTATATGAAAGTTGCTAAGACAGTAGATCCTGGAGTTCTCCTGAGAAAACTGTGGTGACGGATAGTAACTAGACATACTGTGATGATTTCACAGTGCAAATACATTGGATCATATACAACTGAAACTAACATGTTACATGTTAATTGTACCTCAAAAATACATTAATATTAAATAAATTATTTAGTAAATAAGCTTCTATGCCTTCCCACCCGACTGGGCACTATTTGGCTTAACAAAAAAACAAAAACAAAACAAAAACTGATTTCTTAATGTCCCTTGCATAGTATTTAGACAAGCACAGGTAAGAAGAGGAGAAACTGAAATGTGAATTGTGAAAGAGACACAGTTGGGAAAATTGGGAAGGTTTGGGGAGAGATTTCTTAGATCATTTCTGTGCAATTTTAAGAACATAAAACATAGTTTTTTGTTTTTTGTTTTTTTTAAGATTTTATTTATTTATTTGATAGAGAGATCACAAGTAGGCAGAGAGGCAGGCAGAGAGGGAGGAGGAAGCAGGCTCCCTGCTGAGTAGGAACCTGATGTGGGCTTTTATCCCAGGACCCTGAGATCATGACCTGAGCCGAAGGTAGAGGCTTTAACCCACTGAGCCACCCAGGTGCCCCATAAATCCTAATTTTAGCAAAAAAAATACATTTTTTCCTAGCCATAGATGGCATTGTGACCAATTTCAGCTGGCTGTTAGACACCCTTTCTAGGAAACTGCCTCTAAGATCTAAAGTGGATCTTGTTATCCTAAAGTTACATTCAACTTTATTAATTAAACCTTTTGGATTAGAGGTTTTCCAACTGGCCAATTGAATAAAGTCAACATTGACTTTTTTCACAGGTAAAGTATAGCATTCCTCTGTTTAAGCCTTCCAGCTTCCAGAGAAAAGTAAATGGACGTAATTTAAATATGGAAAAAGATGATTATTTTAAGTCTTCTGCTGCAGCCAAACATAAAATTTCCTAATTTTTCCTGGGCAGATTTCTGCCTGCTTCACTCTTCTACAGATTCTGTCTTTTACAGTTGCCTTTTTGGGTCTCTCTTTTCAAGTGTTTGAACTCTGAACCGAGCCTTTTGTAAATTTCCTTCAGTTAAAATGGAATGGCCTGATTTTGGTGTGATGAGAGTGAATGAAATATTGGTGGCTAAAGAGGTGTGGGCTCCCTAGAAGAAATCTAGCCTTATCTTCATCTCCATGACAGTAACAATATAGTAAGCACTTCCACGATAAATCCCTTCTTGAGCACTTCTGGCATCGTCCTGTTTAATCCTCATCTTAACCCTCTGAGGACAGTACTGTTACTGCCAGCTATCCAATTTGTCATCTAGTTAAAGTAATGTAAATGTTATTTGTACCATCTTTTTTTTTTTTTTTTTAGCTTTTCTTTACCCTCTTCTCTGCTCAGTTACTAACTATAAATGTAAAATGTTTAAAATAAACACCTCTACTAACTGAGCATTTACTCCTCTTCAGATTTCTTTGTACAGCTCCTGAGGGGGAGCAGCAAAAGGGTGTTCTGATATATAGGCTATGTTCCTAGACTTGGTAAGGTGCCACTCATTAGAAAGGACTTTTTGACTCAGTCCTGCAGTTAAGTCATGACTAACAATTACTGGATCAAATCTCTCGGAGTTTGGAATATTTAATAAATCAACCACAGAGCAGGCAGTAGGATAAACGAGTAAGAGGTGTACAAAACAAAAACAAACAAAAAAACTGTACTCTTCGCTTAACTGTAATTTAAAATGCAAATGCACTTCCCATAGGTGCAGGATGGAATCCAGAATTTGGACAAGGGGGAGGAAAATCAAGGAGTCCCTTTGTGGGATGTGGGAGAATGGTTTTATTTTTTTCCAAGGTTCTTTTGAGTTTGCTGAGAGGAAAGATAATAGTAAAGATAATTGTTCAGTTTTCCTAAGTGTGGTCTTCTTTGTACTGCAGTGGAAAATACAGCTCTTCTCATCTTTTACCTCCTGACCTAACTCACTTTCTTCCCTACTAGGAAAATGTTGACTGTGCCCTGGCTGAGATGCACGGCCTCATGGGGACAGCAGTGTGCCAAAGAGTTCTGGGTAGGAGGGACACTTCGGGCCAGTTTATGCAGGCAGCAGGTCATCTTAGGGCTGTAGGCCAGATGCTGTGCGTCTTCTGGCCTGGAGACACAAGGCTCCTTGGAGCTGAGTTACCGTACTGTATTAGTACAGATTTCCTGCTCCTGCAAACACTTGAGGAGCACAAGTCCCTGGAGATGTCTGTGTCTCATCCCTCACAGCTGGCTTTTCACAGAGGTCAGATACTTAGCTCTCCTGGCTGCAATTCAGGATTACTAAAACCCACTTCTAGCCTGCTTTTTGATTTTGCATTGAGAAACAACGGTCGGCATCTGGGCGGAAGAATGCCTCCACCCAATTAGGCATCCTCTGTACAATGAGCCTCTTTGTCCCCCGGCAGGGCAGATGTGAACCTTAGCAGCTGAAGACATGGGAACACCTGTGGGTTCTCTGTGGCTTTGGTCATAAAGGCAGGTTTGATCTCCGTGCAATTTTCTAAATTACTAATTACACATAATTGACTGCTCATATTTTTATCTGCAGTTGCTTTTTGGCACACTGTCGGCCTGCTAAAAATGGTAACAAACCTCTTTTTCTCCATGTATAGTTTGCTTGTTGGGGACCTGATTAAGAAAGTCATTTCAAGCATAAATCTTAGGAAACGTTATTAGAGATGAGTCGAGATAAAACACATACAAATCTGCGGGCACTCAGAAATGGTCTGTGGGTTATTCTCAGAATTCACTGCTCTGCACTTCCCAGTACTCTGCTGTCTGGGGTCTTTGTTCCAAGAAATTCAGAGCACCTGTCATACCACATCTTTAAAAAAAAAAACAACAAAAAAAGAAAACAAAAGAAAAACGTTAAGAGGCTCCTTTAGAATAGAGCTGAGTTTACGGTGCACATAGTTTTCTGATGGCTCTTAAGTCAGGAGTCCACTCACTGAACTGCTTCCCTTGTATTTTCTTAGCATTTTGGGCCACATATGATTGGCTCTATCAATCTGGGATCATTTCATTATTAAACTAACGTGTCTGATAAAAATGAGCCTCCGGTCTCAATTTAAACAGAACCAAGGCCCTTGGACCAGTCACAGGTGTTTCTACCAGTCACCTAAGGATGCTGGGTATCTAGGTTTCAAGTGTTACCTTCATGGCATGGGACAGCTAGACACTTTCCCGATAGGACAGCCGCATGCGTTTAACATGAGGACTTTTGCAGGACTCAAAAATTTTGTTTGGGTTTGTTATCTGCGGTCATTCATAACAGTTTGGGTTTCTTTTAATCAGATGTTGTGCTAAAGCTGCCTTTTTATGGCTTCTTGCAAGGTAGTTGACTGCTGGTTTGTTCTTTGTTTTCCTCACTTTACAGTAGCTGTCGGTCTTGTGTTGAGGTCCTCCCTCAGTTGTACACCGAATTGTGCAATGCTTGCTTGGCCGAGTCTGAGACAGGCATCCTTCCCAGAACCTAGTTGGCTTCTCAGAGGTTAAGTACTTTTGGCAAAAACTGTAAATATGACTGAATAAAACCATAAAAATGAAAAACCTCAAGTACAAGAGAAAAAGGAATTCTTTCTGACTGAACTACATCGGTGGCAGAGGACTCATCTTCTTTAGTCTTCTTAGTGGGCTAACGCTTCTAATCCTTTGCTTCAAATAAAACCAACATCCTAATGCTGTTTATGATTGTTGATTCCCCTGGAGGGGGTGGGGCGATAGTGGTAGAAATTGTCAGGTCTTTGGCCTTACTTTTTAACCTTTTTTGTTACCTCAGGTCACAATGTGATCCAACTGCTCACTCTAGAGCACAACCAAAAAGAAAAATAAATTGATTTGAGAGCATTAGAGATCTTGTTGTGGTCATCATGCCTAGGTAGTTCTTTACTTTTAAAGGACGGATAATGACTGTGTGTGGGGTCTATGTCCCTATAGATGTACCTTGCTTAATATCGCTGTCACCTCTAAACTGTATTTTGGTTTGTGGCTTTTTTTTTTTTTTAGGTGTCCTGGAATAGACTGGTTTTTCAGAGTAGCCCACTGTGGTTTTCTAATAAATTATGTAGAACCTAAGTTTTAAGAGGATGTCTTTTTTGTGTAGGTGTCAGTTTTAGTATTTACATAAATAACTTACTCTTTTGAGACCTGTGTCATTACCGTGGTTGACCAGAATTCCTATGTCATCTGTTCACTGCTTTTGTTCATGTAAGTATGGAACTTAACTTGTATGCTTTAAATTGACAGATTTGTTTCTTTTGAGACATTTTCTCTCTTGGCTGCCTACTGTCTTCTGTTTCCACAACGTGACTGGCTCTTATCAGTTCTCCAACTCATCAACTTTGCTCTTATTGAGGGTTAACCTTTACTATCAACTCTTCATTAAAAGTGAAATTCAGAATCATCTTTAGAAAGGAAAGGAACATGAATCAAGGCTAAAAACAGATCAGGACAAATCAGAAAGTTTTTGGATCTATAACTGATCTTCCCCCAAGGAAGATGAACCGTGTGCTCCACCCCCACGGTCAGCCCAGCGTGCGGGATCTGAGCCCGGCCCATCTCGGCGAGGTGCATGGCTTCTCACTCTGACTCTGTCCCCGGCCTCTAGGACTCGGGGCAAATTTTCTAAAATTTCTCTAAGTCTATATTGGTAAAACAGGGATCATACCGGTGCTGCTTCTTGAAAATATTATTAGAATTAAGGGAATTCATATTTGGAAAGAGCCTTAAACAGAGTTTAGTACAAAGTAAGTATCTAAAATAGTTTTAAAAATATGAAACCGTGTGGGCACCTGGCTGGCTCAGACCGGTAAGCACCCTTAGTTCAGGTCATGGTCCTGGGACCAAGTCTCCCATCAGGCTCCCTGTCCAGTGGGGAGTCTGCTTCTCCCTCTATCCCTTGCGCCTGCTTGGGCACTCTCTCTCAAAAATAAATAAAATATAGGGGCGCCTGGGTGGCTCAGTTGGTTAAGCGACTGCCTTCGGCTCGGGTCATGATCCTGGAGACCTGGGATCGAGTCCCACATCGGGCTCCCTGCTGGGCGGGAAGCCTGCTTCTCCCTCTCTCGCTCCCCCTCCTTGTGTTCCCTCTCTGGCTGTGTTTCTCTCTGTCAAATAAATAAAATCTTTTTTAAGAAAAATAAAAAAAATAAAAAAATAAATAAAATATTTAAAAAAAAAAGAAGAAATAGAGATGAAAACCTCTCTTTCCAAGAAAAGTATTTCTTAATTTTGAAAAGAGCCAATAAATCATTTTCCTTCATTAACAGTAGGCTTCCCATTCTATGAAAAATAACCACTCCTACCTGTTACAGAAATCACATTTTGAAAAAAAAAAAAATCACATTCTGGTATAGAAGATAGGCTAGAAAGGAGTGTCTGATCTTTTGACAGCTAAGAACTTTTTCATTTTGTTTACTAAAAATAGTTTGATGGGCTTAAATTATTCTGTGAACCTTGTTGGCTAAAAGTAGGAGTTTGGACAGATCCTGCTCTGTGTTTAGGGCCTCTCTTTTCTGTATGACAACTGTCATTGTCTAATATCTGGAAGAGCTTTTAATTTCCAATGAATAGATGGGTCCTCTGAGTGGCGGGAACTATTTAGTTTGGAATGTCCCTTCTATCCCTTTTGTATCCTGAGGGCTGTTGATTCCTTAACACTCACATTCCTGTCTCTCCCCTCCTGATGATCAGTTTCTTCCTCCTCTCTGTGTATAGGCATGGCTGGGCTCCCTTCTTTTGAATCAGACATAAAAACTTTTTATTTCAGCCTGCTACCAAATCTTATTAATGCCTCCTCAGCCATGTCATCATTCCCATACTCTAGCTAATTTTAGGATTTGATTTGGATTTCTCTTTATTACTTTAAATTCTCAAGGCCTAAAAATAAACTCATCTGTCTCTTGTTATTCTATTTTAACCTAAGAACAGCCACATACTGAGAGCAAACAGTCATTTTTGAGAAAGGACTGGTGTCTTGAGTGTATGAAGAACTTATACAAATGAATAAGAAAAAAAAAAAAAGCATAATTAGAAAAATGAGAGAGAAACAGGAATGGCCTGAACACCCGTTTCAAAGAAGAAGAAACGCAAAAAGATGTCTAGACTTACTAGTGAAGATATGAATGCAAAATAAAACCACCATGAGATGCCCTTTCACACTCAGCTGGCACTTATGAAAGAAGGACATTCTCCAGGATCAGCGAGGAGGTGGATATTGAGCATTCTCAAGCTTGGTTGGTGGTGTAAATTTTGGAGCAAGCAATGTTTTTCAAAACAAGTTTGCATATTCTGTGAGCCAACAGTTCTGCCGGTGTGACCTGGCATGTGAGCTCTAGAACACTTGCACAAGACTGTTCCCAACACTTTGGAACAGCAAGAACACTGGAAATGACAAAACAGTATGGATAAATTAATTATGGCATATTTAACCAATTGGGCTACTCTACACCTGGAAAATAAGTAAATTTAACAACATGATCATGGAGGGGAAATAAACAGTGTTGAGCAAAAAAAATGCTCCTCATAGGAATTCATAAGCTACCCTTTTTCTTTCTGATAGGTTACTGAGGAATGTTTCCCCATTCACTATTGTGAAAAGTACAGTGCAAAGTAAGGGAAAGAGTCAGTAAAAATTCAAGACATTGCTTATATTGTGGGAGAGGGAGCTTTACGTAGGAAGGGACCAAAGGAGCCTTCCAAGATGTAAGCCTTTCCATCTAAGGCTGAGTGGGATGGCCATTCTTTCCCCCCTTGAAATTGATAGATCCAATGCAGATGGTTCTGTGTATGATGTATTCCATGATTAACATAGAAAGAATCTTATGTTCAAGAAGATTCTTAGGGCTTTAAGAAAACTCAGTTAAAGGTTCTTCAACGTCAAGTGAGTTTTTGTAGATTCCCCTTTCAGCCTTGAAATAGAAGTGTTCCCTAGTGAAGTAGAAAGTTAAGGTCACAAGCGTTAGAACTAGTTAATACTCTTATCTCTGGGAAGGCATATTGAACAGAACTGGCTCTCTGGCAGGTAACTCTTTTCCTCCTCATTATCCTAGCTAATAAATCTAGCTCTTTATAACAGTACCTTTCTAACAGTTATCTGACAAAGCACGATGCCAGTATAATCCTGGAAAAGCTCAGTAATCTACTAAATGTGTCATACTGGATATTTTTTCCTTCCAGTTTGGGAGCAGGTAGGTGGAGCAGTCAAATGTGTGTTTCTAAAGGACTGCGAGGTCACAGACGTGTTTAGCCTACGAGATGGAGAGCAACAGAATATGGGGAAGATGGGTAAGAGGCACAGAGCAGTAGAACCTCGGACCAAGACCACTGCACAAAATCTCACCCACGTGCACATATGTATACCCACACACCACCACTGCCTGGTTGGTTGCTTGGTTGGTTGTTTTCTGAATGCAATGTCGACTTCTAAAGATGGCTCTCCTAAAATTTAAGATCCTTTGTGAGCTTGCAGCCCACAGGGAGACTTCTGAGACTGCATGTCATGGGGTTCTGGATTGTTTTGATCAATTCTTATCATTCAGTCCATTGATGATTTCTCTATTTGTGTCCTCCCCCAACCCCACTACATGGATTCTTCCCAACTGAAAACGAAGACTGCTGTGTCCACTGTCTCCTGGCCTGCTTGTTCTGTGAATTCCTCACCCTCTGCAATATTGTCCTGGGCCAGGCTTCTTGTGGCATCTGCACCTCAGAAGCCTGCTGCTGTTGCTGTGGAGACGAGATGGGGGATGACTGTAACTGCCCTTGTGACATGGACTGTGGCATCATGGATGCCTGTTGTGAATCCTCAGACTGCTTGGAAATCTGTATGGAATGCTGTGGAATTTGTTTTCCTTCATAGGTATTTATCTTCCGTTTGTGTTAAAACTGGAGTGTTTTACAATTTTTCTTTGAAGGGGCCAGAAAAGCACATGGTGACAGTCTCATGAAGCAACCCAGTATTTGCACTGTAAACTCATTTTAAGTAATCTCCGAAAGCCTTTTCTCTCTAACCGAATCTACGTGGTTTAATATGTGAAATTTTAACTACTTTTAAACTGAGTAAGTTACAATGACTGAGGGACATTTTGGGAAAAAAACAAAAACAAAAAACAAAAAACAAAACCCTTAATGTCTCCTTCTTTTAACCATTCTTAAGAGCCTCTTGCTCCAAGTATTATTATTTCTGTGTATTTAAACCCGACAATTTATTTTTGAGGTTTATCTATTCATGGTCCCAAGTAAGCATCCATCTCCCTTCTTTTAAAGTGTTGCCCTCCATCTCCCTTCTTTTAAAGTGAACTTTGGAAAACAAGTGCACACCACATTTGGGCACCCAGTGCTCAGCTCTGCGCTGGGTTCTCTCTTTCCCCCCTCGTTCATCAGACATTGAGCCCCTACTGTGTATAATGGCCCGCTCAGATGCAAAGACGGATGCCACTGAACTCCCCTCCAGGGGAGTATACATACCGTTCAGTGGAGGAAGGAGACCTGTCAGGTATGGACCATTCCTCATGGCATACTCAAGTGGGGATGACGTGAGAGACAGAGAGACTAAAAAGGCTATAGGAATACAGAGAAAAGACTAGCTTTTGTCTACTGTTATATGCACAAAGCTTCAAGGAGAAGGTAGCATTTGAGGAGGCCTTTTAGGGTGAGTGATCCCATCCATGGCTTGGACAAATTAGATTTAGTAAGACCAAGTTTTAGGTGGGGAGCCTGAACTATGTGTGCCCTTAAGCCATTAAAAGAAAAATGCCTTAAGTATGTATTTTCTTTAGTTGCAGGAATACAGCTTTTTTTTTAAAGCCTATAAAATTTAAATTAACTTAAAATATGCAACTTTTACACATCATTTAAATGTTATGATAAAGTTTTGATAATATAATGCTTTATTAAAATAGCTCTACTTTATAAAGAATGTAGAATACTTTGGACAAAATGCATTTAAATTAGGTGTTTTTTTTTTTTAATGTTAAAGTCTCCGATTCCTGATTTTGATTTCATCAAAAGCATTTTGTTTTGGGGGATTTTGAGAGCTTTCAGTCTTTTGTAGGAGACGAGGCTGTTTTGTAGCCAGTGTTTTATAAACATGACTCAGCTTAAATGTAAACCCTTCCTTCCAATACAGTGGGAAACTGGACATCTGCTACTGTGACCAGATTTCAGTATTGCAATTTTACGTTAAATGAAACTAACACTGCAGGTTATCAAGATGCTGCAAGTGTAAAGGAATAGCCTCATAATCGACTGAAGTACATAGTCAGTAAGACATAGTCACTTTGTGTAGTCCAGATTCTGGTGGGGGGCAAATTTCCATACTATGTGCTCTCCTACCGAGTCTGATCTTCCCAGGATTGTAGTTTGGTTTGATTTAATGTAATTCCTTGTAGATATGCTGGAAGCATACTTTTGGACTAGTAGTTATTTTTTAGTTCTTCCAGCTGAAATTCAATGTGATAGTGAAAACAAATGCATAGCGAGGTGAGCCTTTTAAGAAAGGTTTTAAACCTAAAGCGTAGGAATGTCGCCTCTGGTTTTTCCTTTGAGATAAAACCTAGCTACTACTTCTGTCATTACTTAAAGGACTTGGGGGGGGGGGGAAGCAAACTCCTCAATCCCCTTTTCAGTGCTATGTCCCTGTATACACACACACAACATTTTAAATTGTCCGGTTTAAATAGAATTATAAGAAACCGCTGTCTTTCTCTTGTCTAAAGTGTCATTATTTGTTACACTAAACATAAGAACATCTTTGTACTATTTCATAGTAACCAGAATCTGAATATTTACGTATACCCAAAGTTATGCGTATCTATTAGGATAGAGGAATATCATCTGTGTATTGACATATAAATTAGCCTTTTAATGACCTGGAATTGTTAAGAGGTGTGACATTTTATCTTGCAAGATTTTTCAACCAAGTGGTTTGTCTAATATTTAAATATATTCTGCCACTATTTGCAATGAAAATACTAGCATTTTTAAAGTAACATTTCTCCATAACAGAGAACATTGATAGCAGACTTTTTTTTCATATTTATATTCACAGTACTTTTCCTCTATTGTCTACTCTAGTCATTCCATAAAGTATCTTGTATGATTTTAAAAAATGAAAAAAAAAAAAGTAGAAAAATGTGAAAATAGTTTGTCTATGTTAGAATTTCTGTATGTAAAATGTTTTGTTGAGTATAAGGCTATCAGACTAAGTGATAGAGTTTACAGTTACAGATTTGGTCTTTTTTTAAATGTGGAAACTTAACCTTTAATATTTTTAAACTGGACTTGTATTATCCTGAATACATTATTTTGAAATAAAAAAAAGTTCTCTATTGTCCTTTAGCATATTTTCTACCTGATATATTGATATTTTAATGAATTTGACTATCAGTTAAAACTTGAGGCTTTTATCTTGTTATTTGCCTTTCTGCAGATTTCCTGATTTCCTTATTAAATCCTGTGACTCGTGCTCCTAAACGAACTGTGAAAGATTCAGATCTATTTTTACTGCAAATCATAATTAATATATGATTTTAAAACATAGTCTTACATAAATGGGTTTTTAGAAGTTGGGAGATAATTCCAAAGGAAGTAAAGGGAAACAAAGGTAATTTTAGTATGGATACTGAGATTAAACACACCAAAAAAAACTATGAAATCGGGTATTAGATTTAATGAATTTCATGCAGAAATTAAATCATTGGAAGTATTTTCATCTAGGGTTTTTAGTGGTGCAATTTTTAAGTAGTAGGTAGTGGTTTTTTTTGTTGTTTTTTTTTTTTTTAAAGATTTTATTTATTTATTTATTTATTTATTTATTTATTTATTTATTTATTTATTTGACAGAGAGAAACAGCTAGAGAGGGAACAGAAGCAGGGGGAGTGAGAGAGGGAGAAGCAGGCTTACTACTGAGCAGGAAGCCTGATGTGGGACTCCATCCCGGGTCTCCGGGATCATGACCTGAGCTGAAGGCAGTCGCTTAACCAACTGAGCCACCCAGGCGCCCCTAGGTAGTGTTTTATAGTTACTAATTAACCCCCCCAATCACTTTAGCTAGAAGGCTTTTTATTTGGGAATATAATTTTAATTTTGTGTTCTTATAGTCTCCTCACCTAAAGTAGTCAGGGTTTCTCTCAACAGTTCAAGGAGTAAACCAAGGCAACCTTATGTAATAACTTTCCATTCTTTATCATCTATACAACCTCTGTCAGTGCCCTAGATTCTAATGCTATAAATGTTGACGTCCCTGCCTAACAGAAATAAGACTGGAGTCCTCAGTCTGTGGCTTGCCTTCTGGAATTCCGGTTTAAATGCTTCCATTTACCTAACCTCCTAATGAATAAGTTTACTTATTAATGGGGTTATTTTTCAAATATTTCAAGACCTTTATGCCCTTTCCAATTACTTGTGATTTGGAAGCCTGTAGGTTTATTACATCTACTCTGACAGGCAAGATAAAATTTCGTCAAATACTACACTATCCATTTTTCTTTTCCTTTTACGCTAACGTAGTAAAAAGCATACTATTTGTTTTTTAAGAATCTATTTATTTGAGAGAAACACAGCGAGCAAGGGAACACAAGCAGGGGGAGTGAGAGAGGGAGAAGCAGGCTTCCTGCCGAGCAGGGAGCCCGATGTGGGGCTCGATCCTGGGTCTCCGGGATCATGACCTGAGCCGAAGGCAGCCGCTTAACCAACTGAGCCACCCAGGCGCCCCTAGCATACTATTTTTTTTTTAAAGATTTTATCTATTGGAGAGAGAGAGAGCGCACACTGCACACCAGCAGAGGAGGAGCGGAGGGAGAGGGAGAAGCAGACTCCTGGCTGAGCAGGGAGCCCGATGTCGAGCTTGATCCCAGGACCCCAATATCATGCCCTGAGCCAAAGGCAGACACTTAACCAACTGAGCCACCCAGGCACTGCTAAAGCATACCATTTTTGTCATGAAGAGTGGTTAGCATTAACAGGGTTTATTCTACACTTACTGTTTACATTTTTTGATCATGTGTTTTTACAAGGGAGTCCCTTTAACCCTCCTTCTCCATGCCCCACTGTCACCAGTTAATTTCCAGTGCCTGTTTTCTCAAGGTACCTCAGAAGTTGGGACCCTCACATAGTTTCAACCTAGGTAAGAAGTTTGGCATCTCTCGTGAGAAGCTGTTGTTATTTACTTGCTTATTTACTATTAGAGATTTTGTGAAAGTGGGTGTGGAGGGGGGGATGGCATGACAGCGCAGCCCTCCAGGGGAGGGTGGTTTGTGCAAAAACGATCAGTGCTGACTAAATCCAGCACGAAATCTCACATCTCAAAATTCCCAACAATGACTGCTCCCTCGACTGTCAAAATGCTGCGAATCCAAATATCATATAAGTGTTCAAATTTTAATGGCGTCATAGGCAATCTGAAGTGAAAAGGATTATGAGCACAGCCGTAGGTGCACCTCACCTGGAAAGCAAGATCTCTAGGTGAGCAGAAACCTGCACCACCCCCTTCTTGGTCCAACTGGGACAACAGCCACGGGGGCTACACTGATACTCCCAAGATACTCCCAACCTGCCATAGGTCAACATGAGTAGTTTCCTGCCTTCATACTGAACTGTGGCCACTAGTTCTGTTTCTGCTGTTTGTTATTTATGCCCTCAGGCCCTCACCTGGGTGCTTGCTAAAACAGAATCTGCATTCAGTTGTGAGGTGACCCCCGAAGAAATCACAGAAATCACGGGAGATAACCATCCTTTGACACATTACCAACATGGGGTATAGATAACATCTGTTAAAGACAAAGTGTAGCTTTGCAATTAAGTGCTCACTTCCAGGCAGGTCTTTGTGTGAGGTTCAGCTGAGAATGTAATTATTAGGAAAATAGTAAAAAGCAAATTCAAACAAATTCTAAGTTTAGCTTGAAAAATTGAAAAGGTTCTTAAGTTCTGTCTGATGCATAAAGGGGTAGAAGCAAAAGAATTGCGTTCCAAAGCCAAGAAAGAGGGTGTACAAAAGCAGCTGATCCACTTGACATAGTTCATAGCCTTTTGCAAAGGAATAAAAGCCTGTTGAGCAGGGAACCAAAAGATCTCATTATAGGATGAAGCCAAGCCATATTAAAGCTTGTGCACTAGTAACTATGTCTAAAAACAGCCTGCTGTTTTATATTGAACCAATACATTTCTTAACTTGGTAGGTTGCAGTGGAAAGATGTACAGAGCCTGTCGGCTGGATGCTATACCAATTACAGATGTGGAGGAGCGGTGTCAAACACCTACAAATAGTTAGGATCGCACGCAATCTTAGAGTGAGACAAAGGAAGTCTTAAAATGCCATCTCAAAACCTAGAAAGCGCAGTTTGTCGTGTGTGTCTGACTCTTAGAGTCTGGAGATCACCTTTATTATATAATTTAATGTGGGCGTCATCTGATCCCTCAATCAGAATGCACAGTTCTTTCAAGGACATGAATAGTGCCTGAGAGATAAGGAGAGTATCTTTCAGAAGTAACACCTTCTTCAGATGACAAGGCATCTGTGATCAGCTCTGCAGGAAGGGCGTTTTCTTGGTGTTGAGGCAGAGGAGGAGAGAAATACTCATGAATACATATTCTATTAGATTTTCTTAGATCATCAGAAAGAATAATTGGGCATATTTACACAATTACACTTTAGTAAACTATTATGCCAGCTTAACGAGAATACATATCCTGGTAAAAGTACATTAAATTGCAATCCAAAAGCAATTTGGCTCCTGAGGACATTATTTTTTTATCTAATTATTCACATATTAATGAATAAAATTAAATTCCAATCACTGAAGAAAATGAAGCAATGGTGAGAATCAGAACTACAGATTAGTTAAAGCAAAGATATGCAATGCATAACAGAATTAAAGCATTTCTTTTACTCCAACTCGGTGCTTAAAAAAGAACAAATCCATCATCTTGAAATTTGACTTGTAGCTTGACATTAAAAATAATATAAGTAGAATTTTCAGTGGGGTAAGCACAAAACTAGTTCAAGTTGTGTCACTCTCAATTACTGTACTCAGGTGGTGTGCCCATTAAAATTCCCACTTGTGGGTTCCGCTCACTATGCAAATGGGGTCATTACCTGGAGAATTTAATTGGTTATGACACTGGGAGTAGGACTTTTCCTTTCAAAATAAACCCACTTACATACATTTTCACTAGAAATATGATTGTTAGATATACTTTGGATTGTTTTGCTCTATCAATATTTACTAAAATTAGACTCTCTTTGCTTACTTAATTCTTACGAATAGTTCACAGTAGATCCAAATTACTTTGTGGATATGGTTTCATTTGTCCATAAGACTACTTAGAATGACTCTTTGCATAAATCAGATTGCTTCTCATATCAGGTAAGTCTCTGTATCTGTCACCCCACCCCTCATGTGGATACATTTCCAATAAAGCTTTTCATCTTTTCATAGAACACATCTCCTTCATCAGCATTCTAAATATTTGATTTGAGGGGATTCTTCCACTTTTGTCCTTTCTTTGTCACTATAAAGAAACATACAGGTAAAGACCTAACCTGCCCACTTGAATGTCTAACACATATACTCTCTGTGTATTACAGAATGTGTAGTAATCTGTATGGCTGAGGAGCCATATTTCTACCACCTCCAAGGCACTTATGTTCACTAAGGAGTCTGGGCGAGGACAGAAGTTTCTCGGAATGAATTCCAGAGACACTTCCACCAAGAGCCATAGGCAACTGGATTTACTCACTCACTTACTTACTTACTTATTTATTTTATTTTTTTTAAAGATTTGACAGAGTGAAACACAGCCAGAGAGGGAACTCAAGCAGCGGGAGTGAGAGAGGAAGAAGCAGGCAGCCTGATGCGGGACTTGATCCCTGTGTTTCAGGATCATGACCTGAGCTGAAGGCAGAGGCTTAACCACTGAGCCATCCAGGCACCCCTACTTACTTACTTACTTTTTTTTTTTGTCTAAATTTTTTTATTTGAAACAAATAGTTGACCAAGCAAGAGCTTACTTTCCCCACTCAAAATTAAAACAGAACATAAGAGGGGCAAATGTCATTTGGCAGGAAAGTTCTAGTATGGGAACATCCTTCTGCCTGCTGTGGTTGGGGCAACTATTCATTAGTTGTCATTCTTACAAAAAATATTAACCCCAAAGTACTAATGTCACATAACAGGAAGTGGTCTTAATTTTATGTGTGGGGCAGTATGTTCTATAAATGCCAAAAGGTAGGAGAAGCACAAACACTTATTTATTTTTATCTAAGATTTTGATTTGTAAGTAATCTCTACACCCAAAATGAGGCTTGAACTCACAACCCCAAGATCGGGGGTTGCACGCTCCAGCGACTGAGCCAGCCCGGCACACCTGGACCACTGAATTTAAAGAACAAACAGCAAGTAGGTGTGAAAAGTGCAGCTTTTATACACCTATCGCGTCTGTTCTCACTGTGGCAATTTCAAGTGGAGAAAACCCGAGTTTACGACTACCTAATAAGAATATTAATAATGGCCTGAATTTACAACACACCCTGAAGTTACAGCGTAGTTTAGTGGGTGCACTGTTAAACTGGGCATCCAAGAATTTAGTTCCCAGACACTGACTCAATCAACAGTTCCCAGATTGAACTTGAAGTAGGAACAGGGTTGCTCTAAGTATTAACGCTAGACTCTCAGGGAAGCACTGACAGTTCTCCAAAAGAGCACAGCCACACAAATTTTTATCACCACACCAAGTTGTATAAGCCAAGATTTTATCACTGGCTTATCTGGACCTAAAGAAAACATTTCTTCCTTTAACGTAAGAAAGAATATTCTAAAACCAGAGTAAAAACAATTCCAAAAATGATAGAAGCAGAAATAGTATGCATTCATAACTGGACCGCTGGGCAGGATTTTTAACATCTGTAACTATGGGAAATTTCCCATAGAATATCAAGTATGGATCCAAGTCTCTGACATTCATTTTTCTATGATATTTCTAATTGTGCCCAGAGGATAAGAAGGAGTTGGCGCATCCAATAAATATAATCATTTACATGCACGGAACTCCCTTTGAAGTTAATAGGACCTATGGAAAGGAGACTTATCCACCACGAAAATGGAGTTCAATGTGAACCTAGTTCTTTCTTGTTAACATGCAGTGATATCGCCAACACATTTCGATTTTCTTACTGCTTATCTTTTCTTTGTATGTGCCATTTAAGTTGGAGATGAGTGAAGTGCTCCATGTGTAGAGGAAAGATAGTCAAGAGAGAGGATGTGATGAAGCATATACTCAGGGACCAGCTTTGTAAGATAGTATCCAAAAGTGATAGGGCCTGACATTTGTAGAACTTGTTTAACTTTTCAGAAGGAAGCCATTTCTACTTTCCTATTTGATCTTCACAACCCTGTGATTCATCTAGGATATGCATTTTCCCTTCCATTTTGCAGATAAAACAATGGATTGCTTAAGTTCATTTTCTAAAGTATTTCCTTTAGACCTAGGAAACCTGATGTCTAGTCCCAGATCTTGCTACTACAACCATATTTTGCTTAAGAAATTTCACATATAATTTAATATAATAGATTCAATCACAACTGCTCTGCTGGAAGCTGGCTCGAGGATATGGGGCTCCGAAGTCTCACCAGCCTTATTCCCTATCTCCCATCTTTGTCCCCTTGAGTGGTGTCCTAGTATGGGCTCTCACAGAGACTGAAAATCACAGCCACTGTACTACTTAACTCTCATTACACACATTGACCCAAAGTCCATCAATCCACAATATTTTGCTATCTTGTGCCTACTTACCAAATCTTTTTTTTTTCCTAGATGGATAAGGAATCAAGAGTTAGATGTTTTCATTAATTGTTTGCTGGTCATTTTCCTTTGTCTCCCTAGGTCTGTTCTCTATCTCTGCCTTTGTGCCAGGCTCCCTTGCTTTCTTGTTTATAGTTGGCTTTGGCTGATAGCAAGCACTGATGGACAATCAGAAGGTAGGAGGGGAGAGAGGTCAAGGAATTAATTCCTAGCCCACTCCCTGGCCCCTTTTCTGCCAGGTAATGACCTTTACAAATCCATTCCCTGACATAAAGTGCTACTATGTAGTCATCCTCCTCATAACTACAGCTCCCTGCTTTTGCCCCTTCAGGGGCAATTGTCTCCCACTGTGGCTAGTTTCTGGCACTTCAAACTCCCCTGTTGGTTACCTTACAACTGATTCTACCTCTGTCAACAGTTCCTTTTATTAGGTGCTCTTTAATTAAGGCCTTGAGTTAGCCATCTGTTTTCTACCAATACACTAATGAGGTAGTGAGTTTGTGTGTGTACAAATGCACATGTCTGAATCTAATCTTGTTATGTGTTTCTCAGATTTACATTCAAATAATGTAAACTCTGGTGGTTTCTTAGATGCTTGTCTCTTTAGCAAGGACAGTCAAATCTAGTATCACAAGAACTACACTAGACACTCCAGAAATTAACTTTGCAATTTCAGGTTCAATGATTACACATCTTCATGCTAACATCTGATACTGAAATAAGTTGGCAGTGGAATAGGAAAAGAAAAAGGGAATCATTAGCGTGAGTGATCCAAAATTTACTATTGAGTTTATACAGCTCGAGGATCCCTAAAGACGATGAGGTTTAACTTTGTTCCACCCAACCTGGTATGACTGAACATCATTATCAATGTAAATAGATGCACAATAGAAATCCTAGCCTGGAAATCAGTCCCTCCAGGAAGGTCTTCTTTAGAGACACCATATAAATGTAAACAAAGATAATAAAACAACTTAATTTGACATCTGTATGCCTTCAGAGTCAGATACTTTTAGGTAAAAACATCAGCATTAGTTTTCCAGTTCAACCCTAGATTTGGCAAATGACAACATTTTATTTGGTACCTCAAGTATACACCCGATTAGTCAAGGAGCATCTACTGGCCACCTGTGCGTGCCAGACCTGGTACTGTGAGTAGTGACAGCAAGGTGTCCATTAATGAGTTCTTAGAGAATGCATATTAAGTTGATAGAATTCAAGAGTCAAGAGACAGGTAGAATTGCTGTGAGACTAAAGTGTAGGAATGAGTAAGGGTCTCTGGAAGAGCCAGGAAGGTTTCCCAGAGGAGGGATTATTGAAACCAGGATTGGAGAAAGAGTCAACAGTCATCTATTCATTCTCAAGTTGCAATAATATTAAAAGGATAGAGTAGAGGTGAGGGCAAGAACAACTGAGCCCAACAAGGCAACACCATAAATGCTTTGCTGAAGCTTTCTGAGGACTGTAATCAAGGAAACAGGATCAAATTTGTATTTTAATATAATTTTATGGGGACAACGGTATGAATGACAGAATAGAGGGGACTGCAGATGAACTTAAGTAGGCAGTTAAATGACTGTATTCACTTACACAGAAGATGGCGAGGGCCTGAACTAAGGCACTGACTGTAGGCACAGATGGGGGTAGGGGAGAGACTGAATTAAACACATTTCTGGAAGAGAACTCAAAGACTATTGTTGGAAAATGGACATGTTACATGTGCCCAGTGCTTGCATGTAAAACCAACTGCATTGAGTGTCATACAAAAATCAAGTTAGAAGTTTTAAAGTCCATTAATGTTTCAGGCCACAAATGTCATGTTTTCACTCAGTAAGATAATGGGTCCAAATGTGCTTATCAACAGTGGTCACCAATATTAGGACATTTCTTCAGAAGTCCATCTAGGGTTTATGTGGTAGGAATGGTAGTATACACATAGTGTTCTGGTGATGAAGCAGTGAGAAAAATACCATATGTATGTTAATGCATGTATCCAGGTGTTGTGGGGAGGAAGTACAAGGAAATAGGAGTAAGAAAACGTGGACAAAGGATCCAGAGCTCCTGGCAGGTAAGAGGTGCTCATTTATATACTTGTTAAATTAATAAGTGAATAATAAATGAATACATGCGTGCGTGTGTCATGAATAACAATGTGCAGAATCAGACATCTATTTCCATAACACACTGGGCGATGATTATAAGCCTAACAACTGAAAGAGAGGACAATTTCCACTTGACTCTACACACAATGGTTTGATCATTTTTAGCTAAACTGATCACTACCCAGTTACTGATTACTAACGGTTGGTTAAATGAGTCATTCTTTAATTGCCCTAATGAGTAAGGCTACTTCCCATCATAAGTCTTAGGTAATGCATGACCCAAATCTCTTTGGTGGGCCTCCAGCAGCTCTAAAATTACTGAGTAAATCTTCCAAAGTTACATTCTTGCCAGCTTTTGTCTTTTTGCACAACCTGATTCAAATTTTCAATTGGGCAGGTTCCAAGTTTTGTGTTAGTCTGGGAGGGTGTTTACTGGTCCCGAGAGGTTGCCTAATTTGTCTAAAGTTCTGTGCATCACACATTATGTTTCCTTAGCTCTAAAACAAAAACACACACACAAAAAAACAAAAAACCAAAAAAGACCCAGACCTACTTTAACTATTCTTCACACAAAAAAACAAAAAATAGCAAAAGGATCATAGAATTAGACTGTTTTCTTAAGAAATAATTATGTTAAAATATAAATATTTAAATTCACATTGCAAGGACTCACTAAATTTCAAGGAGGTCTTGATATAAATAAAATATAGGTGATAAAATATAGGTGCTTACTAATAATAATCAGGGAGAAGGGGGCTACCAGGGCAAAAGGAAGCCACTTGGGTCAAATTGGTACTTTTTTTTTTTTTTTAAGACTTTACTTATTTATTTGACAGAGAGAAACACAGCTAGAGAGGGGACACAATCAGGGGGAGTGAGAGAGGGAGAAGCAGGCTTCCTGCCGAGCAGGGAGCCCGATGCGGGGCTTGATCCCAGGATTCCAGGACCATGACCTGAGCTGAGCTGAAGGGAGAGGCTTAACTTAGACTGAACCACCCAGGTGTCCCCAAGCTGGTACTTTAAAGGAAGGGCAATGCAGTTGCCCAGATAGCAATGTGATTTGCATCCGGCAACTAGATCCTTAAAAATAAACCAAGGGCTTTTATCTGTTAATCAGAATATTTACTACTTATTGAAAACATGGAGGACAAGGCAATGGGAATCCAAACCATAATATAAAAACTTGTATTTTCCAGATTCTAAAAATTTTGTCTATTCCAATTTTTAGGGTTTTTTATTTTCAGAGATCATGTCATAGAAGAGAAGGAGTCACATGCTAGGTGTTTCATGTAGCATCAAAGTCAGAGTTGCCATTCATTTGGATTACACTTTCCTTTAAACAAAACTTTAGTTTCTTTGACCTAAATATGATGAATTATACTGCAGTATACGTGTAGTACATATAATTAAATAGCGGCTATCCCAAAATATATATTTTTAAACTATTTTGGTACATAACATTGGCATTGTAATCCTTTCTTCTTTAAAGAAGAGCATCTGCCTGGGATAACTATTTCTATGGAGAGCAAATTTAATATTTAAGGAGAGTAAACACTTGTATGCTTTCTTAAATTTCAACAAGTATATGATTTTGTATCTTATCAAAGTATCAAAATGCCTGCACATCTTTGTGATAAAAAGTCCTGTTCTTTCTACATGTGCTAAAATATTCACATTTTTTGGAAGTTGGCAGATTGTCTTCAAAAAGTTTTTCTGAATGGAAAAAACATGGTGGGATAAAAACATGCATAATCACATTCCAAGTTCATGTGAATAAAGTACTCCACTTGTAAGTTTTACAACCAGAAGTAGCACTGGGGTTGTCATATATCACAGTACACACAATTTGATTGTTACAGAGTAGACATCTGCCAGAAACATTTCAGTTTAGCATGATGAATTTACCTTAGCCCTGTCAAGAATCGCATTACAATGCCAAAGTATTGCTTTGAATGTATGTTGAAAAACAGAAATAAATTTATTGAGGTAAGGTTTCAAATCCCCTCAGAATCCTGTCATTACTGGTACTATGGCTAGGCCCATGAGAGCTCAGGTTACTCCGTGGGGGATTTGCCAAGAGTGAATGTCACTCCCTTCATTGGAACAGCTCAAGAAAATGTATTGGTGACTGTCAGCGAAACAAGGAGTTTATCAGCATCACAGCAAAGATTCCAGCATGCTCCATTTATTAAAAAGTATAAGGATATTTAAAACATAATCCCTTTCTAAGCCATTTAAACGTACTCATATGGGAAGTTGTTTATCTGCAGCCCTTTCTCTGCTTAATGGTAAACTTCTCTGCAAGATTGTACTGAAATCTAATAGAAACCACATTTGCCTCAAAATACTCAATTTTAGCCATTGTGCATTTAAATAATGGAATCTGTGCTTTCCTCGTGTGTGAGGCACAAGATAGGCAGACAGCAGCAGATGCCAACCAGTGGCAGATTATTCCAGAACCGTTCAAGAACTAGCAATAAGTTCATATCCAGTGTCTTTGGGAGCCAAGGTAGGCCATAGTCTCCTCTGCTGCCTGCTTCGCAAATAGCAGGCACAATTTTTTTTTTAAGATTTTATTTATTTATTTGACAGAGATCACAAGTAGGCAGAGAGGCAGGCAGAGAGAGAGGAGGAAGCAGGCTCTCTGCTTCCTCGATCCCAGGACCCTGAGATCAAGACCTGAGCCAAAGGCAGAGGCTTTAACCCACTGAGCCACCCAGGCACCCACATACAAGGCAGAATTTTACTCTAATTTCTTGAAAGGCTTATGAATTCTACCAAGAATTTGCTGCGCACTCTGGAAAGATTTTACAGTGTAGACATGGCCACATGATGGGCTTCTTATGCCCATAGCAACTTTTAAAGTACTGCCTTAGTAATACTTAGTAATATCAAAGTGCCATATCCACAATCTTGTGTGCAAGGTTCACAGTTTAACTCCCATAAAATTTAGCTTCCGCTTTCATTTGAGAAATGTGGCAGATAAAAGCAGTTTCAATATTGCACCATTGCATTAATGTAGATGTAGCACAGATATATTAAATTTTTTCATCTCAACATCATGCTCTAAGAAAGTAGTTAAAGTATTATGTTTGCCTGATACTGATTTGACATGTAGTCGGAGAAATATATGAAATGTTGTATTTTTAAAGCACTTGGCTTATGAGAAGTCATATTTGAGGGAGTGTGGAATCAATTCGCAAGGACAGTTCATAGTGTAGGAACTCTTACCAGCTAATGGGAGCAACTGTGTGTATGTGTGTGGGAGGGGTGTACACACACACACACATATACCTTGACAGTGAAATAACTTATATTGAACTTTATCAAGAGAGAACAAAAGTCATACAATCTCTAGATTTATAGTTGCAATGTGTCAATAGTTTTTACTTGATCCAGAAAGTGTGTTTATGTCATTTTCCAATTTTACACTTTTCCTTTTCTATCTTCTGATTGCTTTTAGTTCAGCTAGAAATACAAATTTCTATCACATTCAGATAAGCCAAGTATTAAAAAAAATAAGACCTAAGTATAAAAAGATCCAAGAAAAGAATGAATTTCTCATGTGTGTGTTGTGCATGGGGTGTGTATGTGTATGGTTGTGTGTGGTTGTGTATCCTTGTTTGATGTATGATTTATATATCCCGGAAGAACCTCCAGAACAACTGATTTGAGGAAGGTTTATTGATACTTCTCTAGTAAAATCTGACTATAAAATAGTCATGAAGAGAGAGGAGAAATGTCTAAGAGGAGAAACCCATGGCAAAATAGGCCAGATAAACAGAAGACATGACAGAGAACAGATAATGTGTAATTATACTCTACTAAGAAAATAAGAGACTATTGACAATGTATCAAAAAGAAAAAAAAAAGATTCATAAGGCTACCGAATTGTGCCACACAGAATATTGTGTCTCTATGTCTATAGGACAGTGAAAAAAAGAACACTGCACTCATGGGGGGAATTCCTTCTATTGGAATATGGGAAATCCTTTTTTGTAGGAATTCAGAAACTTCGGACATCATAACAGTATCTGGTATCTCTCCAGTGTATCCTCTATATTAAAATTTAAAAAAAGTTTTCTCATCTTTTTGGCTTGCCTGCCATAGTTTAAGCAAGGGAAATTAACACTATAAATCAAATCTATTTCTTCTGAAGTTACTTAGATGATGAAGCATGTCCAGTTTTTTATTTCTGATAGTTTCTGAGCCTTTGGCAGGCAGATAGCACTGCTCCTGGGGCTGCCTCTCTGGCTTTTAGATCGGGTAAAATATTAAACCCTCAGAAAGTGATGTCCCACAGTCTGAGACAGAAGCCTGGAGCCTTGAAATTCTCAAAAGACAAGTTTCAGTTTGTAAAATATTTTCAAAATGGAAATTATAATCTACATCACTTACATTACTTTGTATATTATGTTTCCCTTATGTACACAATAACTTGAAGAAAAATTTATAATATTAAATTAATCCAGAGAGTATAGCCATTGGTATAAATAATAGTACTTTGGAAACTGAGCACTAATAACCTGTGGGATTTTTTTTTTTTTTTTTTTTTTTTTTGTAAACCAGAGTAACATCCCCTGAACCTGAACCTCCATCTCTATCATTGGTAGTTCTCTTCTCTCTGCATTCTATCTGCACCTTTTTCTTCTCATGACTCTGACCTTCCTTTTACAGTTCCAACTCTATTTCCATTCATCATTCTTCACCTTCTTCTCCCCAATTGCCTAAGTCCCTCCTAAGTCCATCAACCTCTCTTCCCTGTTTTTTTTTTTTTAACATTTTATTTATCTAACATAAAGACACAGTGAG
Source organism: Spilogale gracilis (assembly GCA_004023965.1). Classification (NCBI taxonomy): domain Eukaryota; kingdom Metazoa; phylum Chordata; class Mammalia; order Carnivora; family Mephitidae; genus Spilogale; species Spilogale gracilis. The sequence goes on from PITA01000965.1 coordinate 108,901, forward strand.
AGAAGGAACACAAGCAGGAAGTGTGGGAGGGGCAGAAGCAAAGCAGGCTTCCTGCTGAGCAGGGAGCCCGATGCAGGGTTCAAGCCCAGGACCCTGGGATCATGACCTGAGCTGAAGGCAGATGGTTAATGATTGAGCCACCCAGGTGCCCCTTCCTTGTGCTTTTCCTCAACATCTAATTCTCTCTTGATGTTCTCAGTACTATTCAGTTAAGTTTGGTGAATCTAAGCGGCCACTTCCGGGCAGGGCAGACAAGATAAATCAGAGTTGGCCGCCACATTTCTGGAGCACAGGGCAGACTGAGGGAAATAAAGATAGGAACATATTATGAAAATGCATGATCAGGAGACAGAGAAATGTGAACAGGGTATGGGATTGTGCAAGACTGAGGTTTGGCAGGAACAAAAATTCTGTTGAAGTATTATTTTGAGCCAGTTCTTGAAAGGTGATTTCAAGTTTCGCAGGCCAACAAAGAGTGGGGGAAGAGCAGTCAAACAGAAGGAGCAGCATGCACAGATCACTGATGAAGAGCGTGGGGTGTGCCAACACCTGAGCCTGTTCAACATAGCCAAAGAATGACTTCAATGGGAGGGACAGGGCAGTAGATGAGACCGAAAATAGAAGTTGTCAAGAGGAGTTTTTTATGCCAGGACACGTAATTCAAATTTTATTCTATGTGCTGTAACTTAAAGTGAGATTGTTTCATATTTGTGTTTGAGAGAGGTCATTTGGGCAAAGAGAATAGAAGACACTGGAAAGGAGGGAGACAGAAAGAGGAAAGTGAAACCAGTTACAAAGATGTTTTTATAGCGATATCCATGACCGTCCCTCCAAAAGGCTACCAAGTCTATGGCTGTGAGGTTAAAATATGGGAGATGAGACATTCAGGAGATGTACTGATGATCAAACAGATGGGACTTCATCTGCAATAGGATATAAGAATGAGGAAGAAGAAAGAATCAAGGATGACATCAAAGTTTCTATCTTGAAGAACCATCTTACAAAATATCACTAACCAATGTAAGGAACCTCTGATGAATGGAACATGCTAAGAATGAGGGCCCCATACACATATAAGTCCAAATGGCCAGGCAGCTTGACATGCAGAATGGGAACTCCAAGAGGAGATCAGGGCTAGAAAAGTAAATTTGAGAGTTGTTTCAGTCTGCATAGGGTTGCCCTGAAAGCCAAGTCTGAAGCAAGGACTTCCATATAGTTTATCTGGGAGGTGATCCCAAGAGCAGGATTAAGGGATCAGGGACAGGGAAGCAAGTGAAGAAGAAAAGCCAATTTAAAGGTGTTATTGAGGTTGTCACTATGGGCACTGAGGCTCAATTCTGCCAGTGCCAGCTGAGATGGGCACGGAATGCTTTCCAGGAATGTGTACCTAAAGGGTAAGAAGCAGGGGCATTAATCTATAAACTCCTACTCTATTGGCCTATGCTGCCCTTGGCAGTGTGAACACCCCAACCTTCCAAGCTGTACTTGTTGTGGCTAGTCTAGCTCCCCCAGGAAGGTCTGCACTAGAAATCCTGGTGCAGAAAGCTAGTCAGGGGTCCCTTGAGGACAAATTTGGTCAGCGTGAAATAGGCAGAAGTTCACAAGGAATTATCTGCCCATTTCACATGTGACAACAGAGAGGGCACTTTGAGGATGTGAATCAGGTTACCAGATGTATTTGCTAGAAAGAGTTACCACAAAGAGGTGTTAATTGAAGCTACTCAACCTGATGAGAACCCTGGAATAAAGACGTAGACTGGCATCTCTTGCCATAGGCTGATTATAGAGCAAACCCAAATGAGTATGAAATATGTTTATATTTATTTCTATACATATTTTTCTGAGAAAGAAGTCCAGAGCTTTCATCATATTCTCAAAGTGCTTCTTGGTCCAGAAAAGTTTAAGAGATGCCAATTTGGAGCATGAATGGAAGTGTAAGAAAAGACACTTCAGAAAAACAACATTTCAGAGTCAGAGAGGAGAAGATGGGACAAGAAGTGTTAGTGCCCAGGCTTCAGAATCAGAAGAGCTTGAGTTTGAGCTTGCTCTATTTTGCATTTGAGGAGATGATTGCATTCCTTGAGCCTTTACGCTCCTCTGTAAAGCAGATAAAGTACAGATAGTAACACTTAGATCACAGGAGTATTATGAGGATTAAATGAGAAGTGTGTGGCACCTAGAATTAAGTAAATGCTCATTAAATGATGAGTTAGTGGAAAAATGGGAAGATGCAAGGAAGAAACTATGTAATAGAACCCAGGGGGGGAAAAATCCTAAAAAGAGACAAATAATAGTTTTCATTAGGCAAATAGAGAAAAGCTGGTAGAAAAGAGTTCATTGGGTTTTTGATGACCGTCAACAACAATCACAATACAATGGTTGGGTAGAGAAGGTCGGGAGAACAGTGCCTTGAGGAGTGAAGGAGTGTGTGGCTGGAGCAGACTCCTACTCCTACCAATCAGAATTTCACCCAGGAGCGAGCTTCACAAATAATTTTAAGGCTCAATCAGGAAGTAACAGATGAAATAGGCCTGGAATTTCCACATTGGATATGCCATTCCCAGCCCAGAATAATATATGGAGTCTTCAAATAAGGTTTCGCAGGGTTACATAACAAGTCAGGAACACTGAAGTTATGATACATCTACATTTTATACCTAAAAGAATTCTAGAATTTATGGGATGTTCTCTAACAAGTTATGCCTTATAAGTCATTGATTCTGAGTTTATTCACTATAGTCATCCTTTAGTCAGGGACTCCCTACTGGAAGAATTCTGTGCAGAAGGTCTCTTTCACCTACCAAATATTGTTAGTCTACACACATACGGAAGTCCAACTGGCAAGGAGACGAGATCAGTTCACTTTTCCTTATTTCCTTTCTCCCAGTGGTGCTTCCTCTTCCCCTAGGTAGACTGAATGAGGCAACGGCTTGGAAACTTACCTCTTCAGTATCCTATTCCCTGTCCCACCAACCTCTAACTCAGTTATCTAGCCTCCTTCTCTTCCAATAGGGAAGTAATCCTTTTTTATTATTTACTATGTATTCTTCCAGAATTTCCCTTAAATATTTACATACTTATCTGCATATGTCAGGTTCAAATATGTGTGTGAGGTATATGTGTATATTCAGAATATGTTATTGTTCTTGGTTGTTGTTGTTGTTTTTCCTTAGTATGTCTTGGTGATCTTTCCATTTCATATCACAGGGATTTCAACTTTCTAACAATTTTAACAGCTATGAAGGGTCTGAGATTTTACTCTATTTGCAAGTTGAAAGCTAGCCTGCCACAGCTTCATGGATACGGGCAGGTGACATGAGACTCCTGGGTTATGGACAAAGAAGTCTTATCCTAATAGCAAGAGCAGTATCAGAGGTATTGGCGTTTATACCAGATCCCTAGGCTCCAGTTCCCACAAGGAAAGATAAAGAAGGACAGGCAATGCCTGCATATGCTGTTGAGTGACCCAAGCTTACAGAACCCAAATCATCATCAATTGGCAGTCAGCAGACCGGCTTTACTTTGACCCTAGAGGAGGATATTATATTTATTATACTGGAGAGTAAGCATGGCCTGTGCTCCAGAGGGAGGTAATAGCTCCATCTTCCAAGGCTATTCATTAGATAAACATTCTTGCAAGATATGCAGAAGTGTAAGAGGTATCACAGAGGATTGTCTCCCAACAAATAAGAGTGTACAATTTCTTAGTATGAACATCATTCAACCATTCCCCCATGAACGATCATTAATGGTTAAGGTAAAGTCAGTTCTGTTTTCTCAGTTATGTTCCCAGGGTCATTTACCGAATGAACCAAACTTTTAAAGTCATTGACAAACTTCATTTTTTTAAATTTTATTTGATGTGAATTTATTTTCTGAAGTTTTATTTTGTTGGTTGTCTTCTATAATGGTAGCTTTTCTCATGTGTTTTGAAAGCTTGTTCTGCTCTTTCCTCTTGAATGCATTTAATTTCTTTCCTCTCTGAATTCCAAGTTTCCCTTTCTACTGTCTAGGCATTTTTGAGTTGTTCCATCTGGCCTCATGAGGCTACCTTGTCAGAATCAGGTCTTAATCTGATGACTAGTGACCCTGGACTGAGGACATTTCAAATTGATTCATTGAGCCAATATCTATGTTGGGTTCAGGCGTGACTTCAAATCCGAGTCCCCTCCCTCCTGGCTCTCAAAGTATATTCCATCATTTAAACCATATTATCCTTAGAGATATAAAACAACTAGTTTCGTCCTTTCAAAGAATGGGGGGACATGGGGCGAAGAGTCACAAAAAATATCCCAGACCTTTAGGAACTGAGGCTAATAAATAGTCATTACATCACAGTAAATGAACTTCCTGCTACCTTGATAGGGTCGGGTCTGGAACCCAATGAGTTCAGAGCTGCAGCTTCACTTACTACTTTGTGCACCTGTTGCAGAAGTCTATTCCACTGATGCATTTCGCATTTAGCAATGGAGGCAGGAGGGATGGGGAACCAGTATGCTTAGTTTTTGAAGTGTATCAGTTCTATAAATATTAAAAATTGAATCAGTCTTTTTCTTCAGCTTGATTATAACCATCTGTGGATCCCAAATATAAACAATAACAAAAATAACATTTGAATAAAGCTTAGAATCCAGGAAAAACTTCACATCATTCCGAAGTCTGAAAAGTGTCTAAAGAAAATAATTTGTCTTTTAAGAAATATGGTTAACTCAAAGTACAGTAGCACAGCCTTTAATTTTCTATTGTTATTTATAAATGGTGTAAAACCTATTATTTTTTTAAAAAGGTTTTAAACTTTGAATAAATTGTTAGGCACAATTAGTGAAGGACAATGCAATCAGACCCTGAAGGACTTTTTCTCAATACTGTGTACTTTTTACTTAGATTGTCACTTACCTAGTACCAATGTGAATTAAAATAAGGAATATATATATTTAAAAACAGCAGACCTACATATTCATATGGGGAAAAATTAGATAAACATTGAAAAAATGCATCCTTTAAGACTTTCTCAGTAAAAGACCTAGAATCCATTCCTAGTCTGTTTTTTTATTATTTTACAGATACATATAATGACCTTTGAGAAGATTTATTGAAAAGATTTTCCCCCCACCTGATTCTAGAATGAACTACTGGAATTATAAGATACAGAACTCATGTTGCTATTTCACATCAGTAATATTTACATGAATGTGTTTCTTGAAAGGTATTTCCATACTGATATCTAGCATATTTTTTTCTGAATCTCTCTAGAATCTTGTAGTATATGAAAATTTAAAACCAAGCTATTGGATTTCTTTGAACAGTAAAATTTCTAGAAACAGTTTCATTGAATCTAAGATTTTTGTCTATTTTATTTTGCTAGAAAAAGACATTTAAAAAAAACTCTGCTAGTTAATATCACCAAAAATGTTAGAATAAGTTACTGGTTTTCCCAAGAAATAGTAGTCAGCTTTATAGCAAAACAAACAGCTATTACTTACATTACTTGTTTGTTTGGTTTTTTTAAGATTTTATTTATTTGACAGAGAGAAACACAGCCAGAGAGGGAATACAAGCAGGGGGAGTGAGAGAGGGAGAAGCAAGCTTCCCGCCGAGCTGGGAGCCTGATGTGGGACTCGATCCCGGGTCTCCAGGATCAAGACCTGAGCCGAAAGCAGTCGCTTAACCAACTGAGCCACCCAAGTGCCCCACATTACTTATTTTGAATTGAACCCACGAATACTTTATTGTTGACTTATTACTCAAAAAGTATTTATTGAGAGCTCTGACTATATACTAGATTCTGTTCTAAATGCTAAAGCATAGCAGTGAACAAAACAAAGTCCCTACTTTCAAAAAGATTGCATTCCTGGGGGACAAAATAAAAAAAATGACAAATAAACACATCAGTTGGTGATGTTATATCAGATGGAAAAAAAATAAAGCTGAGTAAGTGGAATAAGGGATGCCAGAGTGGGACAGATGATTATTTTATATAAAACAGCCAAAGAAAACCTCCTTAAAAGGGTGAACTTTGTTCAGAGATCGGAAGCAAGTCCAGGAATAAATCATGCTGCTACCTGGCAGAGGAAGAAGTGCAAAGGCCCTGGGGCAGGTGAATGCTTAATGTGTTAGAAAAATAGCACAGAGCCCTGCATGACTGAAACAAAGTGAGGTGTGGAAAGACTACTTAGGAAAAGATATTAGGAAGTTCATGGGTGGCCAGATTATACAGGGATTGTTAAGCACTTAAGCTTTGAGTGAGATGAGTAGCAAAAATAGTAAAATGATCTGCCTCAAGTTTTTCCTTTTTTTAAGGAATAGTTTCAGATTTACTGAGAAGTTGCAGAGACAGAAGTAAGAGTACCCATATGTGTGTCACTCAGTTTCCCCCACTGTTAACACCTTATACAACATCTTTGTCAAAAGTAACCAAATTTGGTGCGTTACTGTTAAGCACATTCAAGACTTATTTGGATTTCACCAGTTTCTTCATCAATGTCCTTTATCTGTTCCATGAGCCAATCCATGCTTTGAGTTACTTTAGGTTGTTATGGCTTCACAATCTCTTCTGGTCTATGATCGTCTCTTGGTCTTCCCTTGTCTCTCAGGACTGTGACAGTCTTGAGGAGTAGAGGCCAAGTTATCCTGTACAATGACCCCCATTTTGGGTTTGTCTGCTTTTGACCTCACAATCAGACTGAATTTTGGGGGTTTGGGCAAGAATACCACAGAGGTGAAGTGCCTATTCAGTCATATCCTATCAGTTTTTACGATATCCTCATCATCTTTATGAAACTAACATTCATGGCTTGGTTATGGTAGCATTCACCACATTTCCCGACTTAAAGTTACTCTTTTCCCTTCCTGGACTCTGCTTTGGAAGAATGATTTAATATTTTAAAAGGGTAATTTTATTACTATTTTGGGAAGTGAGTAGATACAAGGAGGCAGCTGGGAGGCTGATGCCCTAAACAAGGAGAGAGCTCAATGTTGCTTACAGTGCAATTTTCTGGAATGAACCCCCATGTAAATTAAAAAAAGGTGCCATTTTCACTTGAGACTATCTTTCATGAAGCAGTAATAGTTATTAATACTGACTCTCAACCCTTAGGCACAAAGCTTTTAAAATAAACTGACAAAATCGGATAAACACTTCTGCAAGCAGCAGTAAAGATCTTGAGGAAAAACGTGCATGATTGAGTCATAAACTGAACAAGCCACCTCATTTCCTGGTAAACCTTTTTTTTTTTTTTTTTTTTTCCTGCGTGAAGGGATTACTAATAGACAAACTGGTTATTCAGACTTGGTTACCTGGCAGGTATTATCTTGGAAAAGGACAAGTACATCTCTCACTTCAAGGAAAACTGCTGCCAGCACTTGTTGCCAACAAGATTTAAGCTTTCAAGTGAAAATTAGAAATTTTGAAAACTTGTACTCAATACTCAAAATCCTTTTATTATGATGTCAGTCAAGATAGCAATCAAATGTTATTTTAAAAATATTTTAGAAGGAAAATGTCAACATTTGAAAGATTTGTATAACTCAAAGAACCATTTCCAAGGACCAAGGAATGATGTTAAAAAATCATGTATGGGTAAAAAACAAAAAGAAAAAGAAACATGCAAAGTGTAGGGTAGGCCAATGGATGTTAATGCAACAGTACAAAAAGTTTATTGACATGTGTGTGATCAAAAAAGAATATCCATGGGGAGGGACAAGATGGGAGAAAAGTAGGATACCCCATTTCAAAGGGTCCCCTGAAGTGAGCTAAATATCTAAAAGATCAGTGTGAAAACGCATGAAATCAGCCTGAGATGTAAGAGTACATACTTCTGGATCTTTATGGTGAAGAGGAGCATCAGTGGAGAGGTAAAGCAGAGGAGGAGTGCTCAGACTGATATTGGAGGAGAAATAGGAGGGGGAGGGAGCCATCAGAAATGACCTATTGGAAAGTAATACCCCAGTATGAAAGTTCCCTGTGCTTGGGGTCCAGCACCAAGTTGCAATCTGGTTAAACAAACTAAAAAACAAAGGGTCGTAAGAGGCAACCAGGGAAAGCTGATGGCCCCTGGCAGGGACATAAAGCTGTGGCTCTGGGCTGGGGATAGGAAGTGCTCCCCGGTGCCACCTGAGGGAACCCGTTGGTGGGGGGAGTCCCTAACTCCACTGCTTGGGCAACCTGCGATGAAGGTGACTGTGCAGACTTCTGTGGGACGAGCGGGACTGTGGGGCACTAGTGCTCCCAGCAGGGGTGTGGGCTCCAGAGAGCATGCAAAGAGCAACAAGCTCACACAAACCAGAATCAGTCGCGGTTTCTGTGGCGGGGAGTGAAGCGACAGGCAGGGGCTTTGGGCGCCATCTGACTAGCATCTGCAGGTGTGCGCTGATGTGAGAAGTGGTGGGAGCAAGGGAAAATAGGGAGGGAGTCTATGTGCCCTGCACCATCCAAAAGGGTGCTAACTGAGGCCGCTCTCTGAGATGGAGATCTGGGTGCGGACAGCTTACTTTGCCCTGACTTTCCGAAAAGCTGCAAAAAGCCACAAAAGAACAAATCCTCCAGAGAACAGAAGCCTAAAACCAGTTGCCATAGAGCCCAGCCCCTAGGAAGGGGGCGGAGACAGGCAGCCCGGGTAAAAGGGACTGAAAAACAGCGCAGCAGGCCCCACCCTCAGAAGGCAAGCCAGAAGCACAAGAGGACAACACCAAAGGCTCTCCATAAAACTGTAAAACTCCAACATCAGGGGAAAAAAACAATATATTAAGCTCCTGGTACTACCTTAAAACCTGTATATTTCATAGATATAGCTTTTCATTCTGTTTTCTTTTTAACTTATTTTTATTTTTAAGTTTTCATTTAAAATTTTAAGTTCATGGGGAGCCTGGGTGGCTCAGTCATTAAGCAACTGCCTTCAGCTCAGGTCATGATCCCGGAGTTCCCAGGATCGAGCCCCACATCGGGCTCCCTGCTCAGCGGGAAGCCTGCTTCTCCCTCTCCCATCTCCCTGCTTGTGTTCTCTCTCTAGCTGTGTTTCTCTCTATCAAATAAATAAAAATCTTTAAAAAAAATAAAATTTTAAGTTCATGCTCATGGTTTTTGTTCCTTCATTTTTTTAACCCACTTATTATTACATAATACTTAATAAACACTCCATAATAACTTTTTACCTTGAACTTTTTTCAAACACATACCTGTGTTTGTTTTTTCTTTTTTTCCCCTTCCTTTTTTCTTTTAAATATACATAAAGATATAAGCTTCAAGGTAATCCTTCATTCCCATACTACCCTTATATATAAACCAATTTTAATTTCCTTATATCTCTAAAAAGTGGAGTCCTCTAACAATAAGAACAAGATGCACCCAGGAGGAACTGAAATACTTTCCTTGCCCACAATGAGGGTTTGTATTCGCCTTCCCATCCTTTTCTTCTGTCAGTGTTTCTGTGTATTTGTTTTTGCCTTTGTAATATATAAATACTGTTCTTGGGGGTCATTTGGATTGGGTTTTGCTTTTTGATTTCTTCCCCTTATTTTACTTTCTACAATCTTTTTCTTTATTCTTTTATGGCTTTGTTCCATATAAGTCCTACCACTGGGGCCCTTTTTTGCCAGGTTTTTTCTTGCTTCTTTTTTCCCCTTTTTTCTTTCCTCTCCCTTTTCGGTGGTGACTTCTGATTGCTCTGAAACTTTCCAACTAGCAACTCACCTGGATCATGGTTGATATATTCAGCTATACATCCCCTCAACCACTCCTCACCAAAATGACTTGGGGAGGAACACTGAACAGGAGAAAAACTCAGAGACTGCAACCCCTGTCACAGAACTACTGGATATGAACACAAACAATATGACAGAAATGGAATTCAGGGTAGCAATTATCCAAGCAATGGCTAAGTTGGAAAAGAACATTAGTGGCAAGATAGAAGCTCTGAGCTCTAAGTGAAAGCCGGACTGGCAGAGGTTAAAAAGGCTATTAATGAGATCCAATCTAATTTAAATATACTAATAGCCAGAGTAAGTGAAGCTGAAGATCACATTAGTGATCTAAAAGACAGAAGGATTGAGAAGGAGGAGCAAGAGAAATCTTGGAAAAACAACTAAAATCCCGTCAAAGTAGAATTAGGGAAATAAATGATGTCATGAAAGCTCCAATATGAGAATTGTTGGAATCCCTGAGGGAGTTGAGATAGAGAGAAGGCTAGAAGACATACTGGAACAAATCCTGGATGAAAATTTCCCTAATCTGGGGAATGAAACAAGTGTTCATGTCCTAGAGGCAGAGAGGACACCCCTCAAGATCCATGAGGCTAGAAAAACCTCCAGGCACATAACTGTGAAATTCATGAATCATATGAATAGAAAGAATATGTCTTAAGGGCAGCTAAGAGGAAGAGATCCCTTATGTACAGAGGGAGGACCATCAGAATAACGTCAGACCTATCCACAGAAACCTGGCAAGCCAGAATGGGCTGGCAAGACATATTCAGGAAATTAAATGAAAAAATAAGAGGCAACCAAGGATAATGTACCCAGCAAGGTTAACTTTCAAAATGGAAGGAAAGATAAAGAGCTTCCAAGATGGGCAAGGTCTAAAAGATTATGCAACCACCAAGCCATCAGTAAAAGAGGAATGAACCCAAGAGTGACACAGAACAGAAATGCACAGAGGTAAGCTACAGAAACAAGAACTTCCCAGGCAACATGATGTCATAAAAACATACCTATCAATAATCACTCTCAATGTGAATGGCCTAAATGCTCCAATAAAATGGCACAGGGTTGCAGACCGGCTAAAATAACAGGACCCATCCATATGCTATCTACAAGAGACATATTTTGAATGTAAAGACACTTCCAGACTCAAAGTGAGGAGATGGTGGAACATCTTTCATGCCAATGGACTTCAAAAGAAAGCCAGAGTAGTGATTCTCATATCAGACAAATTGGATTTTAATCTAAAGACTATAGTCAGAGACATAGAAGGACACTACATCATTATTAAAGGGTCTATACACCAACAAGATCTAACAATTATAAATATTTATGCCCCCAACATGGCCAACTACATAAGCCAACTGTTAAGCAAAATAAAGAGTCATATCAATATGAATGTATTAATTGTAAGAGATCTTAACACACCACTCTCAGCAATGGACAGATCATCCAAACAGAAAATCAACAAAGAAACAAGAGCTTTGAATGACACATTGGACCAGATGGATCTCATAGAATATTCAGAACATTCTACCCTAAAACAGCAGAATACACATTCTTCTCAAGTGTGCATGGAACTTTCTCCAGAACAGACCACATCCTAGGTCAAAAATCAGGGTTCAACCGATACCAAAAGACTGAGATTATTCCCTGCATATTCTCTGACCACAATGCCTTGAAACTGGAACTCAACCATAAGAAAAAGTTCAGAAGGAACTTGGAAGCTAAAGACTATCCTGCTCAAGAATATTTGGCTCAACCAGGAAATCAAAGAACTTAAACATTTCATGGAAACCAATGAGAATGAAGGTACATTGATCCAAAACCTATGGGATAAAGCAAAGGCAGTCCTAAGGGGGAAATACATAGTCATCCAAGCCTCACTCAAAAAAATTGAAAAATCCCAAATACACCAACTCTTGTTATACCTTAAAGAACTAGGAAATCAACAACAAATTAAGTCAACCCTACTCACAAGACAGGAAATAATTAAGATTAGAGCATAGATCAATGATATAGAAACTAGAAATACAGTAGAACACATCAACAAAACTAGAGGCTGGTTCTTTGAAAGAATTAATAAGATCAATAAACCATTGGCCAAACTAATCCAAAAGAAAAGAGAGAGGACCCAAATTAATAAAATTATGAACGAAAGGGGAGAGATCACGACTAACACCAAGGAAATAGAAACAATCATCAGAAATTACTATCAACAGTTATATGCCAATAAGTCAAACAACCTAGAAGATATGGATGCATTCCTGGAAACCTATAAACTTCCAAAACTGAAACAGGAAGAAATTGACAATCTGAATAGACCAGTATCTAGTAATGAGATTGAAAGAGTGATTAAAAAAAAACTCCCAAAAAACAAGAGCCCAGGACCTGATGGATTTCCTGGGGAATTCTACCAAACATTCAAAGAAGAAATAATACCTAGTTTCCTGAAGCTGTTTTAGAAAATAGAAACAGAAGGAAAACTTCCAGACTCTTTCTATGAAGCCAGAATTATTTTAATCCCCAAACCAGACAAATACCTCATCAAAAAGGAGAACTTCAGGCCAATATCCCTGATGAATATGGATGCCAAGATTCTTAACAAGATCCTTGCTAATCGGATCCAATAGTACATTAAAAGATTATCCACCACGACCAGGAGATTTATCCCCGGGATGCAAGGGTGGTTCAACATTTGCAAATCAATCAATATGATAGAACAAATCAATAAGAGAAGAGAGAAGAACCAGATGGTCCTCTCAATTGATGTAGAAAAAGCATTTGACAAAATACAACATCCATTCCTGATTAAAACTCTTCAAAGTATAGGGCTAGAGGGAACATTTCTTAACCTCATAAAATCAATCGACAAAAAACCCACAGTGAATAATCTTTCTCAATGGGGAAAAACTGACAGCCTTCCCACTGAGATCAGGAACAAGACAAGGATGCCCACTCTCACCACTATTGTTCAACATAGTGTTAGAAGTCCTAGCAACAGCAATCAGACAGCAAAAAGAAATAAAAAGTATTCAAACTGGCAAAGAAGAAGTCAAATTCTCTCTCTTCGCAGATAACATGATACCCTACATGGAAAACCCAAAAGACTCTACCCCCAAACTACTAGAACTCATACAACAATTCAGTAATGTGGTAGGATACAAAATCAATGCACAGAAATCAGTTGTGTTCTTATACACTAACAATGAAAATATAGAAAGGGAAATTAGAGAATCGATTCCATTTACTACAGCACCAAAAACCATAAGATACCTAGGAATAAACCTAACCAAAGAAGTTAAGGATCTGTACTCGAAGAACTACAGAACATTCATGAAAGAAATTGAAGAAGACACAAAAAGATGGAAGAGCAGTCCATGCTCATGGATTGGAAGAATAAACATTGTTAAAATGTCTACACTGCCCAGAGCAATCTATACTTTCAATGTCATCCTGGTCAAAATTCCACCAACATTTTTCAAAGAGGTGGAACAAACAATCCTAACATTTATATGAAACCAAAAAAAGACCCTAGTTGCTAAGGAAATGTTGAAAAAGAAAAACAAAGATGGGGGCATCATGTTACCTTATTTCAAGTTTTATTACAAAGCTGTGATCACCAAGACATCATGGTACTGGCACAAAGAGACAAATAGACCAATGGAACAGGGTAGAGAGCCCAGATACTGCAACACTATGGTCAAATCATCTTTGACAAAGCAGGAAAAAATATCCAGTGGAAAAAAGATAGTCTCTTCAATAAATGGTGCTGGGAAAATTGGACAGTTATGTATAGAAGAATGAAACACGACTATTCTCTTATGCCACACACAAAGATAAACTCGAAATGGATGAAAGACCCCAACGTGAGACAGGAATATATCAAAATCCTAGAGGAGAACATAGACAGTAACCTCTTTGACATTGGTCACAGCAACTTCTTTCAAGACAAAAGCAAAAATGAACTTTTGGTACCTCATCAAAATAAAAAGCTTCTGCACAGCAAATGAAACAGTCAACAAAACAAAGAGGCAACCCACAGAATGGGAGAGGATATTTGCAAATGATATTACAGACAAAGGGCTGATAATCAAGATCTATAAAGAACTACTCAGACTCAACAACCAAAATAAAGATCACCACATCAAAAAATGGTTAGGAGACATGAAGAGGCACTTCTCCATAGAAGACATATAAGTGGCTAACGGACACATGAAAAAATGTTCATCATTACTAGCTATCAGGGAAATTCAAATCAAAACAACATTGAGATACCACCTTATACCAGTCAGAATGGCCAAAATTAACAGGACAGGAAACTACAAGTGTTGGAGAGGCTGCGGAGAAAGGGGAACCCTCTTACACTGTTGGTGGCAAGTTGGTGCAACCGCTTTGGAAAACAGTGTGGAGATTCCTTTAAAAATTAAAAATAGAATTATCACATGATCCTGCAATTGCACTACTGAGTATCTACCCCAAAGATACAGATGTAGTGAAAAGAAGGGCCATATGTACCCCAATGTTCATTGCAGCAATGGCCACAATCGCTAAACTGTGGAAAGAGTCAAGGTGCCCTTCAGTAGATGAATGGATAAAGAAGATATGGTCCATATATACGATGGAATATTAAGCCTCCATCAGAAGGATGAATACCCAACTTTTATAGCAACATGGACTGGAAATGAGCCAAGCAGAGAAAGTCAAGTATCATATGTTTTCACTTACTTGTGGAGCATAAGGTATAACATGGAGAACAGTAAGGAGAAGGAAAGGAAATGGGAAGTGGGGTAAATTGGGGAGGGAGATGAAACATAAGAGAGACTTTGGACTCAGAAACAAACTAAGGGTCTTGGAGGGGAGGAGGTAGGGGGATGGGTGAGCCTGGTGGCGGGTATTGAGGGTACGTATTGCATGGAGCACTGGGTGTGGGGCATAAACAATAAATCTTAGACACTGAAAAAATAAAAAAAAATTTAAAAAGAATATCCGTATTTATTTGGAAAGGTTATTATAATACTCTTTTTTCATCAACAGATCCCTGTGAGCCTGATTTTTCTTCCTATATTTCAGCCAAAACAACATGTTGCAACAGACTGAATACAAAAGTTGACATTAGATTCTGGCTCTTTTCTATTATGCCAGACATGAAGGAGATTAACAAAAATGTAAATTAATGAAAATTTTTTCCTAATTATATTTTTCCTGGAAAATATTGTTATTTTTCACAAAACACTCTTCTTGTGTTAATATATGAAAAGTTTATTAGTGTTATTTTTGAATGAATATACATATTTTTTAAAATGTGATTTTCATTGCTAATGTAGAAACTATTGACAGATATAACTAGTATAAATAAAAATTTGGGGGGATTCTCACTAGTTTTTAAGAGAGTAAAAGGATCCTGAAATTAAACATTTGAGAACGGTTTCTCCAAAAAAAACAAAACAAAATAAAACAAAGTTCAGTTCAGGTCATATCTTTTCCATAAATCTTTAGTGCCTTTCAGTTTAAAAGCAAAGGAAGAAATTATTAATAGGAAGAGCAACTAATATAAATTTGCAAAAAGTTACATAACTATTCAGAAATACAAAAACACATTAGGTAAATGGCTACTTGGGCAAATTGTTACAATGAATATTTACAAGCAAAGTATCACTATCTTTTATTTGAGAACATATTGCTTTGCTTTTTTGGTTTTCAGCCAATCCTCAATATGATAATGTTCTCTGTCACTCCCTTCTCTCTTCCCTCCCTCGCTCCCTCCAAAAAATATACTAATACTTAACAGTGAGTGACTATCCCTAATCAGTGAGATTAGAATCCTTTTAATATTTTCTTTAATAATCTGTATTTCTAAAATCTTTTCTTTTTATTGGGGAGGGATACTAACAATGTTTAAAGACCAGATATTTTAAAATCATTTAAAAACCAATGATGCATTTATATTGAAATTCTGTATTATGCAAAACCAAAAATCATTCATCCTGAATCTTTAAAATTATTTGAATAAAAGTTATGATTGCTTAAATGTATTAGAATGTGGTTTCTTAATGGGCATTAATAATTATAGATATGTTGGTGCTTTCGTCAAGCACATAGCATTTTTTTCAACAATATACAACTGTCAAAAACAGAAATCTAATTGTAGGCAAATTTATAAATGTCTTTTATTAGCAGTTCTAGTTTGAAAAAAATAGATTTGATAAAAGAAAATGAAAGATATTGCTTTAAATATGTTTGGTTATTAATATTGATTTAAAGTTTTCTTTTTTCACCAGTCCCTTATTATGAAGACAACTCAGGAATTTTTACTATCTGCCCATGATTTGAAGAACCGGCCCAATACTTTGAATTGTAGAATAAATTTCGTTCATTGTATTTTCGTTATATTCACTTTTATTTCACTACAAGATGATTAATAAAGGACATTTGGACTCATTTTTAAATTTTATCTTATTGACATGTTTGCATTACAATATTCCCAAAATTTTTAACAACTTAAATTTGAAAAGTTAAAAATGGAAAAAGTAAAATATCCTATTGTGTGTCATTCTGCAGTGAAGTCTGTAACATCCTTGCTCTCAAACTGTCAAATCTGGCAGAACTTGGTGTAGTAGCTTTAGAAATGTTGGTTTGTGTACAGTCTTCATTTCTTTTATTTCTCCTACAAAAACAGCAGCTAACTAAATCCAACCAAACTTATCCGAGTTCACCCTCTCTCTTCCCCATTCAATGGCATGTAGGTCTTCTAAAAACTGTGCTTTCAGAGAATTCAAGTGAATGAGTTGGCCCTGTTCACGGACATGCCTGAGTACTCTGGCATTCTAAGATCATCAAGGGTGAGTTTACTAATGGTCCCCTCAATTCTCCATTTTCCTGACCAGCTCCAAAGCCTGAAAGGTACTTGTACTTCTAATGATTATGCCCACAGAATCACCTTCTGCAGGTTGTCTCTAGAAAGTTTTAGGTTACACTCAATAGCCAATAGAATACTATTAGTGGGTTAGTTTTCCTATAATTGCTTTTTCTTCTGATTTCCCCACTAGCTAGTGCTTCCATATTTCCACTCTTATGAGGCAGCAGAGATTCCATTCTTATTGTAGCTCTCTAGATGTAAACCAAGAGAAATTCCTTTCCATTAGAACTTCTCTTAATGCTGAAAAACCTCACCTCAATCTCTCCCTTTTATTTCCCATTGCTCATCTATTTCTCTCTTGCATTTTGCTTTTTTTCACTCATTTGCCCAGGAGTTATCTCTTCATCTGTGAAGGCTGCCACCAAATGGCTCGCCAGTAGGTCAGAAGTCCCAAGCTTCCTGTATGTTGTTCTTCATCTTTCTTAGTTTAGCCCATTGAGCAGATGTTCATATTTTGTGGTTGAGCTAGTGAGGCAATACTGTGGAAAAGAATTACCTAGGTAGTAGTTCAACACTCTATGGTTATTCTCCTCAAAGTAAAAAATCTTGAAGCCATGGAGGCGAAGTTGTTCTTTCTCCTTTTATCTTACAGTCTGGTTTCATCCATTTATCTACCCTGGTAGAGTTATTGAAGAGGCCTCATTTTCATGTTTATTTCTTCCAAATGGAATGAAACTTTCCGTATGCCTTCATTCAACTTTGCTCCTCCATACATTTTTATTTTAATCAAAAGCTTTCTTGGAGTGAGTGAAGGTCACCTACAGAGCTAGTTTATGTCTTTAGAAGCTTTGTTTATCACCCAGAGTGATATAGCCTATCACAGGGGATTCATTTCGGTTCAAGGACACATTATTGTCTTGATTGGGCTCATATATCAAAGGCAAGAATTAAAGCGTTCTGATGAAAACTTCCCACCTGACACACAGGTGGCTAAAAGTATGTGCTAGCCTTTCTTGGGTCCTTTTGTCACCTTTCTTAGCTTTCTTGTTTTGAAACATGATAATAGTAGTATTTGAGTTTTCTGGGGATTTTTGTTCTATATTGCATGCTGTGAAAGGATTTTTCTAGGTTCTGCTTCTGGGCTCCCTCTGATCTTGTGATGTTAAACACACTGCTGTCTTCCCTCGGCATTACTCTCATCATTTTCTTCTCCACTTGTCCCACTTCTGTCCTGTGTATGTGGGAGGGGGCTGTACAGAAGATGTGAGAGGAAATTGAGTAGAATGGCAGAGTCGGGGGATGTCAGGGAATCACACTGTTGAAAAAAAGACCTCCACAACTTCTAAAAGAAAAAAGGATAGGCTGTATCGGTCTTTGCATTTATTTTTTCCCCCAGCATAACCACAAAATTAAACTTTTTTCCAATGAAACCTTTAAAAAAGGAACACGGTTCCCTTATCTTTGAATTTCGGTATCATCTAACTCCTAGTGCAATCCATGATTTGTTTTCTAAACAGCAGAGAATGATTTATGCAACACAAATCCCATATTTTCTTGTAGGACCACTGTCATTCTGACCTTGAAGAACTGTGTGAATTGTAATGAAAATAAATACTTCAATAAAGCATGACATCATATCTTGATTCATTTTGCATTGTGTGTATTTAAGGAAACACTAGAACTTCCATCTGATAGGCTTAATACCTTGGGAAATACGTTGACTTTTGCCTTCTGCCTTGCCCTAGGGTCATGTTTGGAAATTCCACTCAGTATTAGAACCAGATTTAGTCAGTCAACAACAACAAAGAGAAAGAATGTTGGTTTGTTTTTTTTTTGTTGTTGTTGTTGTTTTTTTTGGACTATATGTCACTTTTTAAATACTTTCCTTATACCAATCATTTTGGTGAAAAATATATACACAGATGAACACAAAGGGGAGAAAAATGTTGACAAACATACTGAAGAATAATTTAATATGGATCAAATTTCTTGCACATAAGATCTTTCTAGTATCACATTCTGCTATTCAGGGCTGCAGTTTAATCTTTCTTTGATATTTCCTGGAATGATTGGCTGGGATTATATAATTAAAACAATCTGCATGTGCTAGCATAAATTTGATTGTTCTAGACATTAGAACTAAATTTAATACTAAACATGATAAGCTTTGATGGTAAGAAAAAAATTCAAGCTTTGGGAGGCTATCTACTTCATATTTCATAATCATCAGAAGTATTTTATATTCACTAAAGAACTTAGCATAGTTTCTGGCACATAGTAGGAGACAGATACAGATATCAATTTAATTCTGTGAAATATAATACATGAAGAAATATGCCAGGAAAGTTAAGTAGCTAACAACTCTTGAGAAATTTTTATTCTAAGAGAAACAGTGTTAAAAATAACCATGAAGTAGATAACTAAGATACCTGGAAAATAAACAGCAAACAAACCATAAAATGACATTAACTGCTCTCTCATCTCCATAGTGAAACATATGCATTTATGAATAACAACAGATATGTTGCTAAAATATCAACTGTTTTTTTCATTCACTAATGCACACTGTGTGATAGATTTGTTTTTAGAACTTCAGAGGGCAATTCACAACTGCTCTTATTAACATATTCCAATGCTAGCACTGTCCATATAAAGAAAAGCTTTTTTAAAAATGTTTTATTCTGTCCCTGTCTCTCCCTCTGTATCTCCAGGTCCTACTAGCATATTATAATTGGCTCAAACAAGACCCTTCTTTAGTTTCATTCATTTGTTCATTCATCTATCCACTCATTCACTGTCTTTTATCCATGTCCCCCACTCCCATCTGCCCCACTCATTCATCTTAATATATGCATCAATATATATATACACATATGTATGTGATGTGTGTGCATATATTCTGTTAAATGTGATGAGTTTTTTTGCATACAGTTTTTAATTTTAGTAGATGATATTGCACATTGGATTATTTTTTTTCTCCTTTTAGATCAAGTTTTTGGGATCCATCCATGGCGCTTTATGCGTACTTCACCCATTGCTCTGGTATATAGTCCCTGCTATCATACTAGATATTGGTGATACATTAATGGGTAAATTACTTAAGATAAGCTTTAATTTCCTCATCTGTGAAATGGGGATGATATGTCTACCTCATGAAATTATGTAAAAAATTAAATGAAAATGTAGGACAGTTGTCCAGCACATAAATTCTCAGTGAATAAGAACACTCAATATAGATCAAGAAACTCACATGGCTTGGCAAAATGGGTATAGAATGGTGGAGAAACATGGGATAATACATAAAACGAAACAAGAGAGTTGAAAGGACCAGATCATGAATGTGTTTTCCTACAATACGGAAAGAAATTTGTACTTTAGTGCTTTCAATTTTTGCCCAGAAATCCTGTAGCATCACCACAGATTGAGAATTCATATTCACAGGACCTACCTACAGAATGTGTCCTGTCCATATGGCTTAAGCAAATACTTCGAATGCAATAGAGTTGATAATATGTTTTTTACTATGTGCTATGTTGACTTCTGCCCTTGATGTTAGTGGTGGGGAAGGGACATCATTCTTAGATCTGAATTTTAAAATCTTAAAAGTTAGCAGCGGCAAAGTACTTAAAGTCCTTTGTTTAAAATAGAAGGTAAATAAACCTTCAAATTCGAGGGTGGTGGAAGTTGGGTTGGCCCTGAAACAACCATTTGTCTGAGCCTTGGTGAAGGCTGTTACTGTCCTCTGTTAGTTCTGTCCATCTCTAAAGGAAAAAGACCAACTCATCTTGCCTCTCACCTTCATCTCTGGGGAAAAAAGGACTACAGTCCAGTAGACCATTGGCCCTTTTCTTCTAGAAACAAAAACAAAATAAAACTTTGGCATCTACTTTCTGAACAGGCTATTCAGAGAATCATGCCTATTCAGGCATGGTAAAATCTAAGGACTTTTTGGCATTGAGGAACCGTCAAAAGTTCCATATGTTTTACAACTATAACATCCAATACTGTAGCCACCAGTCACATTCAGCTATTTGAATTTAACTTAAGTAGGATTAAATATAATTTAAAAATTCAGTCGCAATAGCCACACATTACCTGCCCAAGAGTCATATGCATCTAAGCTGTTGTTACACCAGACCATCCAGACACAGACTTCCCATCACTGCCAATAGTATCACTAAGAACAACATTTTGGAAAGCTTATTCTAGGGGCAAACATGGAGGATCTATTGGAAGGGAAAGCTGTAGTCCAGTGAGAAGAACATTTTTGGAGGGCTGACAAAGGCCTCTAAAAACAGGAATAGTAAAGATAGAAAAGATAGTTATAAAAACAGAGCTTTTCATATTCCCTAATTCTTTGAAATGTATTTATAAACATCTTTCTCCTGAAATTCTCCTTCCTTCAGAAAATGAATAAAATTTTAATTATACTGCCAATAGTTTTGAAAGACTCTCAAGTGTTGTCAGTTTGCTTTATAGAAATACTGTATCTACTTAACCTCCCACCAACACCCTACTGACAACCAATGTCATCACTGAAAACAACTTTTCCAATTTGATTACGGTAACACAGAATTTCATTTGTAAAAACTTACATTTCCTGGTTTGTCTGTCTTTTGAATCATTACATTTTCGATATACCATGTTATTATCATATAGTCAAAAGTTTTGACTTTTGTTTTTCCTAAAATATTTGTACATTTAGTGATCCTTCTTTAGATGCTAGATTATACATTGGAGACCTCTGAAGGGTTCTACAGGTCAGTGAAAATTATGTTTATGAGAGTCTTAGGATCTAGTAGGGAACTCTTGGGAAACTTATAGTAATACAAAGATGAGATGTACTTTGTTTTAGGTGATAGGTGTAGAGGGGAAAAAGCAACAATTTATACAAGAGATATTTTGAAAGAATCATTAATGTCTTTCAAATATTGTCTACATATATGAGAGAGGGACCCATGAATCAGAAAGACTGCTTTGACTGACAGACTCCTAGAATCATGATTAAGGACATTAAATGGGTGGGGACAAGTTAAGTTTCAGAAAAACACTGATTTGGGGAAGTGCACACATGACCAAGTGGCAACTAGCAGTTATTTAGAAGCAAAGATTTATGGCCCAGGTAAGAGGAAGGAACCAACAATATGGCCTTAATTTCAGAAGAGAAAATAAGTACTTGAACTAAAACAAGCAAACAAACAAAAAACAAAAACAGAGGAACTCTCTGAAAGAGATATTTAAAAAGAAAAGGGACCAAATCTCCAGGTTGGGGCATTGACTTCCTGCCTTCTGAAACCCACTCTGTTTTATTTGCACTTGGTTGTGAGTCAAGTTGGGGAGCAGATAGTGATAATATACCACAAAACTCATTCCCTTCCTGGGTAATCATCTAGAAGCACATTTCATGAAAGTTATGGTGTTCTTTTTTCTATACCGTCATAGCCTCCTCGTAGATCCCCTTGCCCCACTCCAAGTCTAACCTCAACAGAAAAGTTTTACCTCCTCTGTGCCAATAATGTTACCCCTCTGTCTAAAACCCTGCATAAAATTCAACATTTTTCCCAAGATAGCCTCCAGACTCAACCTGATTGTATGGTCTGCTTACCTCACTTGCTTTGTCACCTCCTTTGGCTACTTATGACCTCCTCCCCCAATCATTTTTGCCTTTTGAGCCACACTAACTGAACTCCTTGCTGTTTTCAACATACCGTGCATGCTCACATCTCAGGACTTTGGCCCTATATCTTCCTTCCACTTGGAGGAAAAAACGCATCTTCCCCCATGGCCTATATTCTCACAGAGTTTTCAAGTCTTTGCTTAGATTTCAATGAATCATACCCTGACTATTCTGTCTATATCTTGCTTGATTAACTCTCAAACTTCAGTCAGTTATGCTATTTCTTCTTTTTATACAGTGCATATCCCCTTCTAACATACTACCTACATTACTATGGTTATTGTCTGTTTTTCTTTCTCCAGAATGCAAGCTCCCCTAAGGCATCTGAAATATCTGAGTTCAAATCTGACACACAGGTCTTCAAAAAATAGTTCAAATATTTGAATTATTTCTTTCCTCCAAAGTGATGAACTTGAGTACTTTCTACATTTCCTGTTAAGTAACTTTGTCATTTTTATCAGATCTTGGTACCACACTCTTAAGAATTCTATTTTTAACTAGTTACCCCACCCAAAGTAATCTGATTGAAGCAGTGGTCTCGGTGCTAGATATTATCATCGTGTATTTGCATTTTATATAATCTTCTGGTCTGATTGTCTCAATGACATGTGTCAGGAAAGTGATGCTTACCAGCCACTCACACCTGTTTTGTTGATATTTGATGGCTTGGCTTATTTTGTCTAGATCACTTCATAATTTCTTGAGAAATCTGGCAGATCCTTTCCCAATGGTGTGAAAGCATTTTCTATGGGCTTGCTGATGGTGTGACTATTTCCCTCTGGTGTTATAGCTTTTGAGTGGCTTAAAATAAAAGCCTGAATTATTCCTGTACCTGGCAGTCTTTATTGCTGCACTTTATCAACTCAATCATACTAAATCATTAATTTATGTTACTTACCTGCCTACACAAGCATGGTGAATAGGAATCTGCAAAAAGGCCACAAATTCAAGTGCCTTCTTGATTGCATCCCTGGCATTTGTACAGAGCAGAAGACTTCTCTCACAAATTCTCTTCCATTTTCCCATTAAAAAAAAAAAAACCCTCTCTAAATTTGAAAATGGCAACAAAATCACTTCTATCAGAAAAAAAAATTTAAACATTATAGAAAGAACACACGTTGTCATCCTCTGCCTCTGGCACTTTCACAGAACTGTTGGACAAAGAAATCCTCAAGGACAATTCTAGGACTCCTCTTTTCTCCTCAGATCCAGACCACTGTGCTTTCTCGTCTTTCTAGAAACTCTGTTGGTAGCTTTCCCTCATTATCTTGTTATATTCATCCTCTGGAAAGAAGCATATTCCATGATACTGAATTTTGAACGTTAGAGCTCAAAGGAAGAGATTTGTCTAATTTTTGCACCGTTTGGAATAGAGAGACTGGATCATGAGACATTGTATTCCTTATCTAGGGCTTTTTCCACACTCTACTTATTCCCATAGCTTTTTTTGTTTTTGTTTTTGTTTCAACTTGAAGAACTACGTAAGGAAAAAAATCTGGTTCAGACTGTTGCTGTCAGGTGGATAAAAAATTATTTTCTTCAGTGTACAGATAAGGCAACTGAGATGTAGAGAGTTTATAAAACTCTTCCAATGTTGCAGTTAAATTGTTACTGGAATTCATGCTGCTCAATTCCTGAAACCCTCCAATTTATAATGACATAAACAAAACTACTTAACATTAAGCATAATTGCAACTCATCTCAATTAATCTTCTACTCAAATGAATTGTTATTTATAAATATTTACAGAATTTTTGGCACTGGTGATAGCCTGAGGTTTGTATTTCATATTTTGGAGGAATACCTATTCTTCAAAGTATAGGCACTGTAATTTTTGGTTGCTCATGAAATATTTATTAATGCTAATGCTAAAAAAATAATGCCATGATGATTATGCTCTTCAGTCATTAATGCCCTGGAAGAAGTAATTTGCAAATTGGTACACTGTCACTCAAAGTATTAATTTACCACATGTGGGTAACAAATTACTTCTGGAATCAGGCTAGGCACAATTGTGAAGGCTCTCTGAAGTGACCCTCCCCTCCCTCCTTAGCATTCACATTCAATCAGTTGCCAAAATTCGTAGCGCTATTTCCCACAATGTCTCACATATATTTTTTTATTCCCACCATTGTCTTAACCACTCTTACCACCCGAGTTCAGGCCTTCCCTACTCTTGTCTAGAGAACTGTATATTAGTCTAGTAATTGGTTATTTTGCTGTCATTTCACCTCTACCCCAAACTGTCCTTTTTGGTGGCCAGGTGAGCCTTCCCAAAACACAGAGACTTGAGAAATCACCCTGGGGAAGAAATCGACTGTGCAGCCAGCCAACCAACCAACTTTATCAACCAGCTTTGAACTGGGATTCAAAAGTCATCAGGAGATAGCTAGAGCTTACGCTTTATATAAGCACAGGCTAAATTAAATACAATGGCCAATGCTTGTGTAACCCTTCACTGGCTTTTAAATGAAATTCAAACTTTGTGCCTGGCCTTGCACACCCATGTGTCCACACACAGGATGGCCATATATACACTAACATATACACAGAGCTTCTCAACTTTGAGACCCACTGGAATCTTTCACCTGACTTCAAACATACTGATTCCAAGTACCTGATGAGGAGTGGCAGGTGGGCACTAAGATTTTACAAAGCTCCCTAGATGATTCAAATATGCACTTGGAGGCTAAAAACTCTTTTTAAAAAACATATAAAAAGAGGCAATTTATTGTAAAAGGGAAAGTCTCTCCCAAGAGTCAGCAGACCACTGCTCACTTCTGGATTTTGCCTTGAACCAAAAGACCTCCAACACATCAAAGACAATTCCACTAAATCTCAATTCCTTGTCTGTAAATGCAACACGAAGGAACAGCCCCAGGTTAATATACTTTACTAGCATTAACGTGGTATTATTCATGTACTTGACTCTATGTCGGAAGCTGAGAATTTAGCATCAAACAAGAAAAACAAAGTCTCTATTCTAATCACCTTTACGAAGCCTAAGAGACAGTTAAAAAATTAAAAAAATTGTAGATGCCTTAAAAACTATGAGAGAAAGAAGTGATATTATGAGACATAAATTTGGCGTGGGGACGGGCACTATAGTAAAAAAGAACAGTCAGAAGTCATTGTCATATTTTAGATAATCCTGATCTCAATTTTATAAAGAATTAACAAGGTAGAGCACACCAATGAAAGGAAACTGTGGACTCCTGAAGGGCTTCGTGTTTAATGTGTAACATCATACAGACTAAAATTTTTGTTTGGCAGCATTAAGAAAGGTCATGTTTCATTGTTTCCCCCACTTTAAACACCCATGTTTTGATGAAATAGATAAAATCTACTCTTTCGGACCCTTTGAAAGTAACAAAAAATTGGTTTAGGATGACTAGACTGAAACAATAGTTTTACAATGGAGCTATAATAAAAACACTCCTTCACCAGGGTGAGGAAAACAGAGTCCATTGTTCCTAGAGCACAGTTTCTGAGCAAACATGGATTTCTCAACCTTTTAAGTTGTCCAGAAATAATCCTTGGTTGTTTGTCCACAATGACATTGCAGAAATGCCACTTTCTTTTCCGGGGACCATCTTTGCTCTCTGACGGCGGGAATACTAAAGACCTTACTTACTTTAGGCCAAGGGAGGCCACACGGGGGACAATTCCTAGTGTTAGGGTGTCTTGTGCTTTATAAGCTGTTCATGAATTAGACAATCTGGATCCTTGTTAACAAGTCCAAATGGAATAAGAAACGTGAGCCAAGATTCTGAGCCAAGCGAGTCTGGAACCATGATTTGCTTGCCATCTGGAAGAATCCCACAAGTCAAGGAGCAAGCAGATTGAGGCTGAAAGTGGAGATGCTTCTCAGAGTCTAAGGCAATGCCTAGGCAGTGAACATTTTTACTTTTTATCCAAAGTGGTCCAATTTCATTTTAAGTACTAACTTTTTTTGATGCCATTGTTAAGATTTGATTTCTCTCACACTCAAATTTTTTTCTTCTGGTTAATTTCTCTGCCCTCGTAAATGGTTACTCTATCTCTTCAGTCACAATAATAGCACAAGAATAAACTGCAACTAGCATTTATAGAAGACTTGTCACCTGTTTGGCTCTAGGCTAAGACCTTAACCCTGTGGCCTCCGTTCTGCCTCTCTTTAATCTGAAGGCTAAGCTTAGTTATAAGGCCCTTTATAACCAATTGCTCTGGCAGAGAAATAATATCCAGAGAGAGCAGGTGCATTCTTTAATGCATTCTCTGTTTTTGGAAGACTAACAGCCCTCCTGCTCTCAGGGTTTCGCCTGAAGAACTTCGTGTCTCTCATTATGCAGCATGCCTTATGGGGCATACACAGTCTCAGCGTTGTCAAACATTATGGGCAGGAAAACAGCAAGCTTAGGCTGATTAGTTCTGCTACCCTGAAGCCAGATAGCAGGGTCAGGGACTGGCACTGAGGGGATGAGGCAGTTCTCGAGTTCCGGGAGCTGGCATCTGAAGTCAGGAGAGCACAGCACCTTGCAGTACTTGTGCTGAGAGCCTTACAGATCATGTGTAGCCTTCCCACATGGAGCAGGAACTGAGGTCTACCTACTCTACCTGATGGGTCCCTCACAGGTCATTGCACATTCATTCCTCCTTCCTGTTGCTTCTTAGGGGTCACCTCCTCCAGCTGGAAAAGTCTCAGAAGACCTCACCCACAGGGGAACCAGGCACCAAATCTCTGATCCCCTCATGGTGCCATTTTTCTCCACAGACTGAGGAACAGCCACGTCACAGAAACCCTAACACCTGTTTGCTTGCTTGAGTCACCATGCCAATAGCCTTTTAAGTCCACAGGTGTCATGGCTTTAATTATCTGGGCAGTATTTGTTGTAACTGTTCAAGGGCCCAAAACATGAGACCACAGGTAGTGGTTGTGGGAGCAACCCCAGTAAAAAACAGATGCGAAATAGTAGTGCTCTCCTCTAGCGCAGTAAATGTTACAAGAGTTTTTGATATAACAACTCATTCCACCTTTTTAGTAAGCTTATGAAGTAGGTTTCTATTACAAATCTAAGTTTACAAATGTGGAAACTGAGGCCCCAAGAAGATGAAGCCACTACCGAAGGTCACAGTGCCACTTAGGACAGAAGCAGAACTTGAACCTAGGAAATTTGACTCTACTAGCTGTTCTTAAGTGTTCCTAACACTCTACAGAAAGTCATATTGATTTTTTTTTTTAAAAAGATTTTATTTATTTGACAGAGAGAAACACAGCCAAAGAGGGAACACAAGCAGGGGGAGTGAGAGAGGGAGAAGCAGGCTTCCCCCCGAGCAGGAAGCCCAATCTGGGACTCGATCCCCGGTCTCTGGGATCATGACCTGAGCCAAAGGCAGTTGCTTAACCAACTGAGCCACCCAGGCGCCCCAGAAAGTCATATTTAAATGTAAGTTATGAATTTCACTTCGTGTTTATGTAGAACATTTCATGAGGTGGGTGAGGCAAGGTCTTTCACACAGCCTGCCACTTGGACACAAGATTAATGTGTGAGGCATCAACAGGGTCAACGACCATGCTGTTTTGTGAATTAACTTTGCTTGTGCTAAAGTCAGACTGCATTGAGAAGTGAAAGGTTTTTCATCTTGGATCTTCCTCATTTACTCACAGGCAATGCCATCTGGGCCCCAAATGGCTGGCTTCTTGACTATAATCTAACAAACACTGCTCTGAGACATTTTATTCAGAAGATTGAAATGTGGTGGTATAGACTGGGATACAAAAATACAACAGGATCTGGTGATGTTGGACAGTTTAAAGAAAATGCTCAAAAAATATTCAGTGAGAAATGAGTCAGGGATATCTAGCAAGCATATGTCTGTAAGGCCCCTATGTGGTTATTTCCATGAAAATATATGTTGTCTTAGATACTATTATTAGTTAAATGCCTGAGTACAAGAATTAGGAACTGCTTCATGTCATTATGTTTCATCCCAGCCAAGGGTAGCTACTCTTAATATTAAGCAATTATTTTCTAAGGAGTAGCAAGGAAGTCGTAGGCACATATATGTTAAAGAAGTGCCAACAAGGGCAGATGTAGTGGTGTGGAACTCTAGTTTATAAAATGGACATGAAATAGCTTAATGTACGTTTCTGTATGCAATTCTCATCGGACTCATTGTGGTCTGTCCTTGTTGGCATGAAGAAACTCCATACATGTTTATTGTACCCCTTAGCCTCACTTTGTAACATATCTCATTTTGGGCCAAAAGGGCCCTCAATTCATGACTGTACCTTTAGAGTGGTTCCAAACTGACTCTCTTAGGTCCAAACTGACTGCCTTTTGTTTTTCTACTCATCTTTCACAGGAAACAGATATGTTTTTATTTGATTATGATGAAATCTTTCTCCATTGGTATCCCTGTGTCCCGTGACAACTGGAAATCGTTCAGCAAGGAGAAGCTGAGTTGAAGTCAGTAAGATGCTCACACTTCTGCACTATCAAATCCATTCTGTAAACCTATTCAATCTTCATGCTTTTGCCCGATTGGTTTTACCTTCACTAAAATAAGTAACAAACTCATAGCATGCAAGTCAAGAAATTAGAAAGACACCAACCAATTAAAACAAAAGAAATCAGATGAAAAGGATTATTAGGGTACAGGTAGAGATTCACTGTTTAGAAAACAGTTTTTTCATTTAATCCAAGCACTGACTCTTTGGAAAATCAGTAATGCAGACAAACCATCCATTTAGTTTTATCAAAAAGTAAGACACACACAGGGACAATGTTATAGTGATTATTTGTAATTTACTTACTACATCCATTTAGCATTAGCCCTGATTTTCACTTAATGAGCTCCTTTCTCCCACATCAGTTCGTGAGCTACTGACTACTGGTTCCTAGAGAAGTAGGTAACTTGGACCCAGTCAGCATTGCCTATGGCAACTGGATACCCTAAGCCCACATAGCCGGTGCTGGGCCCAGCAGAATGACTTGGGATGTTTGCTGGTGCAGGCGTGCTTGTTCGTTTAGGCTCTACTTGAAACTGGAAATGTCTGTCCTTGGGAGATACTGGCTACCATTTTGTGACATAAGGAAGAGTCTACTTGAGACTAGTCAAAACAGAGACAGTGGCTAAGAAAGGGGGATTTTTTTTTTTTTTTTAAATACTTTGAGCCTCTGTATTCAGTAATGCCTGAAGTGAGATCTGAGTATTTAGCAATGCAAATCAATGAATTGCCACTTGTGCTTAAGCCAATTCAAGTTCAGTTTTCTGTCACTTGGAACAAAAGGAATTCTAAATGAAATATACATTAAATTAGCCACATACACTGTAAGACGGGGATGGGGAATAAAATCACAAATTGTAAGTCTGTTTTATACAAAGACAGTGTATGTTTGCTGCCACATAAAAAGGACACTCTTCAGTGCCGGGCTGAATAGGTAGATGGAAGCCCTCTCATTCCAAGTGTGTAAGTTCCATACAACTTTTCTGAAGGACAATTAAGAACACTGGATTGAGCCCAGAAAAAAACATCTTTTGAAATTGCCCCCCCCCCAAATATTCAGAGTTGCACATAAATCTTCCAGAGAGAAGGATGTATAGCAAGGGCAAATGTTTTCTAAAACTTAGGTCATTAAATAAAACCTAGAGAAACATGCACCAAAATGTAAATGAAAGGATCACAGAATTAACATTTAGTTTTCTGTATTTTCTTCTTTCTTCTATTACTTTTTCTATGGGGTATGCTTTTTTAAAAAAATGCACATTCAAATTTAAGTTTTGGACTTTTGGCTTGCTTTCTTATTTTCTAGCATTTAAAGGTAACAGCTGTAACTGGAGCATCTCTTTGTAAAATGAACTGACTGAAAAAAATACTTCATCTGATAGGTAAGTATTCCAAACTGTGTGCACCTAGGCTCTCCCAGGTCACAGAGAAAGAGTTCTGTGACTAACATGGTAGACTATTGGTCCCAAAGCATGACTATCACTAAAGGGGTTTCTGTGTCAAGCACATGGATGGAGAGCTCTAAAAATACAGACAGGCTCTACTTAGACATTTACTGCTCCAGGTAAACTGCTGTTTATTCCATTTTTTACTTCATTTCTTTTTCTTCCCATTTCTTTGAAAGACCCAAAAATGAGAAGAAAAAAAAATCTGCTCCATGTTACAAGATTTCTCTTTCTGAGTGAATAAAGATATTGGCTGTTCATTAGTGATCTTAACCAGGAACTCAACACACATTCCTTGGAATTTAGAAGACTTTCTTCAGTCTGTGACTCACCTTTTACACTGCCTTTAACTAAGTTTTCCTCTGATGCTCATCTTTGTTGTCGTTGTTGTTCTTATTGAGGGATATTAACGCCATTCATTTAGCCAAGGTGTATTTTTGTACTTTCTCTACACGGATCTTCCCTAGTCTATTATGAACCAGCTGCCACAACAGATAAATGGACTTGTTCACCTTTTCTCTTCTCCACTCTCTCCTTCCTAATTTT
The DNA here is from genome assembly GCA_004023965.1 of Spilogale gracilis. Taxonomy (NCBI): domain Eukaryota; kingdom Metazoa; phylum Chordata; class Mammalia; order Carnivora; family Mephitidae; genus Spilogale; species Spilogale gracilis. The sequence continues at coordinate 139,611 of PITA01000965.1, forward strand.
TTTTTTTTAAAGATTTTATTTATTTGACAGAGAGAAACACAGCCAGAGAGGGAACACAAGCAGGGGGAGTGAGAGAGGGAGAAGCAGGCTTCCCGCCGAGCAGAGAGCCCGACGTGGGACTCGATCTCGGGTCTCCGGGATCATGACCTGAGCCGAAGGCAGTCACTTAACCAACTGAGCCACCCAGGCGCCCCTCTCCTTCCTAATTTTTAAGGCACTGGCTCTTTGGGTTGGACAGTTCCATAACCCATCTGCTGACACATAGTTTTCCCTGACCTTTAATCTTCAGTTAGGAAATTATTAGCTGATATGATTTCCTACTCTGAGCCTGAAGCAGGTTGGTCGCTTCACCCTCTTCACAGGAGGAAAATCTACACAGAAGAATGAAGCATTAGAATGCCCCAGAAATTGTATTATTCTTTTGATTTTGAGAGCTTAGTTTAGTAATTATAAATACTTACTATGCTCTAATACTAACATGCAAATTCTCTTAAGTGCAAAGTCCTCGCCTTTATCACCACTGTGATATTCATCAAAACCCTACAGACATGCTGTGGCCCAGACAGCTCCATTCATTATGCACACATGCCTGACGGGATGTCCCAGGCCCTGCACCTACTGGGCTTACGCACTACTATTGCCACCCTTTTCTATGCCGACACCTAGTCCATGTGTACAATACCCACCTTCCATCCTTGGTCTTAATGGAAGAAACACAAATATTTTCAATGCATTATTGTATTAGTTTCTAGAAATAAATAGGGTGCCCTAGGATCTCAGAAAAGGGGCACTTAAATTAGTCTGGTAATTCTGATAAAGCCTCCTGGAGGAAAATAACTTGAACTGCATCCTGAAAATGGTAGAAGAGTTCAGGAGTAGAAAAACACAATGGCCAACACCAGAGTGCAAACCCCATCACTACAAGAGACATACAAGTCATGGATGTGAACGAAGGCTACATTGGACTACCTAATTTACTGGGCATGGGGGAAGCACCTAGGCTGCATGCTCATGCAGCTGGCCCTGGCAAAGTAGGGATACAACCAAAGTCACACATATGCACAGTCATGCATGCGTGTACACACACACACACACACACACACACAAACTTGGGATATGGGAGCTATGACAACCCGGAGAAGGCAGCTGCATGTGAAGGGATAGCACATTTCAGCCTCAGTGGGAAAGCAGGACCCATGCTGCCAGAACTTCTGCTTCCCCAAGAAAAACAAAAACTTAATGATTAAACTTGAAGTATAGTTTGAAAATGTTTCATTCAGGGGCACCTAGGTGGCTCAGTTCGTTGAGCATCAGACTCTTGATTTTGGCTCAGGTCATAAGCTACTTGGGACACCACACTCAGCAGGGAGTCTGCTTCTCTCCCCCTCTGCTCTGCCCTTGCCCCTCCTGTGTTCTCTGAAATAAATCTTAAAATGTTGGTTCAACTAAAAACAAATGGAAATACACTGCACAAACCATAACAAAGCTGCAGGCCCCAGATGGCATCAGGACCACCTGTTTGTCCCTCTGACCCAGAGAATTCTTCCAGTTATGAATTATTGACAAACGTTGTTGAATGGAGAATACTGTCCCAGAGAATAATTTTTTAGGCTTATTTTGAAGAACTGGTAGATTTGAGAAATAAAGTTTCAGTACAGTATTTAGAATGATCTTGCATGTTCCCATTACAGAATTCTCAGCAATGTTCAGAGAACTTTAAAAGATGCTTCCTGTCTACAACCTTAGTCCAAAGGATCTCCAACAGTGACGATACTGCAAAAATCACTTATGAAACAAATGTGGGTCTGAGAGAACCACCCCAAGCTTATAGAATCAGGACTTCCAGGGATGTGGACCTGAAATTTGCACTTAGAAAACATGTGTGCACACCAGCTGAAAATTACTGTAGGAGGGACACCTGAGTGGCTCAGTCTTAGTTAAGTGTCTGCCTTCAGCTCAGATCATGATGCCGGGGTCCTGGGATTGAGCCTCACATCAGGCTCCCTGCTCAGTCAGTAGCTGACTTCTCCTTCTCCCACTCCCCCTGCTTGTATTCCTTCTCTCACTGTGTCTCTCTGTCAAATAAATAAATAAACTCTTAAAAAAAAAAAAGAAAGAAAAAAACCACTGTAGTAGATTTGGGGACATTTCCATTGTGTTTTGCTACTAAATTTAGGGAAAATTTTTAAATATTTCTGTTAATATCACTATATTACTTTAGAAGTATATCTCTATTTTTCGGGGCACCTGGGTGGCTCAGTTGGTTGGGCGACTGCCTTCAGCTCAGGTCACGATCCTAGAGACCCGGGATCGAGCCCCACATCGGGCTCTCTGCTCAGCGGGAAGCCTGCTTCTCCCTCTCTCGCTCCCCCTGCTTATGTTCCCTCTCTGGCTGTGTTTCTCTCTGTCAAATAAATAAAAATCTTAAAAAAAAAAGTATATCTCTATATTTTAGTTAATAAAACTTTCACATTTACAGAAGACATACCAAAACTAAGAATTTTAAGACTAGAATACTACTTTCAGAAGCAGAATGAATTTCTTGAAAAATACTGACCCTCAGTTTTATATATTATAATCCTCAAATTTATATGTGAAAATCAAGTATTTGTGTCAGTTCATAAAGAATAAAAGTCACCTAAAATATTGGTATCATCCTCCACTCAAAACCCAATTAATGGGTCTAAGAATGGCTGATAAATATTTATAGACTCCCGCCTAGCTAGCGATGCATACATTTTATCAATATAAAAGTTTCCAGATATGCATAAGTTATTGGAAAATAGATTTAAATATACTAAATCCAATGGAATGTTAGGAAGATTTGTCTTAATAAAGTAATGAGTTGGTTTATGAGTTAATTTGAGTTAATTTTTTGAAAGGCTCTGAGGAAGTCATTCTTCTAAAAATGCTTTGGAACATTCTGGGGACAATTGTAATCAGATAACAATGAGTGCATTTCAAACAAATGGCATTGTTCAAACATGATTACCAAGTTATAGCAACTTTTGAAGAACCAACCTTCTCTTTCATGTTTTGCAACTTTGGTTGCCATAACAACATAACATTTGTCCTTTATTCCTCAAGAGAATCAACTGCTTTATTTCGCTCTTCCTGAAGAAACCTCAAACATGATAGGTGAAATGGTACATTTAGTAACACCAAATTTGGTACTATGTGGAGAGATAGTTGGGGGAAAAACAGTCTCATTCATCATGTTAATCCTTATTCCCTCTTTTCAGGTACTTCAACATGTTTTGCCAATACTGCATCATACTTAGAAGTTGCAAAATTATTTTGCTTACTAAGAACCCTCTATTTTTAACATAATGATCTTAAATTCAAGTAACTGTCATGCTAAATTCTACTTAGGAAAGATGTGAATGCAGAAACTGAACAAGAAAAGCTCTAATTAAATAAGGACTAAAGGAATATTGAAATAGATACTTATGATCCCCACCCAAGTCCCTTTTTGGCAAGTCCTTTCTCAGTCCCTCTTGCAAAGTTGAATCCTAGTGATCAAGTTGGCGTCGTGGAATCCTGACCCATGGGACTTGATTTTAATAGTCCCACCATCTGTATTCAAATTCTCATTAATATAATCAGTTTCCTTGATGACTGTACTACAAAAAGAACTTGTCACGTATGTTTTTACGAGATGATGACTACTGCTTTATGGTCAGCTAGAGTAGGGTTCAGTGACCTATCGTTGAGATCTCTCTGGAAACAACCAAGGCTCTCAAATCACCATCCAGTGACTCAAAGAAAACAACATCACCACCACCACAAACAAAGTTATTTTTGACTCTTCCATTTTCCCATTTGGACATGTAATCCATGAATAAGTCTTGCAAAACTTATCTCAAATTGCTCTATTTCCTCTGTTCATGCCACCAGCATCTTTGTTCAAGCCATACCATCTCCGTTACTTCTGCACTGACCTTCCTGCATTTATGCTGGTTCCCCTCCAATCCGTTACCCACACAGCCAACTCAGAATCGTTTTCTTAAATGAGATCATGTCATTCCCTGGTTTTAAGTTTTTCAATGATTGCACATTACTTTTAAAATAAAATACAAAAACTTCAAGGTTAACACCATTGAGAGAAGGCAAGAATACACCCGATTCTTCCAGTACCCTGAGGGATATGCCAAGCCGAGGAGCAATGATGAGTATGTAGTTTTGGTCTGTTTTACAATGGAGAAATCCTCTTCCCTCAGTTCTCTCTCTTTTAGTAAGTCAGGCATTAGAGCAAGCTTACTCATAAAGTGTATCATCCTGCCTGGGTGCTGGAGAGTCTGGATTTAAGGGGTCAGTTGATACAAGAATTAAAATTATCCATGGACTTCTGCTGACAGCATATGGAGACCTTGGGGCCCTGGTGAAAGACAGGATTTCTCAAGCTGAGCTCTGAGGCAGACCCTCCATGGGAAAGGGCTGGGGGTGGGGGCAGGGCTGGTCCCAACTATCTTGTCCAAATCCAGGCAATTCAGATTGAACATTCAGGACATTTCCAGAGGGTCCTGTTCTTTGTATATCATCCAGCTATTCTCCTTGTCTTGTAATTTCATTTTCTTTAGAGCATTTATCAATTGTATCTTGTTTATTTCAAAAATAATGAAAAAGCACATTTGCTTATGCCTACTATGTGTCATTATTCTACGTACTTATTTACTTATTATCATTACGATTTTTCACAAAAGGTCAAGTCCATGGGGAGGGAGCTTTTCTGTCTCGTTCAAAACGTTATCCTTAATACGGACACTACACAAGCATTTGTTAAATGAATAATGAGTGAATTACTAATTGCTAACAGGTGTTTAAGCCTAAAACATTTATTTGAACTTATTAGGTAACAGTAATTTGAAAAAGGTTTGAGTTCTAACCTTAACCATATCCTTCCAGTGACACAGTTTTCCCTCTTACTTAAAGAATATTCTTAACTTGTATCATCCAAACTGGCTTACTTGTGAGTATGAGAGAGGGAGAGGCTATTAAAAGTATGCCAGGCACAAAAGACTTGAAGATTTTTCCAAAGAAGACATCCAAATAGCCAACAGGCACATGAAAAGATGTTCAACCTCGCTAATCAAGGGAAAGGCAATTCAGAACAACAATGAGATCATCATCTCCTACCTGTTAGAACGGCTATCATCAAGAAAACAAGAGCTAGCAAGTGTTGATAGGGATGAGGAGGAAAGGGAAAACCCTCCTACACTGTTGGTGGGAATGCAAATTGGTGCAGCCACTCTGGAGAACACTATGGAAGTTTCTCAAAAAAACAGAACTACTGTGTTTTCCAGTCATCACCCTTCTAAGTATATATCTAAAGAATATGAAAATGGTATTGAAAATATATCTGCACTCCCATGTTCATTGCGGTATTATTCACAATTGCCAAGATACTGAAACATGAAGTGTCTGTCAATGGGTGAATGGAGAAAGAAGAGGCAGTCAGTACATAGACCATGGAATAGTCTTCAGCCACAAAAAAGATGAAAATCCTGCCATTTGTGACAGCATGGAAGGATCCTGCTGGGTATTACGCTAAATGAGATAAGTCAGAGAAAACAAATACTGTGTATCACTTTTAGGTGGAATCTGAAAAAGTGGAACTCATAGAAACAGCGAGTGGAATGGAGGTGACCAATAGATGGCAGGTGAGGGGACCAGGGAAATGTTTAGGGGGATAAACCTGCAACTAGTAGATAAGTTTAGAAGATCTAACAGCAAAGTGATTATAGTCAACAATACTGTATTATCAACTTCAAAGTACTAACAAACTAGATCTTAATTATTTTTACCACAAAAGAATTATGTGACATGACAGAGAGGTGAGCTAACACTATGATGATGATCATATTGTTATATATAAATGTATCAGAAAAACACAGGTTATACCTTCAACTTATACAATGCTATGTATCAGTTATATCTTTTAAAAAAAAAAAAGGGGTAGGCCAGGACAACAAGCATTAACTGAGATTACCCTAGGTAATCCAAACTGTATGGTCAGCCTACTAAAATTGTATCCTACAGTAACAAAATCTGTTTCAACTCCCTAAAATGGTTCTCAAATTAACACATGGTATTTCTAATAATCTGATCTGTCATGTATGTTCTTAGATTTCAAAAGAATAAGTTATACTTGGATGCTGTTATCATGATAAAGATAAAAGCTAACACATGGTGCTTACTATGTACCAGGACACACCCACATATTTGACTTACTCATTTAATCCTCACAACAACCTTATAAGATAGGCACTGTTGCTATCCTCATTAGAGAAGACCTAGGCACAGAAAGGTTAAATAATTAGCTCAAGGTCACACAGCTGATGAGTAATGGAGCTGGGATTCAGGTGCAACCGGTTTGCCTCCATATATCCCGATCGTGTCTGCTGGGTTTCATGTGTCAATGCACAGACTGGCGCTGTGCATTCAGTGTCTGGAGGCTCTTCACATGGTAATTGGTATGGGATAGACAGTGCAACGGTTTAAGGAAGGCTTAAGAACTTGACACAGGCAAAGCAATAACAGGGAATTTCAGGCACACAGCAAAGTCTGGTTTAACTGCCAAGAACACCCTCATTCTGGGTAAGCCTTGGCTAAAAAAGAAAGGAAAAAAAAGATAACCTGTTTTTATGTTAGAAATCTATCATTTGTTAATTTTTCAACTAGTAGGCTGAAGATAGGAAATTTCAGGCCAATAAGAAGTGATGTAAGATTAGAATAGTCTTGAATTAATTAATGGAATAAGAATTTGCTGTCAGGTAAGTGAAATTAAGGTCTCAAACATTTTTAAATACAATACTTCTGAGTCAAATATCAAATATTACCCCTGATTACAATATTAAAATCCTAGATATAAGTTGCAGCATGTAGGAAACCAAAAATGTCTCAATGTAGATAGTTTATAAAGAAATACAAAGCTAACCATTTGTAAGGAAAACTTTTCTAGATTAAAAAATTATGGCCTTTTACACTATGGTATCAATTATAATGTTATCTACTTGTATTTTAATCTTCAATAGTTTTTACTTTTTCTGTTTAAAAATAACTTTAAAAAATAACATGGATTTTCATTTCTGCATGTAAGGAGCTTAGAAGTTGCCACTTCATTCTTTTTTCTTTTTTATTATTGTTACTTAAATTTTTTTCCCCAGTGTTCCAAGACTCATTGCCCATTCCCCACACCCAGTGCTCCACACAATAGGTGCCCCCAGTACCCACCACCAGGCTCTCCCATCCCTCCACCCCCTCCCTCCAAGTCCCTCAGTTTGTTTCTGTGTCCACAGTCTCTGTTGTTTCGTTTCTTTCCCTGATTACCCTACTTCCCATTTACTTTCCTTCTCCTACTGTCCTCTAGGTTACCCCTTATGCCACTTCATTCTAACTAAGTAAAAAGCTAAAGAAGCTGAAACGCCAACAGCTTTTCTCAGGTTCTTAAGGGAAGGGAGGTCACATGGTAAACTGCTGCCCCCCAGACTGGAGAGCAACAGGCGAATTCAGGGAGTCACAACTCACCGGAGCAGAGACTCAAGAGCAGACCCCTCCACAGGAACCAGTAGGGCAAGAAACCTGAAACATAATTGAGAAACTGTTGACGGCTCAGCATGGGCAAGTTTAGGAGTTAAAAACTCTAGGGTGACCCAGCCATAGAGGGGAATGCCCATAATATTATGAGATTTACCTCCAGAAGCTTGACTAGGTTTCCACAGTAAATACGGAGAAAAATTGTCTCTTGCTTCCAGCAAGGGAGTAGAGAAAAGCAACCATTTTGGAATACACCAGAACCGGGCTGTTCTCCTTTATAAGGCCTGTCCTCAGGGGAAACTAATAAACCAGGGCGTAACCTGCAGGTTTTTCACAATCTGAAAAGAAAGGGCAAGCATCAGAACCAGACATGGCAGAGATGTTGGAATTACCATACTGGGAATTTAAAACAACGATATCTAATTTGTCAAGGACTCCAATGGATAAATTAGGCTGCATGTAAGAACCAATGGGGAATGTAAGCAGAAATAGGGAATCCTAAGAAAAAAAACGAAAAGAAATGTTTGAGCTCAAAAATACTGTAACAGAAACGAAGAAGGCCTTTAATGGGCTCATTAGTAGATTGGATGCCGGTGCTGAGGAAAGAATCTCTGGGCTTGAGGACCTATCAGTAGAATCCTGGAAAATCAAAAGCAAAGAGAATAAAATCTTAAAAAAAAAAAAAGAATAGCCAGGAACTGTAGAGCAATTACAAAAGGTGTAAAATATGCTTCATAGAAATACTAGAAGGTGAAGAAAGAGAAAGGAACAGAAGAAATATTTGAAACAAAATGATGGCAAATTTCCCCAATTAATGTCAGACCCCAAACCACATATCCAGGAATTTCAGAGGACATGTAGGACAAATGTAAAAACAAAACAAAACAACCCCAAACATTCAAACAAACAACACCTAAGCATACCTTTTCAAACTACAGAAAACTAAAGATACAGAAAAATTCCTGAAAGAAGCCAGGGGGAGAAACATTTTATCTATAGAGGAACAAAGATAAGAAGTACCTCCGGCTTCTCAGAAACCATGCAAGCAGGAAAACAGGGGAGTGAAATATTTAAAGTGCTGAGAGAAAGAGACACCAACACAGACTCTGCACCCTGCAAAATTATCCTTCAAAAGTGAAAGGCGAAGACCCTCTCAAGCTCAGAAGACACACTGATGAAACTTAAATGTATTTACTAAGTGAAAGAAACCAGTCTGAAGGGGCCACATACTGTCTGATTCCAATTATATGACATTCTGGAAAAGGCAAAATTATACAGACAGCAAAAGAGACTGTTGGTGACCAGGGGTTGGGTAGGGGGAAAGAATCAATTGGCAGAACATGGAGGCTTTTTAGGACAGCGAAAATACTCTGTATAATATCCTGCTGATGGGATACGTGTCCTTATACATCTGTCCAAGCACACGGAATGCCCGCCACCAAAAGTGAATTGTAAACGGTGGCCGTCGGGTGATGATGATGTGTCCAAGTCGGCTCATCAGTTCCAACAAGTGCACCCCCTGCTCAGGGATGATAACGGAAGCTGTGCACGTGTGTGGACAGAGGATATATGGAAAATATAGAACCCTCCCCTCAGTTTTTCTGTGAACCTGAAACTGCTCTAAAAGATCCTGTTAAAATGAAATATTTAAATTGTAAATTATTTATTAAAAATAGAAACAAAAAAAAATCCCCACTCAACCCAAATCTAACCATCTGAAGTACTCATTAATAAAACTGAATATTGGGCACCTGGGTGGCTCAAGTGGGTTAAAGCCTCTACCTTCAGCTCAGGTCATGATCTCAGTGTCCTGGGATTGAGGCCCGTGTCGGGCTCTCTGCTCAGGAGGGAGCCTGCTTCCTCCTCTCTCTCTGCCTACTTGTGATCTCTCTCTCTGTCAGATAAATAAATAAAATTAAAAAAAAACCCTGAATATTATTCAATGTGGTGCATATTTATATGTAGAGGGAGGAGTAGATGGATGAACTTATAATAACACTATGCTATTTTTAAAATAAAAAGATCAACTTCAATTTTGATGACATTTAACAAAATTTAAAAACTGAAACAGAATTGATGGAATTCCTAAACTCTACATAAAAATTTAGCATCACCAGTGATATAATCTCCCACATGATCTGAGATTGACCAACAAAACAAAACAAAACTGAGTATGAAATGAAATTTTAAACTATGTTTCAATTTCCTTCTCTATGGAGTGTTTTCTACTGAATGGTGAAAAACGAAGCTCTCAAACATGCTCCCATTGCTTCCTCTTCCAGTCCAAATTGCTAAAGAACTAGAAGCTCACCTATCTCAATAATACAGCCTTGGTGACCTCTATATAGCAAAGCATTTTATTTTATTTTTTAAGGCTTTTTAAAAAATTTTTTAAAGATTTTATTTATTTATTTGACACACAGAGAGAGAGAGATCCCAAGTAGGCAGAGAGGCAGGCAGAGAGAGAGGAGGAAGCAGGCTCCCTTAGGAGGAGGCCCAAGCAGGCCTTGATCCCAGGACCCTGAAATCATGATCTGAGCCAAAGGCAGAGGCTTTAACCCACTGAGCCACCCAGGCGCCCATAGCAAAGCATTTTAGAAGAGTGGTAAGTGAAAAGTCCTATAACATAAATTAATTTTCAGGTTAGGTAAAGAGCTATTTTCCAGAGTATCAGTTGCTCCCAAATTGTGTAAGCCATACTGTTATATATACATTGTCCAAGTTAATCATGTGAATTTTCTGATTTCTACATTTATACATCTTTGTTTTATATTTAAGTGGATTCAAAACTCACCATTAGTTCTTTTCTGTCAGTCATTGTTTCTCAGTTCCAAACTTTAAAAAAAAATTCATCTCTCGGCACAGGATTTCATTACACAGCATTTTTTGTTTATTTCTTTTGCTTGCTTGATCCTGTTTTTGTTTTTCTCCACAAGGTTCATAACCTGCTATCTTTTCTCCATGAATCTGAATGTTTCCTTTATAGTTAGATGATAACTGGGTTGAGTATAATATATTTTTGACTCATGCTTTCTTTATCTCTCCCCTTTGTAATTATTGCTGTACTATCTTTGAGCACTGACAGATGCCTTTCTTCTTTTATCTCAGCATTTCCAATCAAGCATCTTCAGTGGTTAGACATTTTTTTCTGTGTTGAAAATACTTTATTTAGTTATTGAGGTATAGTTGACATACAATATTCTATTGGTTTCAGGTACACAACATAGTGATTTGACATTTGCATACATTGCAAAACGGTCATTATGCTAAGTCTAGTTACTGTCTGTCATCTTACAAAGTTACAATAATAGACTTCTTTATTTTATACCTGAAATTTTGTATTTTTTTAAGTTTTTATTTTAATTCCAGTTAGTTAACATGCAATGTTAATATTAGTTTCAGGTGTAAAATACAGTGCTTCTGCACTCTCATACAACAAATGCACTCCTTAATCCCCATCACCTATTTAACCCATCTCTCCCACCTCCCTTCTGGTATCTATCAGTTTGTTCTTCTTAATTAAGAGTCTGTTTCTTGGTTTACCTCACTCTCTCTTATTTTTTTCCCATTGCTTGTTCTGTTTCTTAAATTCCACATAAGAGTAAAATAGTATAGCATTTGTCCTTCTCTGACTTATTTCACTTAGCATTATACTCTCTAGCTCCATCCATGTCGTTGCAAAGAGCAAACTTTCATCCTTTTTAATGGCTGAATAATATTCCAACACACACACACACACACACACACACACACACACCCCCCACATTTTCTTTATTCATTCTTCAGTCGATGAACACTTGGGTTGTTTTCCTAGTTTGGCTATTGTAGATAATGCTGCTATAAGCATAGGAGTGCAGGTTTCCCTTTGAATTAGCATTTTTGCATCTTTTGGGTAAATATCTAATAGTGCAACTGCTGAATCATAGGGTAGCACTATTTTTAACTTTTTGAGGACCCTCCATACTGTTTTCCAGAGCGGCTACACCAAGTTTGCCTTCCCAACAACAGGGTAAGAAAGTTCCCCTTTCCTTTCTCCACATTCTTGCCAAACAGTTGTTTTTAGATTTTTAACATCAAGTAATTTCTTTCCTTTTTTTAGGAATGGCTCATGAGTTGTACCTTCCCTGAGTAGTTTTTGGTTGTTGCTATTTTTCATTTATAAAATGTCCTCCTATTACCCAATCATGGTGGTATGCAATCATCTTTAGTTATGCTCGTTCCCCCTGAATGTTGCTAACCTGTGTTCCCTCGTCTTCTGGTAGCTTCTGGCACTGGATTAGGCTTAGTACCAGTCTGGGAGTAGTCTGAAATTTCACCTCTTATTATTTATACACAGAATACATGGGCATCCACGCACATGTGCACACATCCACATTTTTTTTTTTTTGACTAAAGAGTTCTTTGCCTCCAAAGTTTAAAACCTCACTAGGATTTTTCTTAGTGTAGATCGCTGTAGGAAATTTCCCTAGACTATAATGCATCCTTTGGAACTGCAATTCAATTCTTCCTTATTTTGTTTGATTATATTTTGAAGTCTTTCTTTGTTGCCTTTTTGATATCCCTACTTTAAGGACACAAATTTAGGGAAGCTGGGATAAGTCTGCCTATTCACCCTTAGTTCAAATTTCTCCAGACTGGGGTGGGATATATAATATGAGGAAATAATGTTAGGAATCTTAAAGTTATATTTTTCTCTCAACACTGATAAACTTATTTCAGTGTTCTCTTTTCCAGCATATCCAGTTTATTTGTCCCATTCTCAATATATGAATTTGCTAATGGCATATCTTATTATGTAAAATGGACCTTAGGAGGCAATATTACCAGAAATACAAAAATAGATGAACAGAGACAGAAATATACATATGTGATATCATTTGATACTTCTTAATTTGTGGGGAAGTTAAAAATAAGGAGCTAACACTGAAAAAGTAAAATTAAAAAAGATGAGCTAATTTGGGGCTTTTCCAGAAAAATTCTTTTTTACCCATATTCCTAAAAGTCTAAGAATACTTTCCAGTTCTTGCTTGCGCTTTACACTGTGATGCATACTACATAATAGTAACTTTATGCAGCAGAAAAAATGAACTTTGGAATCCCTTGGCATCTTCAATGACTTCGGTGAACGTTGTGAGGTAGAAAGCAATAAACCTTTGTAAGCAGAAGTACTAATATACTCACACACCTCACTTGGTTCTCATTTGAACGTCTCAAATTACTAAATCTGTGTTATTCAAAGTTGCCTTAATTGATTTTCAGATTGCAAGTGTTATCACTGGGATATATTTTTATTTTACTTCTTTGTCTCTGCTTTATTGTTTTGCTCAAAGCTAGCCCGTTGAGATCTCCTGATACACGGCATTTTCTTCTTAGCCATATTTTATTGAAATGTCAACTAGTAGTAGAGTTTCCCTTTCCCTGGATTTTTGAAACTCAGAGTGATTTTGGCTTTTACATGATACTTTAATAATGTTGCCAATCCCCTAAGTTGTTCACATCGGCTATTTAGCCCCAATACCTAAAGCTTGGGAATCACAATGATTCTCTTCACGTTTTGCTTCTGCATTCCAAGAGTTATGAATATTAAGTTGTACTTGCCCCAAAGCAAAAGTGTATTCACCAAGATATTTGCTGAGATCAGGAGTCTCTGGGCCTCATTTAAAAACAACAGCATTAATAAGAAAGCACCACAAAATGTATGACATTTGAAAAGTAAGAGAAACAAGAATTCAGGATTTTTTAATAAAGTTAAAATACATCCATTGGTTGAAAGTTACCCTGAGTAATGCAGCAGAACGTCTCACATAAGGCTGGCATTGAATTGTACTTTTCTGAAACAGTTTATGAGAGCAAAAGGTCTCTTGGATTTTCACACTATAATTACTTACTCTTGGATTGCACTTACTAGGACTTCCACAAATCTTCAACCTCGAGACAGTAAAAATTTCAGAAACTGCTTCTATATGGTAAGTAACATTTACATTTCATTTCAATCATACAGTAACACTATTTTCAGAGTAAACACCAACCTAACCATAGAAGTTACTTATTCTTGTTGAAACTCCTAGTCAGTATAATTATAGCATTATACTAAAATAATATACACTTTTTTTTTAATAGAGAAAATTCCGTTTCTACTCCAGCTAGAGTTTCTTGATCATCTGCTTGTTTCTTTAGAGAACATAACAAGAGAGCTCATCTGGTAGGCTGAAGGATTGCTGCATTCTAATAGGGCCGGCTTGGACTTTGGCCTGGCTCCTTGGAGCTGTTGTGCCTTTTTACCTCATTCAACTTTGAAAGGAAAAACTGGACTGTTTTGTAATATTTTTGTCCCAGCCTTTGAAATCAAAAAGCAGACTGTTGATTTGGAAGATTCCCCAGACATAGCTGTGGAGAATAAAAGATCTCTAAATTTAAATTCCAAAGCACGCACACCATGCTGGACAGTGCAAGAGCCGTGATCAAAACTCCCAAGGCAAGTTCAGATCACCTGCTCTCAAGAACTCTTGACTCCGTAAACCTCCCTGATAGGGGAGCTAGAATTTTAGCCTGTTCAACAGGAGGCTGTCCCTTGGCACTCAGGCACTCAAGGTTTTGTTTCATTTTTTCACACTCAGCACGGAGAGATCTTTAGCAATACTGTGCTCTTAAACTATTCTAAAGTCTCAGTTGATCTGAGACTTCTACCAGAAGTTCAAAGGACATATAAATTAGGGAAAACAAAAGCAAGGCAAAATAAAAGGGAGGGGGAGAAGAGAAAGAAAACCCCCAACTCAGCATACTAGACTGACAAGTTGGTCCTATTTCAATAGCAACAACAAAGGTAAAGGCAAGGCTTCTATCTTCCTGAAAAGACATAAGCAATAGGGACTTTAAAGTAAGGCAATTAAAACACGGTAAGTCCAATAATCACATTCCACAGTTCTAAAAGTTTAGTAGTTCCACACTGCCTAGTGAATGGCATCCAAACCCTGGTTGGATCAATGTTCAAGGACAGCCAAGATTTGGCAACAATCTGCTTCTCCAACCTCAAGACACGAGAATGCTTTCTGAAATGTTCAGAATTAAATCCATATCTCCCAGAATGTGCCATCTTTGCTCGTAGCTCAGCTGATTTTCTAATGCACTGTCTTAGGTACCTGAGGATAGTGACATTCCGGGATGAGAAGCTGAGAAATGGAAAGAACAAAAGCCTTATGTTCTAGTCCTGGCCTGCCATGAGCAAGTTACATGCTGCTGGCCTGGCTTCTTGTAACTTTCTTGGCACCAGTTCCCCAGTGGGAAAATGAAGCCAGATTCAACTACTGTTTTTGTTTTGTTTTATTTTTTTCTCTCTCTGTTTGTGGCACCGGTCTGTGTAACAGATACATGAGGAGCTCTTCTGGTAGAAGAAGCCAACATGGTCTTACAGGCCACTCCTGGTGGCAAGGTTTAAAATCCAGGCTGGACGCTCTGAGTCCCCCAGTCCTTCCCTTCTGATTATATTTTTATAGTATTCGTTAGCATTGCTTTTTCTTTCTCTTCTTGAAATATTTGCATTCTCCTTGAAAGCACTATGGTTTCATCATATGTTCCATGTTTTCCTACCACCTTGCTTTGTTTACATAGAGTGCTCCTTTTTTTTTTTTTTTAAGATTTTATTTATTTGTTTGATATAGAGTGAGAGTGAGAGAGAGCGAGCATGAATTGGCAGGAAGGGGCAGAGGGAGAAGCAGGCTCGCACTGAGCCCCCTGACGGGGCTCAGTCCCAGGACTCTGGGATCATGACCTGAATGGAAAGCAGATGCTTAAGCAGCTGAGCCACTGAGGTGCCCCCATATGGTGCTCTTTTATTTTTTGTTACAATTGTGTCTACTTCTTAATGGCCTGGTTATTACAGTCTCATGGAAGACTTCCATTTCCTCTGTCAAAAGAAATCCCTCTCCCTAAACTTACAAAAGTCTGTGCTTCTTCTATTTCACTGTCTTTTTTTTTTTTTTAATAATCTGCTAGATTATAAACTCCTTTATGGACAGAACCATATTTTATTAACCTACAGCAGGAAATAGTAAGTTGCTCTCCACATCCCTCAGATTGCTGGATCTACCAGAACCTGATGCTGTACATTCCAGAAGACAAAATGACTGCAATTTATAGTCATTGTAACTGTTTTAACATAGGTGAGGGTCTGGATTGAGTCACACTCTCTATAAAAACTAAGTGTCACCTTGGTGAAATTGGCTTTAGGGTCACCTCTGGACTAGATAGTTGAGCCTTTGAACAAGTAAAAAAAGAAAATCCCTGTTGGTGGATATAGCCCTGGTATAGGGCACCCACTGGAGGGGTTAAGAACAGGCTTGAGTCTTCACCTGCTCTTTCTGCTGAGTGTTAGCACAGAGCACAACCTGTACACCCTGCACAACGTTGTATGTTGACCCTGTATGTTTCTTAGTAACTAGCAAGAAATTTCACCGGTAGAGGGAGGGAACTTAAATGGGTACTTGCTCTCCTGTGCAACCATCAATTCTTTATCCCAAGAGAACCTCTTAAAGCTTCCAGAGAAAGCTTCAATTCCTCCATTTACAAACTACAATTAAGGTTGGGTGTGGTACTGTTTTCAATTGTAGGAAAGGGTAAGGAGTAGGGTACTGAATTGTCGGGTACGTCAGGTTGAAAGAGGAGACTGTGTGCGGGAATGGAGGCAAGCAGCCACAAGTGAAGGAGCAGAGGAGTTTGACAGTCTTTTCTAGAAGGCTCTAGTCTTTAGCTTGCAAGACCAAAAATGGCTACTGTACCTGAGCTGATAAATTTTACTTTGCCCTACTGTAAACAAACTTGTATTCTTCTACTATATCAGCATCTGATCCTGGAATCTTGGTGAAAGGATTCCCTTGGAAGGTAACATCCTATTAGAAACAGGTGAGGTAGACATATCCTCACTTCTGTCACTGCATGGCTCCCTCAGTCACCATTGGTTATCTGCATGGACTTAAAGACCCAAAGGCCAAAAGTAGCAGAGATGACTCCATTTGACAAAAAAGGCCCGGTATTACCTTGACGATCTTTTGTTGAGGGTTAAGAATAGACACCCCTCATACTGCCTGATTCAATAAATTTTTCTCCGATGAATTAATGAGCCTAGGTAAATTACCTATCCTACGCATTCTTAGTGCTTATAAATTACAACGTAATGGAACTCTGATATCTTCCAGGATCGAGTAGACAACTTTAAACTTAAAATGAATCTTTTAGAATTAAAAGTTTTCTCAGGATATATTCCCGGTCTAGGTTAGTAGCCCCACCAACTCGGGTGCCAGGTCTCCCTAACCAGAAACTTTGTCGTAGATATTTACCCTTCTTTTCTCTCCCACTTTGATACTTGCTTTAAATTCTTTACAGTCTCCTCATGGCCCAGCCCAGGAATCTCAACCTGCGATTTACAACCACTCATATCAGAATTACTTGGTCACTTTTTAAAAAATAAAGCAATTAAGTCCCTATGGTCCTGCTAGTTAGGCACTCTGACTGAGTCTGAGTCTCTGGGGATTTGGATTAGGAATCTGAGAGCCACTGCTTGCTCTTCCATCCTTTTGGCCTCCATCTTCCCTTTTCTCCCTGGACTCCAACCCTTTCACTGGTTCAGATCTTCACAGGCTTAATTTCCTGTTGAGAATATCTACCCATCTCTCCTGGGTCATGTTTTTTGGTATACTCCTACTCATCTTTGAAACCCGGTAAAAAAGTTGTTAAAAAATGCTTCTACTGCAGGGAAGTCATTACGTTGACTACCCATCGGTGTGTTACTTAGCAAGCATTTCATATACACTCATTGGATGAATAAATGAATAGTGTGAGTCAGATCTAATGCTTCAGAGCAGCTTACAGAAAACACTCTTAGAAGCAGCTTTTCTGATTTTCCAACATAATTTTTCTCAAAGCCATAAACAATCCATTAATCACACTAACCTGATAGAATTAAATGAAGGAATCATGTTCCAATGCCTTCTGTTCCCTCTCGTCTTAGCATGGACCCTGTGAGCAGTCTCTTCTATAATCCAAGGACTTTAGCTACTTGGTAAACTGCTTTCTTCATTCAATAGGTATGCTTGGTTTGCTAATTTCTTTAAATGTTATGGTTATGTTATATTAGTAACTTTCTTCCTGCTCCAGATAAATCACCCACTTGTATCACAAGCCAGTTACTTTCACTAAGAGCTTGGGACTGCCAAATATAAACAAATAATAATAAAGGCACACACACAAAAAAACTTCAGGACATCAAAAGGAAAAAAAAATTATTTGATAACAATATATGTATATAACATATTTACTTTTGACAATAGAGGATTTTAAATAAAACTTAAATTTTTCTTTTTTATTATTCACTTTTGCTAAATTCTCTTTTCTAAATGATGAATATTTGACAATATTTTATGGCTGTTACCCCATTGTGACCATGTTTATGAACTTTCTGTTAAATCTTAGATTATCAAAATCTAAATTTGAAGTTGAGCTGTAAACCATCACACCACTTCAACATTTCCTCTGACCTAATCCAGATACCATTCCAATGTCATGAATCACTTTGGCAGTGTTTTGACTGTTGCCTTTTCTCAATTGCATTTGCAGCCTAAAAGTGCTTTTGTTTGACCAATCTGATCTTTTCAACTTTCACTTGCTAACAATAGGTGATTGCTCCTGTCAAAAACTCATGTCACAATAACTATGCACTAAATTCTTAACCCAGTTGATAGTTGCCTATGAGAAGCTATTGGAACTGAAACAACCCTGCTGTGGAATGGAAGTATTTCAAAAATCAGCTTAAAATAGGTGACAACATTTCCCTGTTAGCTCTCCTTTCTTTTTCTCTTTTTAAAAGATTTTATTTATTTATTTGACAGAGAGAATGATCACAAGTAGGCAGAAAGGCAGACTTCGATCCCAGGACTCTGAGATCATGACCCAAACTGAAGGCAGAGGCTTTAACACACTGAGCCACCCAGGTGCTCTCTCCTTTCTTTTTCAGAAAGTAGTTTCCTGTTCTATTTCTTAGGAGCGGATTAGCGGCAAGGTAATCTGCACTTCCAACAACACTTAATTCCTGCTGGACAACTTCTGACTTCACAAATAAGGTTCTCTGTAAACTAAAGGAGCCCAATAATTGCTTATATACCTTTGAAGAACATGGAAGCCAATCTCTATTCTTAGCAGCAGTATTGATTTTGTAACTATAGGGACTACATTTTAGGACTTGCTTCTCTGGGCACAATCCTGGATGCATTATTTCTCTCAATTTACAGACAAGAAAATACTGTAGAGAAGAAAATTCCGATTTTCATGTAGTCAACAAATAGATCAAAGATTAAATATGATGTTTTAACTACTGCTGTTTTCATGAATAGTTTTTTTGTTTTCATTTTTTTTTTTTTCTAAACAGTTCTGGCATTAGAAGTTAACTAGCTCTCTGTTCTGTGACACAATAAAAATTTTTGTGTAAGGAGCAATGACCTATTCTATGACCAAAAGAGTATTTTAAGAAAAAGTGTTTTAGTTGATTTTGGATTTAGTGAGTTTGGCATCAAAACTCTCTCCTACTGCTAGAAATTCTCAAGGTATCTTCAACTGTTAGTCTGGAAAATGTAGCCCCTGTAACAATAGCCCTAGCATATTCAGAGAATTTACTGAATACAAGTAAACCCATCTCTAGCAGAGATACTTTAGCAGATATTTTGGGATGTGTTTCATGCGGGATATTTGTAGATCCATAAATTACACTTTGTAGATGTCTATCAACTCGGCTGCTTGGTAATCTTGGCCCCAAAGCTATACTTTCTCTGAAAAAATTGAAGTTTCTCGAGAGTAGAGGGAGCAGTATTCTGGTTCCTGAGAAGTGAGAGAAACCAAGGAAGAACTCTGTTTAGAGGACTAGTGCTAAGCCAGGTAAGAGTGTTCCAAGGCTTTTTGAGATTCTGTACATTAGTGAGATCATAGTGGTAATTACATTGTAGTGTATAAATGTAACAAATCAACACATCGAACACCTTAAACTTATATGATGTCAATTAGATCTCAATAAAAAAATTAATTAATTTTAAAAGTGTTTCAAAGCAAGGATTTATAGGTGTTTGGAAATGACAGAAATCTGTTTACTGAAGCCAATACAGTAAGACCAGGCTGAATTTTGGAGTTATAGGCTCAGACCTTAAATACTTCATCATTGGTGACAAGATTGGTTTCAGGGTCTTTGGTTGAACAGTAGTTTTGGAGTTAAGTAATGTAGGTTTAAAACAGAATGGAGAGAGTCAGGCCAGCGAGTGAGTTGAGTAGGAAAGCACCCAAGCCGCAATCTGAATGTGAGCATCTTCTCCTTTGTGTTTCTGTGGGAAAACCTGCCTTCATAGGTTTAGAATCAGTAGCCTCTCACTTTCCACTTTCTTTGCCCCTTCTCCAAGTTTCTTAGTTCTATACACACTTCTGATGTTACTGTGTAAGGAGCAGATCAAATTTAGCTCTTGTCAAGTCTTTCTTTCTTTCTTTTTTCCCTCTTTAGACTGTAAGGAAAAGAGCAAAGGAAAGTGTCAAAGTTTGTGTGTGTGTGTGTGTGTGTGTGTGTGTAAAGCAGAAATAGAATGGATTTTTTTTTTATTTCCTAAACTTGGCTTTTTATTTTTTAAAAAAGCCCCTTTTTATTTTTACAAATTAAAATTATAAGGTAGATGTTCTGAAACTTCCCCTCATCATAGGCATCATCCTTTCATCACATGTAGCAGTGGTTCTTAATCTTAGCTGCTCACTAGAACTATCAAGGGAGGTTTTAATACCGAAATGCCCAGGACACGGCCCAGACCAATTACAAAATCAAGGTTAAACTTCGACTTTTGAGAACTTTCATATGAGTCTGGGGTGCCTGGATAGGTCAGTTGGCTGAGCTTCTGACTCTTAATTTCTGCTCAGATCTTGATCTCAGGGTCTTGAGATGATGCCCTGTGTCGGGCTGGAGCTAAGCATGGAGTTACTTAAGATTCTCCTCTCCTGGGACATCCAAGTGGCTCAGTCAGTTAAGAGTCTGCCTTCGGCTCATGTCATGACCCCAGGGTCCTGGGATTGAGTCCTGCATTGGGCCCTTTGCTCAGCAAGGAGCCTGCTTCCTCCTTTGCCTGCTGCTCCCCTTGCTTGTGCTTTCTCTCTCTAATAAATAATATATTTTTAAAAAAATTATCTCTCTCCCTCTCCCTCTGCTCTGCTCATACATGTGTGCTCTCTCTCTCTCTCTCAAAAATAAAAATAAACTCTGAGTCTAAAGTAAAGCTGAGGCTGAGCAAAATGCTCTCTAATAATCATTTTCTATCATCATTAGTACATTATTTTTATTTGATGTTTTATTGGGCAAGGCATCTAGATGCCACACAAGAAAAACTCTGTAGCTCCTGTAATCTAGAATTTTAGCATTCATTTCTTCCGATATCAAGAATAAACATTCAATAAATATTGACAGAAAGCTAGATGCTGTGCTAGATGCTAACAATATGGAGATAAACACTGTAAAAATAGCTTCTGACCACAGAGAACTTTAGCAGAATAGGAAAAAAAAAAAAAAAAACAGAGAGAGGACCATAGGAAATTGCTAATTTTCAAGACCTGTGAATCAAGACACATATTTTAAAATTTCCTAGCTATATTCCTGATGTTGGCTGAAACTAACCAGCACAACCACCAACAAAACTCTAATGGCTAATATAGTAAATAAATTTGTAACTCCTGGTGAAAATCTGCAGAAGGGAAGGCATGATATACCTTTATTGATGCAGTAATAATCATGGAGAAAAGACTAATAAAAACCCGAATCTTTTGTTAGCTGACTGTGTGGTTTTATAGCCTCCAAAATACTATACCTGGTCATTTAGAGATGTTAAAATAATTATTTCAGATGGAAAATACATTAGATTGATCTATTAGAGATGCACAGAACATAATTAAATTAACAAAAAAATGTTGAAAGAACTTATAGTGAACATATATCTTTTCTTTTTTATTATAATGAAATGGTTCTAATTGATTTTTTAAAAAGTTTTGATTATGTTTCCTGGTCAAATATCATTAGCATATAATAAAGGTATCATGTGGCATACATCTGTGTCAAAATTACTGTGGGCTTTGGGGTTTCCTCACTGGGACTAATACATAGTTGAGCTAATTAGTCTTCTATTGTTCTTTTAACAGCAAGGCCAATGAGATATTCTTATTTAGAATGCCAACATAAGAATTCCTTTTTCTCCAGTGGTCATATTTTATAGGAGGGTAGTTTTTGAACATGATATTTTAAAATCAGGTATCTTTTAATTTGTAGGTAGTTACAGGACTGAATATGGACATGGTAAATTATGAATACTAGAACATTAATGAAGAAATTGTAACAAGTTTCTCATTCCTTTATTGAGCATGATAGTGCTAAAAAAAAAAATCCGTAACAAATTTGATGGTTATGGCTGATGCCCTTTTGACTGCTGCAATTTTAAAGATAACTTTAGTCAGCTGGAAAGCATATGTTAAAGGGAATAGCTCAAGTGAGACAAATTCTTCTTGCTTTTGTCTCCAAGTGAACTGCACTGTGAAAGGACACAAAATTCGCATGTGTTGCCTGAGAGAATTGCCGTATGAGATAAGGTGTATCTGTCATAAATGAAAACCTCTTTCTACTCTCAGAAATATTAAAAATTGGAAAAGCTTGTTAGTTTTATTTTTTTTAACAACTGAAACAAGTCATTTGTTTTTTTGTTTTTTCCTATAGAAAGTTTCTTTGTAGGAATATACATTTTTCATGTGAGTTGTCCTGGTAGATTTCCTAAAAGCTGATGCCAGAAGGCAAATATTGCTACATGAAGAAATTTAAGACTGCTCATGTGTGTGAAATGAGGTGCAGCTAAAGCACTTTTTTTTTTTTTTTTGAGAGTGCCTGCCCACTGGCGGAGTGGGGGTGGGGGTAATAGGGCAGTGCAGGCGCAGAGCTCCATCTCCTGAACCTGAGATCGTGACCTGAGCCGGAATCAAGTCAGAAGCTCAACCAGCTGAGCCACCAGGCACCCCAAGATTTTTTTTTTAATATAATGTCTATACCTGACATAAGGCTCAGACTCACAGCCCTGAGCGATAGAGGTGCACGCTCTATTGACCGAGCTGCCCAGGTGCCCTAAAGCAAATTTTTAAAGCAAACCCCCAAATTTAAGAAATAAAGTTATTCATTGTTTTTATCTTATCTATTAAGGGTCTTCATTAGAAAATGAGAATGGCTTGTTACTTCACTCCTGCACTGCTCTTCAGTGGAGCTCCTCTGACAGTATTTGGTGACCCTTTCCCCACCTTTTCCCCTTAGCTTGAAAGATTGTTACTCTCTCTTTATATATTTGAGAGTGGAGACAGGTCACTGCTTTCAATTTGTTAAGGAATGTTTTCATGCAATTGAGATATCAAAATATCTGTACATAATGCCAGCTTTCAGTAAAGGTCATATTTTACAGTCGGATCCTGAGAGGAAATGTACAGAATAACTTCACATATTCACAGTTTTCACAAGGTAGGAGAGGATATTCTATCACTTAGGTAGAAAAACATCTTTGGTAAAAATTGATTTTGTTTATAATGAAAAATACAGCAGTCCAGGAACTGAGGATGTATCTGTTAATTAATTTGATGAACACTAAAACATGAATTACTGACTACTTGGAGGAAAAATGCCTTTCGAATAGTTTGCATTTTTAAAATTCAAAACCATGCAATGAAGTGCTTCTCTATGTTTTTAGCAGGTAATGATACTCTGGTTCTGGTGCTTTACGTTTTTGATACAGATTTCCAACACTGACAGATAAATTTAATATACCTTTCTCAATTACCTTTCCTTTCACTATCCATTTACCTCTTCCCCTTGGACATGAGTTCTCTCTACTCTTTTTTCCCATCCTTTCCATTCTTTTCTTTCCCTCCCCACCCTGCTCCCAACTACATAAAGAAAAGCAAGGTTAAAATTGGTTAGGGGAAAGTTTATATCATATTTTTCTACACAACACATAAATGTTTCTAAGCAACTAAAGTATCTGTGTTGTCTTAAAATCCAGACGGACGTGAACTGGTCCACTTAAATGTTTGGAGTAGAGTACAGGACCTAGGTTTATTCTGCTTGACTAAGCTACTGAATTTTTTTAGATGAAAAATATATGTCTCAAATGATTGTAGGTATGACCATAGTGTCACACTGAATTTGCAAAATTCACTTTCTATCTGTACTAGAAATATTACTCAGAACCATTTTCCTGGTTTGGTGGATAAGTATCACTACCTTTTCTTGTACAAGATGACCTACGATCATTAAAGAGAGGAAATTACATAGTTATGGCTTATTCCTCCAATGGTAATCCCTTATTAAAATATTTTTAATAAAGGACATATTTTAGCTTGATTTTCTAGTTCTTTAAATTCTAAACCATGATTTGTACAATTACATGTTAATGTAAAAATTTCTCATTCATTTTTTCAAGAAAGCAGCCAGAACCACAAAGTAATTTTATAGTTTATAATGATACCTCTTATTAGCTTTCTGTATTTTATCAAAATCAGCCAACTCCTTCAGAAGAAAATATAAGCAGAAAATGTGACATGTCAAATACTAGACATTCAAGCAGAGAACGAATCCTTTTTAACTTTGAACAAGGAATTATACAATGTCAACTAATAAATTGGAGTTCACCTTTTATTAAGAATAAATCAGCTA
The DNA here is from genome assembly GCA_004023965.1 of Spilogale gracilis. Classification (NCBI taxonomy): domain Eukaryota; kingdom Metazoa; phylum Chordata; class Mammalia; order Carnivora; family Mephitidae; genus Spilogale; species Spilogale gracilis. The sequence goes on from PITA01000965.1 coordinate 163,888, forward strand.
GAATCATGTTACAAACTGACATACCAATAATTATAAGGCATGTGTTAAGGTAGGTAGAGATATAAAACTTCATTTTTCTTTGAAGCATTCATGCATATCTCAAATTCACTCTCAGTATCACTACCTTTCACTATCATATCTGGTCACCAGCTATAGACATCAGTTTCCCATTGCATGCTCACTAAAAAAAAACCTGAGCCCATTGCCAAAAAGCAATAAAAACAGTGAGAGTAAGGTCTGATGGGTGCCCTAATACCAAAATTTACAAAAGCTTGTGATTAACTATACGGCACATTGAACCATACAAATCATACCTGTCATCACAATTGTCTTGGCCCTCGTGATTGGAACATGTTGACTCCATCTAGGGCAGCCAACAAGTCACTGGCTTTGGGGGTGCCAGACTGTCCCTCTTGGCCAGTTGGGTGCAACAAGGCTGACCAGTCTTGCATGCCCAGACTTTTTGTTTAACTCTGCCATTCCTGGACTTGAAGGGAATACATGCTTTAGGCCATCATATCTAGCATCCCGAATAGTTGCCAGAAGAGCCAGATGATGCATCCTGAAAGTAGAGGAGTTACCTCCCTCATGGCTAAACTTCGCCCAAGGGAAAGTAAGAGACTGCAAAAAGCATGCAAGTAAGTTCCACCTTCTTTCTCCCTCCTGCACACGGACTGCTCTGAGGATGTTTGTCCCCCAAACTGTCCTGAGACACTCAACATGCCCAGCAGGGCATCTATTGAAGGATTATTGCTGTGAAGCAGTGGTCAGTGAGCTGATGCATAATTTTGCACTACTTTGCATCTTTTGTTACCTCATTTTCCTTATAATTCCCTTTTGCTGTCCTGGGTTCGTGCCACTCAAATAATCCTGATTTCAGGAGAATCAGGAATGAAATACACATGAAGATAGATAAAAAAACACATGCAGACATTCCTAATTTGGTACTCCTGCCTTTACCTCATGAAACATTTCTTTTATTATTATTGAATAAAAGGTATATCTACATTCAGATTCAAATATTCAGGAAATGTATTAATTAGATAGGTGGGCAATCGGTTTACCTACATGTGAGCCAACCAGAACTGGTATCTACTCCAACTGTCCATCTTACTGAGGAAGAGAGAGAGAGAGAGAGAGAGAGAGAGAGAGAGAGAGAGAGAGAGAGAACAGATCCCTGAAAACACCTGAGCTGATGTGTAATGGGGCAGAAGGGTGACAGAAGCACCTTGGATTAAAAGGGGAATAATCAGCATAAGTAAAACTATAAAGATGGAAGGGGAAACATGAATAACCTGTAGAAGAACATGCTGGCTGGAAACTCTTAAGTTTTCACATACAATTTATGTTCTGAAAAACAGATATCAGGAAGGAGGCATGCTAAAAGATTTCATCTTAGAAGACAACTAGTAGAAATCTTTTTGGAAACCAAGAAATAGACTGGACGCTCAACAAATAAATTTGTCTTTAAGATGGAGGTTAGAGAAAGGTATTTGTCACAGAGGACGAAAAGAAGACACAGAACAATCAATATACTCTATCAGATCGGTGATATGGATTTTGAACATAATGTACTATTTTGGAAGTTATCTTAAAAGGAAAAAAAATATCAAGGGATTGAACTGAGGAACAAAGTAATGAGAATGGTATTTAGAAGACTTGGAAGAAACAAAAAATCTCTGAAGATTATCTAATAAGTTGTCCAGATGAAAATTCCAGTAAAAGGCTTGGCATCTACAGTACACACGCTACAGTGAAGCACAATATTGATGAAACAGAAGTTGAAATTCATAGAGAAAACTGAGTAATTGTAAAAGGCAGCAGGATGAGGCAGGGAAGACAACAAGACTTAAAAAGAGAGGACTACAAGTTAATTGAAATACAATCACAGTCCTGGGCAGAAGTGAGACTGCAATCTGTGATATAAAAGACACGGTTACAGGTCTTCTGATCACACAAAATAATAAGAAATAAAATGATAGATATGTAAAAGAAACACTGGAAAGTCAACATATAGATAATTGCTCTGTCTGAAGAAACACTAAAACAAATGAGAATGAGGCAGTAATTGATGATAAAATATGAGAACAAACCTCCAAGTCCAAGAGAAATTGTAATATAGATTGAAAGAGGGTGACTTCATTTCAGACTAAGCCAAAGCAGAGATACCTATACATGTTCTAGTTTGCGCTTTGATCATTAAGAATAAAATAATCACAGTTTCAGAGAAAAATAGATTACCTACAAAGAAACAAAACAATTTAGCATTCACCTGTTCTCTACAGCACTCAGTTCCTGAATGTTTAGTAGAAATTTTAGTAGAAAAACAATCACAACCCAAGATTTTTGTAAACAATAAAATTGTAATTTATCAGCGAAGGCAAGACAATAATATTCTCAAATTTCAAATGCATGGAAAGCACAATGCTGTAATTACATGAAGATTCATTCCACTTATCGAGATGAATCAAAATTAAGAGCTTAAGAACGGTGAGGACATTGTGTGCCAATTATTAAGCTTGTCTCTCAGCTCCAAACCTAGCTTTCTATAATCCGCTTTGTGATACTGCACTGGGATTCCGCAAACTTCCTTTCTTCTTCGCCAGGTGTTTTCTGAGCTGGTAATACCAATAGGGGAGCTAGAGGGAGAGTGGGAGGTGCCAGCTGAGAGAGGGGACTTGCTTCTTCCGGTTTGCTTTTTGTTCCCCTCAGCACTTTTGAGAAACATCCCTTCACCTCAGAAAGTGCATCTAGTGCCAGTTGCCAGCTTGTTTTCACACCACAGTAGCCACAGTGTGCCATAGACTCTCCTCAGGGGGCTGAGCCCATCCACGGCTGGATCCCTTCCCTGAGCAAACCAAGTTTTAGCAGCACTCAGGAAAGCAATTTCCTCAGAGGTCACGTGCTGGCTCTACAGCTTCAGATATTTCCAACATCCTTCTTTTGCCCTCCCAGGTTATGGTTGGTTGCCATTTCTTGCCGTCTCTAACTTGCCTTGTCTCAGTGTTCTTCTTTTTCAGTCCTTCGTTGCCTGTGTAACCACTTTTCTTGTATTCATTCTCTCAGTAAAAATAACTGGGTGTGATTTCTACAATCCTGATTAGACTCAGGCTGATACCATAGTCGGTATAACATTAGAATGGGATTGGTGTGTTGTGTCCTTGATCTTGAATTCAGTGCTGAGCTCCTTGCCAGTTTTACATTACACACGTTTACAGTGTTATTGTGGTGAATCACATTATTGCCTACTACTGATGGTAACAGAATGCTTGCTGAGGGGGCACGTGGGTGGCTCAGTCAATAAGTGCCTTCGGCTCAGGTCATGATCCCAGAGTCCTGGGATGGAGCCCCGCATCAGGTTCACTGCTTGGCAGGAAGCCTGCTTCTCCCTCTCTCACTCCCCCTGCTTGTGTTCTCTCTCTAGCTGTGTTTCTCTCTGTCAAATAAATAAATACAAGAAAAAAAAAGAATGCTTGCTGAGAATGTATTCTGGGAGAAGCAAATGGCTTCTGAAAGTGATTGTTACGGAAATAATAATGGCTGTCAGATAAAGGAGTTCAAGAGCTCCTTTTTCTATATTGGAGAATGTAGAGAAGGAAATGGTTATCCCAGAGCTTTTGATTTTTCAGTTCTAGGGAAGATCAGACAACCAGAAAACTTCTGTGGTGGCCCTAAGGGAAGCTTTATTTCCTACAGTTATAAGATCAACCTTATTGAAAATCAGACTCAAGATCTAATTGGGTATGCTGTATAATGATAATATAAGATGAATTCTGACTTGTGAAGCTTTTTCTGCAAAAGTTTGGGCAATGATTGGCAATGAATAAAACCATGATATTTGGAACAGGGATATCTGATAGTCTCAGAGGAAGTTGTGAGTCTTGAACTCCCAGAGCTCTCTGGGTTTCCCTTATCAGTAGAAGCTATCTGTCTTTCTGTACCTAAGGATACTAGCCTTTTGTTGCTTGAAGACCTAGTAATAAGTTCCTGTGGGGCAGCTGCTTTGCAAGGGAAATCCCAATTTTCTCAAGACCCATTCTATCTTTCTTTTTTGTTTCTAGATATATAACTAGAATCAGATCTTGGTAAACTCTAGGGGGATAAATGCAAAGCCTAACCTGGGAGAAAATAGCTTATACTTCAAAAGGACTGAAAGATTTTACTTATATGTATGTATGTCTCCGTGGAAACATTGAGAATATACATGGGAATGGATTTTAAGGATCTTGGACCAAATTGAGGAAGTAGTGTAGTGCTGGATTGAACTGAATTTATCGATATGAGTGCATTTATTGGTGATTTAGAATTTAATGGGTTAGCATCTGAAAAATATGCATCTGAAAATAGCTTAATAGTTTACTTGTTTAGATTACAAGCCTTGGATTCAGTACTGGCCTATGAGGTGAATTTTCCTGGCATAATATAAAGATAAGACTCTAAATGCTTAGGGATAAAGGAATGCTGGAATAAAGTTATCATGTATGACTTGACTACACATCTGTGATGCGTCCACTAAGAGGGCATAGAAGGTAATCCCTCTGTGAAAGAATTGAGGAAGATATTGGTACTGGGGGGATATGGGGCTTCATATCCTTGAAAGTCTGTGATTTCAAGAGGGATGATAGTAGAGGCTTTGATAGTAGAGATCAGGTGGCAGCACTTAACTACTAGAAAGAAGGGGAAGTAGGCATGAAGTAGTAATGAGAACATTTTAGATTGCAAGGAATCTTTGGTAGCAGCTAATTGATTACAGTATGCCTAAGAATGAAATAGATGGAAACTTTACAAAAATATTATTTGATCTGAATCTGCAGAAGAAAAAACTCCAGACCTGATAGTCAAAAATCAGATTTACTTCACCACAGGAAGAGTCATAGCCTTTCACCTGGGTTCCAGAGCTAGTATGTTCAGAAGCCTGAGACTGGAGAGTGGGCAGGATCTCCAGCAACAGTGCCACAATCATATGTCACCAATCTTCCTTTAAGCTTGCCCCAGGAGAGGGTCAGATGACGCATGACATAGGCAGGGAAGAATGTCTCACTGGCAAGGAATTTTGAACTAAAGTTCCTGACATTTTATTTATTTTTTAAGATTTTATTTATTTATTTATTTTTATTTGAGAGCAGAGGGAGGGGCAGAGAGAGAGAGAGAGAGAGAGAGAGAGAGAGAGAGAGAAAAGTAGAATCTCCATTGATCAGGAAGCCTGATGCAGGCTCCATCCCAAGACACTGGGATCATGACTAGAGCTGAAGAAAGATGCTTAATGGACTAAGCCACCTAGGGCCCAGTTCCTGCCATTTTATGTACCTACAAAGCTAGGGAAAGGGAAGAAAAGGAAAGGGAATTGAATAGCTAGCAGTAGGAAAGTATTGCATCAGGGTGAAGAAAAGTGCTTTCACTAAGATGCTCTCCCTCCCCGTATGAAGACTTAATGGAGGACCTTGGACAAGAATGCAAATATACATATAAACATGGCTGGTCCTGGAGGGCCTAAGTGATCAGCAACTCCTTCCAGAAAACTGTAATGTACTGACTATGCACCAAGTCTGGTGTATGTAAGTCACCTTTCCTGCATGTGATCTGCCAGACAGAATCTTTGCAATTATCTACAGTTGAACCTAAAAGATCACACATAAGTTGGGCAGGCTAGGTGGCTCAGTTGGTTAAGTGTCCAACTCCTGATTTCGGCTCAGGTCTTGATCTTATGATCCTGAGTTCAAGCCCACATTGGGCTCCATGCTGGACATGGGGGTCTATTAAAAAAAATAAAATCACACATAAGCATGGAGCTGAACTTCTCAGAGACTAATATTGATCTTCCCAACAGAGTTAAGCCAGACACTTACTGTGGGTTGATTACATTGTGCTTCTGCCATCTTGGCTGGGGCAGAGATCTGTCATCATCAGAATACATACTTATTTTGGATATGGCTTTTTTTTTCCTTTGCCCACAAAGTTTCCATAAGCAAGCACCATTATCCATGGATTTATGAATGCCTTATTCATTAATATGGCACAGGCAACATTACTTCTGGCCAAGGAGCTCATTTCATAGAAAAATAATTGTGGCAATGACTCATGTATATGGAATTCACTAGCATTACCACGATAATCCAGAAGTATTTGGCTAGTTAGTATAATGGAATAGTTCCCCAAAACCAAGTAATGGCACTAGTGAGGTGATAATAGCCTGATATTTGGGGAGATGGATCTTACAGAATGCAGTATGTACTTAGAAACAAAGACCAATATCATTGTTTCTCTCAAAGCCATAGTATGTGCATCTGGGAATCCAGGGATAGAAGTGTAAGTTATTAAACCTAATAACACACTTGTAGAATTTTTGCTTCCTTTACTCCAACTTTGAGTTCTGCTGATTAGAGATCTTAGCTTGAAATGGAAAAGTGTTTTTCACCAAGGGACACAGCAGTGGCACTTCTGGAGGTTGACAATAGTAATGAGTATTCACAAATTAAGTGTTAAAATGATTTGATTATATAAATCTGAGTTTAAAAATAAATGCAAATGGTAATTATTCTTAAGTGAAAATCTATTTTATTTGATAACATGTAATACCTATAATAATCCAAAAACCAGTAATATCATTAAAGCTCGAGTGGTATATATGTGTGAAGAGTTATTGGGAAGGAAGTAAAATTTTCCTAATTCAAGAAGACTTAGCATATTTTTGATGATATCAGTGAAAGAAACAAGTTTTAAAATGCTTTTGAGAACTTTGATATCTTCTGGGAGGATTAAATTGGGACACATTTCCTAAAGCACTGGGTAAAATTAAAAGAAAAAAACCCTCATAGAAAATGAGAGAAATAAGAAGAAATGAGCAGCTTTACAAATTAAAAATATAAACAACCAACCTAAGTCAAAGTATATCCCATTTATTAATTTATAAATAAAATTGGACTTGACTTACCTAATCAATTCTAAGATTCAATTTTAAAAATTAAATTCAACTACATGTTGTCTTTGAGACATTTTAAAACATATACACAAAAAATCTGAAGTAGTGTATTCGTCAAATTATGTCAGGCAAATGTAATAGAAAAACAGAACAGGTGTTGATACTATATTGAAAGTATAAAGTTAAATGGAACAGAGTCACCATATCATCTAAAGAGTGTAATTCAAAATTAAGAAATGACTATATGAACCATAGCATGTCAAAGAAAATCAATATATATAACATTAGTATATTTTCATAAAAAGGCATGCATCATATGTTCATTTATATAATACAAATATTATAATAGCAACTTGATATAAATGTGTTATAATGTATGTCATATTTGTTTTGGTCACTTTCGCTACCTCAAACTCAAATCTCAGCCTCCTCACCTCAGGAGGACTGCCACTCTCTGCTTGAACTGCAGCTCTCTGTGCTGGGAAATTTGGAAATTACCCCTAGGCAGAGAACTGTAACAGAAATGTGAGTCACCTTGTGAATTTCTCTCCTTTCAGAGATTGTGTTGCCTACTCTCCAGTGCTTAAGAGGTGCTTCATGTGTTTTGTCCAGTTTTATTTTCTTTTTGTCTTTTGTTTTTGTTTTTTCCTGGTGACAGAGCAAGTTTAGTAGCAATTCTTCTGTTCTACCTGGAGTTGATAATTACCAGGAATAATTTTTCTTCCATTTTTTCTCTTATTGACAATTTCTTTTTGAACATTTATAATATTTGTAACTATATGTTTTAAACTACTTGGAAAACTATTATCCAAATCAAAAGAAGCAAATGGAACATCTTATTAAATTTCAGAGAAATTAAATAACACATTTTCTTTTTTTTTTTTTTAAGATTTTATTTATTTATTTGACAGAGAGAAACACAGCCAGAGAGGGAACACAAGCAGGGGGAGTGAGAGAGGGAGAAGCAGGCTTCCCGCCGAGCAGAGAGCCCGACGTGGGACTCGATCTCGGGTCTCCAGGATCATGACCTGAGCCGAAGGCAGTCACTTAACCAACTGAGCCACCCAGGCGCCCCAAATAACACATTTTCTTAGATAACATCATAGTCTCATTAGGGTGTGTTTTCATTTTTCAGCTTTGAATTTTGCTGAACTTGAATAGAAACTTGAAAGATGATTAAAAGGAAAAAAAAATCGGGGTTACCTGGGTGGCTCAGTCAGTTAAGCGTCTGCCTTCTCCTCAAGTCATGATCCTGGGCCAAGTCCTGCTCAGCGGGGAGCCTGCTTCTTCCCTCCCTCTTTGCCCCTCCCTGCCACTTTGTGCTCTCTCTCACTGTCTCTCCCTTTCTCAAGTAAATAAAGAAAATCTTAAAAAATAAAGATAAAAGAAAATTGTAAAAAAGTAAGGAATATCAGACCAATGTTTAACCAGTAGCTAATCTCTACTACTAATTTTTCTAATACTCTGACTTCTAGGGTTATAAATATGAAGAATTTATAAACAATGTTAAATATACTTTAAAATAGTAATAGGGCTAATTTTTAAAAAGATTTTATTTATTTATTTGACGGAGAGAGAGATCACAAGTAGGTAGAGAGGCAGACAGAGAGAGAGGAGGAAGCAGGCTCCCCGCTGAGCAGAGAGCCTGATGTGGGCCTCGATCCCAGGACCCTGAGATCATGACCTGAGCTGAAAGCAGAGGCTTTAACCCACTGAGCCATCCAGGCGCCTGACTTCCATCATTTGTTGAGTATTTGCCATGTGTCAGGCACCATGCTGCATATACTACATATGCAGTATTTTATTTAATCCTCGATACAACTATGAAATGTCGGTAAAATTATACCCATTTTATTCCCATGAGGATACAAGTTTAGACCAGTTAACGAGGCTATTAAAAATTCTTTCCTTTGGTAAAGTAATTATGTCCTCCTGGACAAATACTGGAATTGATACCTTTTTTTTTTTTTTTGAAGTATTTATTTATTTATTTGACAGAGAGAAACACAGCTAGAGAGGGCACACAAGCAGGGGGAGTGAGAGAGGGAGAAGCAGGCTTCCTGCTGAGAAGGGAACCTAATGTGGGACTCCGGGGTCATGACCTGAGCAGAAGGCAGAGGCTTAAGGACTGAGCCACCGAGGGCACCCCTGGAATTGATATCTTTACGTGCACTTGCACATAAAGAGATGAAGGGGAAAGTTACTTTACAATAAGACCTCCAACTCACTCCGTTATTCAATGGATTTCAATCTTCCAAATATTATTGATTGAAGCTTCCCTATTTTTATCCTTGGCATAAACACAAAAAGGCTAAAATTGCTTCTAAGACTTAGCATTAAGGCAGTGATACACCCATTCTTCTATTACTTTATCCTCAGGACACACAACAGGTGGCTTTGATTATTTTATTTGTTACAAGCTATGCAGTATGTGACTCTGCCTGAAGATGAAGAATATGCTTCGGATTCTAAAACCACATTAGAAAGAGAACAGAAGCACCAGTCTTCTAAAGTCAATCTGTTGTCCAGACTATCTAGATAAATAGCTCCACATGTGCAAAAGTCCACAAGTATTTGGACCAGGGAGAGTTGAAAAGAGTTCCAGAGGCAATTGTATAGAGAAACATGAATGAACAAAACCATCTCAGTCAGTGAGAAACCTTAAATATCCAGTTCCCAGATGAGGAATTATTAAAATTTTTTCTGACTTTGGATGACAGAATGAAAAACAAGGGTTAGAGAAAATAATTTTAAGTATTTTTAGAGCCTATGTTAATGGCACATATTCTCATAACTCTGTGACATACTGTGATAGCCAGTCCCATTTTACTGATGATGAGACTGAGAATTAGAGGTTACATGATGTAGTTGGGGTTACACACCCCGTAGGAGATGGAGCTAAGACCTGGGTCCAGGTAGACTGATTTTCAAGTTTGCACTCTTAATCTCTGCGCTGTACTGCCTTGAAATTCATTATATACAGAAATTGTTGTATTAAAAAACTCTTTCTTTTTAGTCATTTATTTACATATCAACTGAGATAAGTTCTAACTTGTTGGGTGGCCACTCTGGTTATAAGGTTTGCAACTTTTGGTAAACGTTTTCCTAGGCAATTATTTGCTAAGCCTTTTTTCCCCATTGGTACCTTGGCCTTATTTCTAGCCTCATTTCTTGCTACACTGTCCTACTTTGAGCCCTCTGAGAGCTTCCTGGAACCTGTTCTCCAAAAAGGATAGAGAGGAATCCTATTTAGTCTTGATTTGTTCCTGTTTTAAAACTGTTTTAGGTTTGAAAACTTTCAATTATGTCATGAATGGGGAAACCTCTCTTAGGAGTAGAAGAAAAAAAATACAGTGATTTTAATTTTTTTACCCTTTAAAACAAGAAAGAAAGAATAAAATTATTTTTCAATTAAAGTCTCTATCTTGGCCTAAGGATTTAAGATGTTCAATCTCTAAAGAATTTGGCTTCCCAGGAGTGTGAATGCCAAATTTAAGCTATAGAATTCACTTGAATTAAAGCAAATTAGTAAAATGTGTGATTTTACTGGACTTTTACAATTTTGTTTCAGTAGAAACTCATTTATAGGTGATCGTGTGTTTCTTTGCACCAGAGCCACAAATCCTTTCCATTAAATTAACTGGACAGGCAACTTGCTTTGAATCATGATAGCAGTTATTTCAATTAAATTAATCCAACCAAATCACCAATTCATGTGGGATACAACAGGTTTGCTTCTCAATGAGAAAACAAAAAGTGGGGGGAGCATTATATAGTTAACAAAGGCATCGGTGTTAGCATGTTGTTGTTGTTTTTAAAGAAAGCTATTTTTTTGATATCAGAGTGCATTTGTTGCTCTGGGTAGGCAGTCTTTGATCTTTCTTCCCTTTTGCCTCATTCAGCTATAATTTATGTACCTCTGCTGGTTTCTCTTTCTGCTTTCAACCATAGTTTCTCAGCTAATAGTACTGGCAGAGTCAGGGAAAACTAAGCTCATTAGTAACTGGCCTTCTTATTCTCCAAATCATGTGACTAGTAGGATGATCAAATAATATGTCATCCAGCTTGAATATTTTGTCTAGGGTAAATGATAAGTGCAATAGGACTTGGATAAGAGACAAAACCGAGAGTATCTCAATCTCAATGACTCCATACTGATGTTGCTTCCAAGCCTTGATTTTTCTCCAACTCCACCATATTGGCTTAATCCTTTAACACGGAGCGTTTGCCTGACCTTTACTCTCAAAGTTGATCATTACCCTCTATGTACATGTCAGAAAACAGTCAGGAACTCAGCCTAAGAGCTTGACATTTTGCCTTAAACTCAACAGTCTTTGACTCCTGCGCTGGGATTTTGTATTTAAACACCAACCCGGAGGCTGAGGCCTCTGCCCTCTCACTAGTCATGTGCCTGAAGAACACTGTGCATCCTTCCCAGTTTCTGTTTTTATGGTACTCTATAAACCCGCTGGAAATCTTCTGTCTCATTCAGGATCCATTCTGCCAACTACTTTCTTAAAGTTGGCACATGCTCTCATGCTTCTGATCTTTGCAACTTTCAGAGCTTCTATTGCACTGCTTAGATAGTGATTTCCTTGATTCTAACCCATTATTTATGAGTAAGTTTATGTTAGATATTATATTTCCTCTCATTTCCATACATGACCTAGATGACCTTGAGAAGATCATCATTCTGTTCAAAAGAGTAACAAATGTTACTGAGGATGGTCTCTATTCACGAGAGTGTGGTAGATGTCATTTGGAATAAGGAGAGAAATTTGGATTTGCTCATGGTAGGATGAACAAGAGTTTGGATGCAGAATTTGTGAAATCATGTCGCTCCAGTCAAGAGAACCAAAATAAAGATAGTGAAAAAGTTGGGAACTGATTTTATAGAGACATTGTACCAGTTAAATTTCACTGATGCTAAGAAATATGAATTAACCCTGACACTTTCAGTGAAAAACTAACTTGTTGGAAGGATATTAGAGTAGTATATATAACAGAAGGAAGAGCTGGATACCTGTAATCTCCTGGCCCCTAGCTTTTCAGGGCTCTGGCCCTCATTCCCTGGCTACTGAATGTGGGAAGGTGACAGTTCTCAATTGACTCCCTCTCTGGGAACTGAACTTGGCAGAAGATAGTCACCTTCCCAGGAGCATGACTTGGATTAAGGCTACTCTCCTTAGACAGCTTCAGTTCTCATCTCCTGACATCCTGATGGGAGCATATATTTTTGCCTCCTTGCCTCAGTCTGGGACATCTCTAGGTCCAGAGCCATTGTAACTCCAGAGTTCTCTGTATGACTGGCTGAAGACTGTTGCAACAGCACTGCAGCCCATAGTCTCTTTCTTCTTAATCAGCTTTAATTCACTCACTTAAAAGTAGTGTTGACCCCAAGGACAATCCTGTGAAGGATACAGTTGATGTACAGCTTTATTGAAAAAAACTTTATTTTTACCTTGAGTGATACTGACTTTGACTCTTGGCCAAGATAAGGGCAGTGAGGTTTACCATGTGCTGTTAAAAGTTGGAAACTCCCCTGGTAATACTCAGTGTCAGTTTCTTTGCCAAATGGCTTAACTGGTTAAACAGCCTGGTTTGATTGCATGACCAGAGGGGCATAAAAACTTACTGGGAACTTCTGCTTTGAGTTCTCCCAAAGACAAGATTTCTCATGTAAATCTTGGCTCAGTCCAGATGCAAAGCATAGTCGTTATGTGTATAAGGGCACTTGGGAGCTAGCAACTGGATGTCTTTTTTACCCCAGTACCTGGCTGTAGTCTTTCTCATGAGGATCTTTGTCTTTAAATAAAGCCTTATATGAGAATGCTCTGTGGAGTCTGTGAATCCCTTAAATATCCATACATGGACAATCTTTGCAATTCCTCAATAACCTTCCCACATAGAGATCTTAGGCTCAGAGTCTCCTTCCTGGGAAACCCTCATGTATGAAAATAACAAACTTTGGAAACTGTAGTAATCAGATCAGCTCTGATGTTTTCAACAGTGGGAAAGCAGAGTTGCCTATTTAGGTTTCTCTAACCTCCTTTGACTTTCAATGTATTTGTTATAGGTTGAATTATGTTTCCCTGGAATTCATATATTGAAACCCTACCCCCTGGACCTCAGAATGGGACCTTATTTGGAAATACAGTCATTGCAGGTGTAATTAGTTAAGATGAGGTCATGCTGGAGTAGGGTGGACCCCTAAACCAATATGACTAGTATTCTTATATAAATGGGAAATTTGGAAATCTCCTTCTTTCTCTCGTTCATTGACATATATACAGAATGTCATATAAAGATGAAATCAGAGGTCAGGATGATGTAGCAGAAGCCAAGGAATACCAAGGATTGCCACTAAGTCACCAGAAGCTTTAAGTGAGCCAGGGAACAGATTTTTCCCCATAGTCTTCAGTAGGAGCTAACCCTGCTATCACTTTGATCTTAGACTTTTAGCTTTCATAACTCTGAGACAATAGATGTCTGCTGTTTAAGCTGACATCATCCCAGTCCATGGTACTTTGTTAAAACAATCCTAGCAAACCAATGTAATCTTTGCTGAAGGTTCAAATTCCCAGGAAGGTAATTCTGATTCATCCATGGATCAGACAAAAAATTAGCTAGACCTGAAAACATGGTAGCAAAAGTGTCAGAAATGACTTTGAGGTTTCAGGCCTATGAATTGGGAGGATGATGATTCTCTTTACTGGAAAATAGGGACACTAGAGTCAAACAATTTTTACAGATAACACAATGTTTGATATATTTGAGTTTGCAGTAGTGATGAAACATCCATGTGAAGATGCCCATTAAGGGAAGAGAAATTGGGTGCCTGGGTGGCTCAGTGGGTTAAAGCCTCTGCCTTCGGCTCAGGTCATGATCTCAGGGTCCTAGGATTGAGGTCCGCATTGGGCTCTCTGTTCCTCTCTCTGTTTCCTCCTCTCTCTCTCTACCTGCTTCTCTGCCTACCTGTGATCTTTCTCTCTGTCAAATGAATAAATAAAATATTTTTTTTAAAAAAAGGGATGAGAAATTAAGGTTTAGAGCTTCAGAGAGGGTCTAAGGTTAGTGGTGTACATATGAGGATGATTTTTATAGAGGTAACTTATGAAGAAATTGGATTGTTGATCATTAACTATGGGCTGGACCAGGAGTGAGCTCAACTATAACTTAGAAGTTACATCATAGCAGAGGTGTGATGGTTTCTGTAGGCCACACTTGAGCAGCTGGGAGAAAGCAGCCCCTGCCATCCAGCAGCTAAAATTTTCAGGCCAGTCAGGGAAGAGAGAAATTTACCAGGAAACTTCAAATGCCAAATTTCATAGCAACAAATAATGTGTCAAGAGCATGATACGAAGAAAAAAACATCAGTATAAAAGTTAAATTAAAATTAGTTGTTGCCAATATTCCATGCTCATGAATTAGAAGATTTAATATGGTTAAAATGCCCATACTACCCAAGTAATCTACAGATTTAATGCAATCCCTAACAGAATACGTATAGTATTTTTCATAGAACTAGAAAAAAAATCCTAAAATTTGTATAGAACCACAAAAGACCCCACATAGCCAAAGCAATCTTGAGAAAGAAGAATAAAACTGGATGTATCACAATCCTGGGCTTCAAACTATACTACAAAGCTAAGTAATCAGTGTGCCCGTGTGGTCCTGGCACAAAAATAGACATGTAGATTAAGAGGGAAGCACTGAAATTCCAGCAATAACCCCATACTTACATGGTCAGTTAATCTATAACAAAGGCAGAATATATTGTGGGGAAAATGGTGTTGGGAAAAGAGGACTGCTATATGCAAAAGAATGAAACTGGACCACTTTCTTACACTGTACACAAAAATAAACTTAAATGGATTACATAACTAAATGTGAGAGCTGAAGCCATAAACTCCTGAAAGAAAATAAAGGCAGTGATCTCTCTGAATGTCTACTTTAGCTATATATATATTTGGATCTGTCTCCTCGGGCAAGGGGAACAAAAGCAAAAGTAAACAATTGGGACTACTTCAAACTAAGAAGATTTTTTCACAGAGAAGGAAACTATTAAGAAAACAAAAAGGCAATTTACTTAATGGAAGAACATATTTGCAACTGAGGTATCTGATAAGGATTGCTATCCAAAATATACAAAGAGCTCATAAACTTAACTTCCAAAAAAACCTAGATACTCTGATTGAAAAATGGGCAAAGGATCTGAATAGACATTTTTAAAAAGATTTTATTCATTTATTTGTCAGAGAGAACGCAGAAGCAGGAGAAGCAGGCTCCCCACTGAGCAAGGAGCCTGAGGCAGACACTTAACTCAGTGATCCACCCAGGTGACCCTGAGAAAATATTTTTCTAAGGAAGCTATACAGATGGTCAACAGACACATGAAAAGAGGTTCAACTTCACTCATCATCGGGGAAATGCAAACTAAAACCACAGTGAGATATTACTTCACACCAGTCAGAACAGTCAATAGAAAAAAGATAAGAAATAATAAGTGTTGGCAAGGATGTAGAGAAAAAGAACCTTCGTGCACTGTGGGTAGGAATGTAAACTGGTGCAGCCACTCTATAAAACAATGTGGAAGTTTCTCCAAAAATTAAAAATAGAAGTACCACCAGATCCAGTAATTTTACTTTTGAGTATTTATCTCCCCAAAATGAACATAATAATTCAAAAAGATGTAAGCACCCGTTAATGGAAACATTATCTATGATAGCCCAGGTATGAAGGAAATCTAAGTGTCCATCAACAGATGAATGGATAAAGACGGCATTGCCCCTATATATACAATGGAATATTACTCAGCAATAAATAAGAATTATATCTTACCATTCATGACAACATGGATAGACCTAGAGGGCATTATATGAAGTGAAATAAGTCACTCAGAGAAAGATAAATACTACATTATTTCACTTATATATGGAAACCAAGAAACAAAACAAACAAATAACAAAAACAAGGAGAGAAACAGACTCATAGAGAATGAACAAGTGGTTGCCAAAAAGGAGTGCATGAGGGGGATGGGCAAAAAAGATGAAGGGAATTGTGAGGCACAAACTTCCAGTTATAAAATAAATGTTACAAGGATGAAAAATATGGCATAAGAAATATAATCAATAGTATTGTAATAACTTTGGAAGGCAACAGATGGTAACCTACTTATCATGGTGAGCATCTTGGAATGTATATAATTGTCAAGCTACTATTTTGTACACTTGAAACTAATATAATATTACATGTCAACTACACTTCAATTAAAAATAAACTAGGGGCACCTGGATGGCTCAGTCAGTGACTGAGTTTGACTCAGGTCATGATCTCAGGGTCCTAAGATCGAGTCCTCGGTCAGGCTCCCTGTTCAGCAGGATGTCTGCTTGTCCCTCTCCCTCTGCCCCTCTCCCCTGCTCGTACTCTCTCTCTTTATCTCAAATAAATATAAATAAATAAATAAATAAATAAATAATAAATTGGTACCAAGATAATTTACTAAGGGAAAGAGTAGTCTTTTCAACAAATGGTTCTGGGACAACTGAATACCTACATCCAAATGAATACATCTGGACCAGTACATCACACAATATATAAACATTAACTCAAATGGATCAAAGACTTAAAAAAAGGGCTGAAACTATTAAACTCCCAGAAGTAAACAAAGACATGCATCCTTATAATCCTGGATTAAGCAATTTTTTTCTTAAATATGATCGTAAAAGCACAAGCAACAACAACAAAAATAGTAAATAGATCAAAATTAAAAGCTTTTAATGGTGTAAAAGGTGCCATCAAAAAATGAAAAGACAACTCACAAAATGGAGAAAAGAAAAACTTTTCAGCTCATATATCTGATAAGAAACTTATATCTAGAATATGTAGAAAATGATTATAGTTCAATAATAATAAGACAGATAGCTCAAATAAAATATGGGCAAAGGCTCTGAATAGACACTTCCACAACAAGGAGATAAGTGTGTGCACTAGGCACATGAAAAAAATACCCATATAATTAGCCATCAGGGAAATGAAAATCAAAATCATCAGATACCGCTCACATGAACTAGGACTATGATAAAAAAGACAGTAAGTATTGTTAAGAATGTGGAGAAGCTAGGACTCTTCAATAGTGAGAGAAGGAAAGTAAAGTGGTACGGTCACTTTGGGAAAGAGCCTAGCAGTTCCTCAAAAGGTAAAAGATCAAGGGACCACATGACCCACAATTCCACTCCCAGGTGTATCCCTGAGAGAAATGAAAACCTATGTCTGCACAACAACTTGCACATAAACCTTCATAACAGCCTTATTCAGAAAGGCACAAAGTGGAAATGACCCAAATGTCAATGTTCTGATTAATGAATAAGCAAAGCGTGGCATATACTTACAGTGCAATATGATTTGGCAATAAAAAGGAATGAAGCACTGATTCTTGCTACAACATGGATGAACCTTTAAACATTACACTAAATGAAAAAGTCAGAATGGATCACATACTGTATGATTTCATTTATACCAAATGTTTATAACAGGAAAATCAATGGAGACAGAAAGTACACTAGTGGTCGCTGAGGGCTGGGGATGGTGATGTGGATGGGCAATTATGAATAAAGAGTGTGGCATTTCTCTCTGGGATGATAAAAATGTTACAAACTTGATTTTGCTGATGGTTGCAGAGCTCTGTGTTATACCAAGAATCACTGAAAAACAGGCTTTGGGTGAACTGTATGGTGTGTGAATTATATCCTAATAAAGCTGCCCCCAAAATTCTAGTTCACAGCGGCACTGTAATGGGTGTAGATGTGGAGAGCGGATTTCAGGAAAGGGGGCCACAGTTATATTGGTGTGAAACATCAGGGTCAAATAGACACAAAGGCAGAGTATCATGTAGCTAATGGAGAAGAAAAATGTAAGAAAATACCTCTACACTAGCAACTGCTTGTCTTAGTCTATGCAGGCGCTGTCACAAAAACACTGCAGACTGGCTATGAATAAACAACATAAATGTATTGCTCACAACTCCAGGGGCTGGGAAGTCTAAGGTTAAAGTGTGTACAGATTCAACGTCTGGTGAAGCCTGCTTCCTGGTTCGTAGGCTCTTGCTGTCTTCACATGACAGAAGGGAACTCTCTAGAATATCTTTTATAAAGGTACTAATTTTGTCATGAGGGCTCTCTCCCCATGACCCATTCACCTCTTGAAGCCCTCATCTCCTAATCCCATCACTTTGAGAGGATAGGATTTCAACATATGAATTTTAGTGGAATACATTCGGTCCATAGCACTACTTTCAAGAGGAGTCTCAATAAACATGAAAAAAATTGTCTTGTAAAATAAATGTCAGCTATTCTATATTGAGTTCCCTTTCTCTTTTCTTTCCTTAATAGCATTGTAGCCAGATTCCATAACTCTTCTGTGATTTTTGGCTATTAGCACAATCCAATTCTGGTGTTCAAGAATTGGACCTTTAAGGGGCATCTGGGTGGCTCAGTCGGTTAAACTACTGCCTTTGGCTCAGGTCATGATCTCAGGGTCCTGGAATCAACCCCAGTCGGGCTCCCTGCCCAGTGGGGAGCGTGCTTCTCCCTCTCCCTTTGCCTCTCTCCCTGCTGTGCCCTCTCCCTCTCAAATAAATAAATAAATACAATCTTAAAAAAAAAAGGAACTGGTCCTTTAAGTCTAAAGCTTAAATCTCACATCCACTGCCAAGCCATTATCCTCTCTTTCCTCAGAAGAGCTTGGGCTGCACAGGAAGGGGCTGTTGCTTTGTTCTCAGACATTTTCTCTGCCTCTTCCGCTTTGACTGTGGGTGCACGAATTACCCTATAAGCTTGCCCCCGGCATTCTGATCAGGACTTGACCTGCAGAAAATTTATGTCATTCCCTGCCCACATAACTGGACTTTACCTTTTCTCTAATATCCTTATAAGCACTGGCAATGGCTTCTTTGCCCAAAGGATCACAATGCCCCTCTCCTGCTCTCAGTGAGTCTTGACCATTATTCTTTATATTATTTTATTCAAGTCCTTGGGAAAAATATTTAATGTTAGCAGTCTCTGTTCTTCTCCCAATCCTCTGAGTTACATGTGAACTGTTAAGTGTTACGGGTCGTTAGCCCCAGCAATTTATTGTCAGGGTTATTTGAAACAAAGTACTATACCAGAGAGGTTGACTTCCCTTTTTCTGGTTTGTCTTAATTTGAGGGGTATGGAAACTAAATTGTCAAAGACATCAGGAAATACTGTCACCCCACCTCCCATCCTATTCTTTGCTTTTCCTGTTTTCTTAATCTATAGTTTTTCTCCTGTTCTTCATTGCCTTCTTTAAAATACTACATTCCATCTGAAACTGTATGTAAATCCACTGAACTCATTGGCAGCTGGAACTGTGTTTGTGTGCGTCTGTGGGTGCCTGTGTGTTTTCTCCTTAGCCTCTTCTTTCTACAGAGTCAAACCACTTTATCTGGGTGGTGGTATGTTGAAGAGAAAGGCACACTCAGTACTAAATAATTTACTTCTAGCCCTTCCAAACACTGCCGTATTCTCTGGTGACTTGGGCAGCAGTGGTGATTATATTTGTAGACTTGTCTTCTTTGTCAAAACTGGCAGTGGCTTTTTTGACACCACTGAAAGTGACAGTGACAGTACAGTCTTTGGGGTGCCCACATGCGTTTTTAAATTTTTTTACAAAACTAAATGTCACGGTACTATGGAGATGATCATATTACTGGCACTTCCAATCATAGCTCACCATACCATGGTAAAAATAACTTGGGACAACAGATCTGACTTTGATTAAGAATACTGTGAGAAACAGAGAAGATCAAAACCATACATTCTTAAGTACTTCTCCCGAGTTCTCCCTTGCTAACTCCATAGGGTACAGCTACTCAGTCCATGAGCTGGGCAGGTATAAAATATTCCTGCTTCACTTTATGCCCTCTTTGAATAGACAGTTTTGGATCTACAATTGGTAACTTCTCCACACGCCAAGCAACACAGATTTTTGGACGACTCTGAGAGCTAAAGTGGGAACCTACAAGTGGGAAGGGACAATTCAGTACTATTTGACTTGAGATTTTGAAGTATAACTCTCACTTAACTACCAGCCAAGGAAGGCCATATGCTGGAAGCAGCACACAAATAAAAAGTGAAAAGACATTCACTTACTCGTATTCCATATACCTGTGGGTACACTTGATTTCACAATTTTTGAGCTGACTTGACCATCATATATATCACTGGAGGGAGATAGTGAATTTTGTTTCTATAACTGAGCACTATTTTTATCAATGTAAAACAAGGGAATGCCAACCCAGAGGGAGAAATTACACCATGGTACAAAATATACTGAGCCCCAGAAATGGGGTCCCATTGTAAACTATTAACCATGTTTGCCAATTAACCGCCTTTGCAATTGCATGAGAAGAGCATGCCTACATGCCTACATACAAGGAAGGTTGAGACTGTGGGCATGGTTACAATAAATCTTTCTTGTTTTTTAGACTTGAAGTCATATGTTTTCCTCCTCTGGTTTAGAATGAAGTCCACTAGCCTCATTTTATCACCAACGCTGGCTGATCATGGCTAAATTTTCCAACATATTTCTAACTCACCTATCTTCTTCCATTTTTTTTTCTCTCAATCTTCTTTTTCCATTCTATATATTAATATCAAATAGACTAACTTTCCCAACTTCCACTTATCTTAACACGCTCACGCTTGAGAATCAAAGAGGGCAACAATGATGGTGTCCATCAAATCAAGTCCCGTCACTTTAGTTTGGAACTTTATCTTCCTATGGTTTCCCTATGCACCAGCACCCGTCTTCCTTACCATATCTTCACATTAGTCTACACATTTCAAGGTGCTTCCCCACTTCTTCTCCATTTTATCTCTTCACCACCCGGAGGGCATCTTCATCCATTTTGCTCCCTTCCTCAGTATTTCTCAACTATGTTGCTTCCAGAGATTCTGATATGCCCCTCCTTCCTTTACCCCATTAAAAGTTATGGTTTTTATCTTATTAGCTAGGGATTTATAAACATGTACTTCTCTGGGTTAGTATCATGAAAGTAAATATTGATCTTTTTAGAAATATGAAATTGTTGTCATATTGAATATGTATTTTTCAAATAACGTGCTCTCTCTCCATTTCAAATAAGTTATATTCTCCTTCCTTTGGAAATCACAAATAACTATAGTTAAGTTCTATACTCCTTTCATGTCAGCATAATATTAACCTTCCTTAAATGTCATCTTTCATTGTTTTTCTTCTTTGAACTCCTATTGATCTAAGAAAGATGTTGGGGTTTGGAGTTGATGGCCAAGAAAGAATTCTTGAGATGCCTTTGGTGCAAAAAGGTGGTTTTATTAAAGCACCAGGACAGGACCCATGGGCAGAAAGAGTTGCACTGGGGTTGTGAGGAGTGGCTGATTATATACTTTCAAGTTGGGATCGGGTTAGGGATAGCCTAAGTCTGTAAGGAATTTTGGAAGCAAGATTTCCAGGACTTTGAGGGGGAAGCTATTGTTAGGAAAATGTCATTTATTACTGCCTAATAAAACTTTAGTCATGAGACACTGCTGATATATATCAATGGGTCATATGCCTGGGGGATGATTGCCAACATATCTTGCAGGGTAGAGATAAAGGAAGTTTCCAAAGGAATTTTTATATGTTAAAGTAGGATCCTGGGGGGTCAGGCTAAAATTCACTTTTGCCCGTAGCAAAGTATTAACCATCAGGGCAGCTGAGTCCCTAGAGGTCACTCTGCCTGTTTCCAGGACTTGTCAATGGGCTATAAGTAGTAAGGAAATTTAATTTTTCTTTTGCCTTTGTTTCCCACATCACTATGGCACTTATAAGTGACACAAGTTTATTTATTTCTTGTTTCTTGTGTATTATTTTTACTTCTTCAACATAATGGCTAAACTTCTCAGAAACATGCTATGTATTATTTCTCAATATTTCTTTCTACCCTAATGTTAGGCATATAATAAATGTTTAAGTTTTTATTATCAATTCATTCTGTTCAATAATTAAAAATTTCAACCATAAAAATGTATATTTCTGAATTATGTCTGCCTGCCAGTGTTTGTAAAAACCAAATACACTGATAATCCATGTATTTAAGTCAGGAAATTTACAGTCTCCAGGCTTTGGACAAATTTTGTACACATGCAAAAATACTCAGAAAAATCATACTAGTGATAATGAACTGTATGTTTCTGAGTTGAATGAGATTTTCAAGGTAATCACTACCATATATTTAGTGGCAAGCCCTCTCAGTGCCTAACAGTTTCTGGGCATCTGTACACAGTTTACTCATTAAACTGTTGCTTACAATCTATCCCAATTTGCTTTCCTACATTAAGTTATCCTTTCACAAATTATCCCTTGTTCAGGAAAAAAAAAATGTGTATGAGAAATACTTTCCACTCATCTTGCCAAACTTGTTAAGAAATATTCCATTTGTTCTTCCAAAGCTAATGTTTACCTTTTCTAATAGACATGACTTTCATCTGAAGTCTCATATTTTAGAATTTTTCATTTACCACTTGAAGGGGAGAACATGCCACCCTAGAATGTGCCACTTTAACATGCAAATCATTTTAACTGAAGACAACTGAGGCCCAAAAGACTCAGGAAGAGGTTTTTCACCATCCCCTTATTTGAGCTAAAGACTGTCTAAAGGAATTTAGATAAAGGGCCTGGTCCAGGAAGAGAGTTAGCACCAGAGACAACAGAGTATGGGCTAGGTGTGGTAATCTGAGGGGAGCTTGGCCTGTTTGCTCAAAATCTTCTCTGTGTCCCACTGTGTCTGCATAGCATGACAGATGATTGTTTACCAAACATTTGTTCTTTTCATCTTCCTGTGAATTGTCTTCCTTCTCTTTGAAGCCTCAGACCCCTACCCATTCCTCATTAGCTCAGGATGGTTCATAAGCCTCAACTGCCTAATTGTCTATGAGCCTCTAAAGTCTCTGTGGGGCTCCTATACATACGACATTTGTTTTTCTCCTGTAAATCTGTCTTACATCAGCTTAATTAATAGACCAACCAAAAGAACCTAGAAGGATAGAGTAAAAAAAGGTCTTCTCCTAAACACCTTAGAAGCAGTATCTTGCCCATGTTCCATTGGCATTCACCACCACTATTTTCACTGATTTCTGTAACAAATATGATTATGAAACAAATCCCTAGGATATACTGATAAGAAATAAATTATTTTCAAACTACTGTAGCATGCATCTGAAGTACCATGCATTAATATAATATGAGGAAAAATCTATACTATTAGAAGGTTAATTTTTTAAAAGATTATTTATTTATTCATTCATTCATTCATTCATTCATTCATTCATTCATTCATTTGACAGAGAGAAACACAGCCAGAGAGGGAACACAAGCAGGGGCAGTGAGAGAGGGAGAAGCAGGCTCCTCGCTGAGCTGTGAACCCAACATGGGGCTCGATCCCAGGAGTCCGAGATCATGACCTGAGCTGAAGGCAGATGCTTAATGACTGAGTCACCCAGGTGTCCCAAATATTAATTTTTTTTAAAGAAGACAAGTTTTGTTTTCTAAATATAGTTCAGTAATGTATTCAGAAATGATATTCTCCTATTCTTCATTTTAAATCACCAAGAAAAAACAAACACCTTCTGGAATTTTATTTACTCATATGAGTTTTGAAATATATTACTCAACAGTAGCTTTTTTTTTCTTTTTTAGGGGAAAATATGTTATTTCATTTCTTGGCCATTCAAGCAATTATTATATATACTTGCTCTTTCATAGAACACCAGGCTGACCTCATACATGTGTAATAAATGGTCTTCAAAGATAATGTTTTTAAGCATGTTCTTGATTTATGTTATTGGCTTACCAACTATTTCCAGGAAAAATGAGGTGGAATACTTCCAAATATGCCCTTCTCACCCTCTTCCTCACACCTCCCTTGTCTGCCAAAATCTTGTTTTCACAGTTGTATTTTGTTACTGATCCTAACTCTGTGTGGTCCATTTCCAATAAGTAAATAAAGAAATACCTCATTGATTTTCTCTATTGTAATCCTAGACTCTTGAGAAATTGGAGGGCCAGTTATTTGGTCTGTCTCTTCTTTCCTTCTTTCTTCCCCAGATCTGAGCCGCCTTTTTTTTTTTTAAGTTTTCTTTTATTTTTTAAAGATTTTATTTATGTGACAGAGAGAAACAGAGCTAGAGAGGGAACACAAGCAGGGGGAATGAGAGAGGGAGAAGCAGGCTTCCTGCTGAGCAGGAAGCCCAATGTGGGACTCCATCCCAGGACTCTGGGATCATGACCTGAGCTGAAGGCAGACACTTAATGACTGAGCCACCCAGGTGCCCCTTGATCTGAGCCTATTGAATGGAAAAGCTTTAGTGCCTCATGACTGGGTAATAGAACAGATATTCATTTCATGCTTTTCTCTAGGTGCGTCTATACCTGCACCCCAACCATCATGGCTGAACTGTCAGATTAGTCAGTGAAACAGTTTGCTCTTTTTAATGAATTAATGGAATGGTTAGCCATAGTGGCAAGCCACAGTGCTGAAATGACAGGGTAAAATGGTGATTCTTATAAGGATAACATAAATTATTTACAGAAAAATGTAGAGCAGTGTTACCGTCTGTATACATCCTGGAAAATACAAACCTATTGTCATCTGGTTCTGCCATTGCACAGATAGGATGTTAATTGGATAACTTTCCTGCTTTTAATTTAGCACTCAGACATTCTATGTGAGGAAAGATTTAAACGGAATATTTCTAAAGTATTACTGTGTTGAACTATATTCAAATTTGGAGAAAAATCATTTCTTTTAAGGGTAGGGCGACTGAAAATTTAAAACAAGACATTAGAAATCATGAGTTTAGCTTAAAACTCCATCATTAACACATCCCTTTGGAATAAAACAGAGAACAATGCATTTTCACACCGCTACTGTGCCCTTTGTTCTGCAATCCTAGAGCACTTAACAATGAATACAGTTAAAATTAGCATCAAAGCAGTAGATTTCTTATAGGAACTACTGTAGACAAATGGAAACAAAACAAATCAGCTTAAAATAGAGATTGAAGAAATTAACCATGGAGACTTTATTTCATTTCACAATGTCTTCCAAGTCAGTGGCCAGGTGACTACAGATTTAAAGCTGAGAATCTGGCTGGTAATAACAGCAAACACAACATAACTGATCTTCATAAAATATGTTATGTGTAGGTACTACGTGCTTAGATAGATACATTAACTTCTTTTATCCTCACAATAATCCTATAAGGTAGTGTATTAGTTTCTTTGCACTGCTGTAACAAATTGCTAAAAAACTATAGGTTTAAAACAACAGAAATTCATTCTCTCACAAATCTGGAGGCTAGAGGCCCAAAATTCAGCAAAGATGCACTACCTCTGGGGCCTCATGTGAAGAATCCATTCTTTGGCCCCTTCTGCTTGTGGTGGCTATTGGCATCCCTTGACTTAGATCTGCATCACTCTGATCTCTGCATGGTTAAGTTGCCTCCTCCTTCCTGCTTGTGTGTCCTCTGTGTGTGTGTCTCTCTCTTTTTTAAAAAGATTTAATTTTATTTATTTGACAGAGAGATCATAAGTAGGCAGAGAGTCAGGCAGAGAGAGAGGAGGAAGCAGGCTCCCTGCTGAGCAGAGAGCCTGTTAAGGGCCTCTATTCCAGGACCCTGAGATCATGATCTGAGCCAAAGGCAGAGGCTTTAACCCACTGAGCCACCCAGGCACTCATCTCTGTGTGTCTCTTATAAGGATACTTGTCACCAATTTAGGGCTTTCCTGAATACTCTAGGAAAATATCCTCATCTCAAAAATCTTTAGCTTTTAACTAAATTTACAAAGACCCTTTTCCATATTAAAGTAACATTCATAGGTTCCAGGAATTAAGACATGGACATACCTTCTGGGCCACCATTCAACACACTATAGGTAGATAGTATTATTACATCCATTTTACAAATGAAGAAAAATGAAGGGACACCAGCTAATGTTTGTTGGACTATGTGCCAGGTATCAATCTAAGTCTTTTGTATACACTGTACTATCTATTTAATGTTCATAAACATCCCATGAGGTAGGTACAATCATTGTTATTGGCAGTATCCAAATAATGAAAGTGGGGCTGTCTGAGAATTTGCTCAGTATTAACAGCTCATAAATGGTGAAACCAGAATTCAAGTGCAGGACTACCTGATTCCAGAGCCTACACACTGAAACTCAGAGCTACCCTATTCGTCCAGCTTCTAAAATCTACACCAGGAGGATCAAAGGTGATGAGAACCTCACAAGATATTGAGGTAAAGTATTAGACCTAAAATTGATGCTCTGCTTATTTGCAAGCACCATGACCTTCTGAAATCAGTTTCCTTATGCATAAAACAGAAATGTTGATTATAATAATTTATCTATTTCACAGGTTGCCCTTCCCACCCCATGGATGCCAAATTTTTGTCATGAATGTTACTGAGGAATAATTCAGTACAAAAGACTGCACCTGCTTCAATTGAACACATTGTTCAAATCAATGTGTTTTGAAAGTTATATGTACCTATAAAACCACTACCACAAGCAAAACACAAAATATTTTCTTCACGTAAAAAAGATGGCTCCTGTCCACTTGAAGTCTATCTCTTCCTCCAACCCTGGGTCCAGCCAATCACTGTTCTGCTTTGGCATTTTATAAAAATTCAGTCAAGCGATATATACTTTTCTATGTCTGGCTTCTTTCACTAAGCATGTTATCAAGACTCATCCACATTGTCACATGCATCAAAAAGTCATGCCTCCCCCCCCTTTTTTTTGTTAAGATTATATTTATTTATTTGACAGAAACACAGCTAGAGAGGGAAAACAAGCAGGGGGGAGTGGAAGAGGGAGAAGCAGGCTTCCTGTATGGAGCCCAACGTGGGGCTCGATCCCAGGACTCCAGGATCATGACCTGAGTCGCACGCAGATGCTTAACAACTGATACATCCAGGTGCCCCAGTCATGTCCGTTTTAATTGCCAATTAGTAGTCCATTGTGTGACTAAACACATTTTGTTTGTCCACTTGTGTGTTGATGGACTTCTGGGGTTAAAGCAGCTAGCTATAAACATTTGTTTACAAGTGTTTGTGAAAACATGTTTTCATTTCTTTCAGGTATATTTTCACTTCTCTTGTGTTGATTTTTAGGAGTGAAATGTCTGGGTCTTATGATTGGTATAAGTTTAAATGTTTAAGTAATCGCTAAACAGTCTTTCAAATAAATTACACCAACATAACGTTCTGACCTAATTTGGTAAACTTGGTTCTGGGGAACAAGAATGAGAAGATATTGAAGTAGTTCATGTAGAATATGGAGAAGACCAAACTAATGGGGTAATTTTAAGGATGGAGGACTTGTCTTTAAGAACAATTTTCCTTGGAGGAAAATATGTATAAGACCTGGTGATTTACTGTTTATTAAATATATGCAGTGAGGAATGAATCACGAATGACTTCTAGTTTGCTAATAAAGTGGGTGGTCTCAATTTGAGCTTAAACTATGACTATATTTGGTTTTAAGACAAGCTCATGATTGTCATAGGGACAATAATTCACCAAAAATCTATTTGTGGGAGAGACACAGGCACCGCTAGAAAGTTAGAGAGTCGTAAAGGAAGTGTATAGCATTCGGACTCTCAGATTTGATTCACTAACAAAGACTTATTTGTTAGAGGGAGGAATTTAGCTTATTTTCTATCTCAGTCTTATCTTTGGCCCTTTTTACTTTGGACTATTCTATAAGTTCCACAGGAAAATATCATTTAAGTAAAGACTCTGCAAAATCTGTTCAGTACCCAAAACCATTACCATATGGCACCCTTTACTTTGTCTATCTGATATTTTTTCCTCTGTTCCTCCTTTCCTACCTTCTCTTGAGTTGATAGAATCTTTTTTTCATATTCAATTTTAATTCCTCTTCTGTCTTTTAGCTATATTTCTATGCATTTTTAAATGGTTGCTCTAGGGATTACATTATGCATCATTAACTTATCACAGTCTATTTAGAATTAATATTCTGCTAGTTCTCATAAATTATAGGAAACTTGGAAAGCATAGTTCCACATACCTTCTGCCTTTTGTGCTAGTATCAACATGTGTATAAACTTCATAACACAAGTTATATTTTCTTTAAAGTCATATGATGTTTAAATTAAGAGAATAAAAATACATATAATCTTTTATAATTTCCCACATATATACCATTTTTGGAGTTCTTTACTTCCTGAAGATTAGAACTTCTATCCAGTGTCTTCATCTTCTGCCAGAAGAACTTTAACATTTTTTATATTGATAATAGATCTCTCCATTATCTTAAATATGATCTTAAAGATCTCTCAAAATTTCTTCATTTACCTTTCATTTTTTGAGGGGTATTTTCACTGGAAATAAAATTCTAGGTTCCCAGATTTTTACTTTATTTTCATTACTTTAATTGAATTACATCTTTCTGGCCTCTGTTTTGTTGTCACTGCTTGTTTTCTGGACAGAAGACAGATATCATCTATAACATTGGTCTCATATATGTAACATGTTTATTTTTTCTCTGGATGTTTTAAAAAATGTCTTCTTTAGATTTCAGTAGTTTGAGCAGATGTACTCAGTGTGATTTTCTTGGTATTTATTCTTCACGAGTCTGTTGACATTCTTGAATCTATAAATTGATGTTTTTCATCCAATTCAGGAAATTTTTGTCATTATTTCTTTGAACAGTTTTTTCTGCTCTTTCTTCTTCTGGGACTCAAATAACATGTATATTAAACTGCTTGATTTTATCCCCCAATTCATTAATTATTCTGTTAATTTTTTCTTCAATTTTTTTTCCTCTATGTTCTTCACAATAAATAATTTGACCTATATTTAAGTTCACTGACTCTTTCACCTGCCGTTGTCAAGCTGCTGTTGAGTCAAATCAGTATATATTTTTATTTCAGTTATTGTAGTTTTTTAGTTCCAACTTGGGTTCCTTTTTTTCTGCTGGGATTTCCCATCAGTGCATTTAGATCTTATATGTTATAATGTGCTCTAATGTTCTTTAAGTCCTGGACATAGCTACACTAATTGCTTGCCTGCTAATTCCAAATATGGGTTATCTTTAGGTCAGTTTCTACTCTCTTCTCTTTTTCTTGATATAAGTCACTTCTTCCTATTTTTTAGGTTGTGTGCTAGACATTTACATTATGTTATAAAAATACTTAATCCTCCCTCTTGTATTTCTCTGAATTTTGTTTGCTTTGTTTCAGCTGGCAGCTAATTTGACTAGAGTCAAACTTTGGACTCTGTGCTTCAGTAGGTAATAGCTGAATTATTGCTCTGTTCTTCCAACTCAAGCTGGTGTTTTTCATCATGGCTCTGGGAGTCTATTTACAAATGTATAGTTCAGGGGTCAAGCATATATCCACAGTTTTGTGGATTACCTTCTCTGGGATTCCATCCTCTTCAGGATTTCCCCTTTCAACGTTCCAGCTGCTCTATCAACTCTGTATTCTACAGCCTCAGACAGGTAGGGCTGAAGCTTACTGAAACTTTTTGCTGCTACCAATAATGTATACTGGTGAGTGCCCTTAGGCAAAAAGCCATGAACGTATAAATCTCATCTGGCACCGTTAAGTTAAATCTTGCCTGGTTTCTCATGGACTGACTACCCCTAGCTTTTACCTTATTTTTGGTTATTAAAGGGTCTTCAAATGGAATTTCCTTTTTAATATTTTATCTAAATTTTAAATTATTATCTGTGGAAGGAAATTACTATACCATTACCTAAAGCTGGATGATGCCTCTGGCACCATTTTAACAGCTTATAATATAAAAGAGAAGGCACGTATTTCTTCCCCACTTGCCGTAGCACCCCATGAACGTTTAGTACATCAGCAGCCTTATTTATACTGGTGCATGAGCAATACCAGCAATGCCACCTCTACAAAATATCTGTTAGCATCTCACAAAATATACTTTGAGAAAGACATGCTGTCTTTTAAGTTGAATGTTAGACTGGTGGTTTAGGTTTATTTTTATTTTTTTTTATTTTGGGGCTTTGATGTCATCTATCTACTCCATGATAGCATAAGCTTCTCTTTTTCACCTTTTTCCTCTTTAGCAAGGATTAAAGCACCTGACATATAATAAAACAATAAGAAATAAATAATAAAATAAAATCATAAACAAAATAAAACAGTATGTAATAAAATAACAAGAACTTATAAGAACTTTGGGGGAGAATTAGGGTGCTATAATAGAGACATGACTGAAGAACTAGGAGACGGGTGGTATAAAATCCCTCTGGAGAAGCGAGGAATTTTTCTGAGATGACTTTGGGTCTTAAGAAAGAATAGGAGTTTGATAAGACAACCTAGGAAGCTTTACCCCACAGGTAATAGTGAACCAACCACATCTGGTGACAAGATTAGCTTTAATTTAGGAAGTTAGGTCTGGCAACTCTGTTTAGGACAGAGTGGAGCTAGAGGGAGGAACATGAGAAGTACATTACTGCAGTAGTTGAAGGGAGATATAATGGTTAAGGCAGTAATCATAGGAAGAAAGGATAATGGTGCTATCTTAGAATTTTTTCAGTTATTTTTTATTACAACTTGATGACCAGTCATATATGGATTTTGAAGGAGAACAGTCGGAACTGAATTGAGAAGTCTAGCTTGGGAGATGAAGAAAATGATTCACTCATTCATTCAACTGAGTGAATCCTGTGTATCAGACACGCTGTCCTTAGTCCTGGGAGTGTACCAGTGAATAAAATAGACAAAAATACTTCCTTCCTGGGGCGCCTGGGTGGCTCGTTGGTTAGGCAACTGCCTTCGGCTCATCATGATCCCGGAGCCCCACGCCAGGCTCCCTGCTGGGCGGGAAGCCTGCTTCTCTCTCTCTCACTCCCCCTGCTTGTGTTTCCTCTCTAGCTGTGTTTCTCTCTGTCAAACAAATAAAATCTTTAAAAAAAATACTTCCTTCCTAGAGAGGAGTTATGTGACAAAAATAAATGATAAGGAAAAATGTATACTATGTAAGGTAGAATTAAGAAGATTGGAAAAAAAAAAGGATGGAAGGGGGATAAAGAATGCTAGTAGTAGATTACATTTTTAAATAGGTGGCCAGGGAGGGTCACACTTAAAAGAGCTCAAAATGGAAGGATGAGAGAATAAGCCATGTAGATATCTGGGAGGAGAGCATCCCAGTCAGTAAAGCCAGCAAGCGTAATGTGTTCAGTGACTGCTGAACACATTGCTATTAAGAAAAGAGTTTTAATAGCTGATGTCTGTATGAATATGTATGTGTATGCAATAATGAGAAATATTGGCTTCTCTTTTAGACAAGCTAGGTGTGAGATACCTAATGGAATACTCGAATGTAAATAGATTAACATATAAGGGTCTACATCAGGAGCAAGATCAGTGCAGGAGCAAAAAACTGGAAGTCATAATCAAATATAGTACTCCACATCCACGACTCATTTCTCCACACCAGGAGGAAGCAATTTAAATAAACAGCACTTTTGGGTGAAAAGTGCCAATTTGTGTCATGTTGACAATTGCATTTAAAAAAGAAAGATTTGGCTTTTGTAAGTATCCCTGATGTGGGTACACCCAGTGAACTTCATAAAATGAAAACACATGATCATACAACTATAATGTAAGTATAAAAAGGCCTCACTCTTACATGCTAAGTTCATGGACTCAGATGTGGGTTATACTCATCATGAAAATGTCAGTTTATCCTTCGTCGTTAGTGTAGTGGCTGTGAGCCTGCCACTTCAACTATGATACAGAAACCAGGCCTAAAGCCTAGGCACATCTGATTCAGCAGTTCATTGGAACTCCAGAAGTAAACTCTGGTTCTGTACAGTCTAATACTATCCTAGAACTGGAAGGGGAATGTTTTTGTTTTGTTTTGGATTTTCTACCATTTTGACATCCAATAAGATAGGAACTTCCTAAGAGCAGAAACAAGAAAATCTCAATTTATCAGGCTCATTCTTGACAGTTATAATTGTCAGATTATGTCTAATAAATATTCAGGGCAAACAAAACCAAATGGCTGACGGAGTATAGGACAGTATATGCATTCTTTCCCTTCTTTTCGGCCATTCACTCAATGGAGACATTGTTACAGAGAAAATTGTTTCAAGAGGAACTGTACGTGGGGCAGCCCAATTATCACTTCAAAATGTCCTTAAAATTTTTTAATTTATTTTTTAAGCATTATTTTTGTTTGTTTTAGAGAGAGAGAGAGAGCACATTAGTGGGAGGGAGGGAGGGAGACACACACACAGAGAGAGAGAGAGAGAGAGAGAGAGAGAGAGAGAGAGAACCTGAAGCAGATTCCATACTCAGCATGGAACCCAACACTGGGCTCTACCCGGGGTTCGATCCCATGACCCTGAGATCAGGACCTGAGAAGAAACCAAGAGTCAGATGCTTAACCAACTGTGGCACTCAGGTGTCCCCAAAATCTCCTTAAATTTTAATACACATTTATCTGAATCTCCTTGCTACAAGGGGAGGGTGGCGATAGGGTACAGGAGAGGTTAGACTGCTTTGCAATGTCAGCCAAAGGAGTGGGAGAATAGTGTTCAGGGCTGAGATGAAGGCAAAAAGACTACCTTGAGTAAGGGATTTGCCAAATCAGCCCCAGGTAATGGGCAAAGCCCAAATCTAGGCAGGGAAATTGAGACTCAAACTTTCCACCAAGGAATCAGAAAGACTAGAGCGGCGCCAAGAGCAGGTATGAAACTAGGGTATAGAGCCCAGAGTTTGGGTCCTGGGAGAGAAGACTGAGTACCAATAGGTTAGGACTAATGAGGAACTCTTGAGGTTGGACCCCAGCAATGATGTAGAGATCAGCTGTCACTTCTGATTTGCCTTAGGGATCATGGTGCTTATATAAGACCTGAGGATTGGTTAGTAAATGCGAGTTACTAATTTGTAGGAGACTTTGGATAGCGATGATCTTTTGTATACATTATCCTTTCAGGTTTTATTTTGTTTTCATCTTAGAACATTTTGCTTTAGGTTTTTCCTTTACCTAGAATATTCTTAGTACCCAGTTATCCCATAAATGACTGACATCTCTACCTGCCATTCAAATCTCACTTAACATGTCACTTCTAGAAAGAATTTTCTCTGCCTACACAATCTAAAGAAGCCATCTAGGTCAACAGACACATGAAAAGATGCTGAACATAATTCATCATCAGGGAATGCAAATAAAAACCACAAAGAGATATCATTTCATACTTGTCAGAATGGCTAAAATCAACACCAAAGAAATAAGTGTTGACAACGATATGGAGAAGGAACTCTCTTGTACTGCTGATGGGAACGCAAACTTGTGCAGCCACTGTGGAAGACAGTATGGAGGTTCCTCAAAAAATTAAAAATACAACTTCTTTATGATCCGGCAATGACACTACTGGGTATTCCCCAAGAATACAAAAACACTAATTCAAAGAGATACATACATTCCTATATTTTTTGCAGCATTATTTATGAAAGCCAAACTATGGAAGCAGCCCAACTGTCCATTGACTGAAGAATGGATAAAGATGTTATATACAATGGAATATTATTCAACCATAAAAAAGGATGAAATCATGCTATTTCAGTGACACAGATGGATCTAGAGAGTATAATGCTAAGTGACATAAGTCAGTCAGAGAAAGAAATATACCATACGATTTTACTCCTCTGTGAAATTTAAGAAACAAAGCAAATGAACAAAGGAAAAAGAAAGAGACAAACCAAAAAGGAGACCCTTAGCTATAGAGAACAGACAGTTGGTTACCAGAGGGAAGGTGGGTAGCAGGATGGGTGAACAGGTGAAAGGGATTAGGTGTGCCCTGGTCTTGATGAGCACTGAATAATGTACGGAACTGCTGAGTCACTATATTGTATAGCCAAAACTAATATAGCACTGTCTGTTAACTACAGTGGAATTTAAAAAAAAAATGAAAAAAAAATAAAGAAGCCTAGAATCTTCTCTATGATATCTTTTTGTTTTAACTTTTAGCATAGGACCCACCACCACTGACATTTCTTACCTCCCTCCATGCCTCCTTCTCTTCCTTTCCTTCATTCACCTCCCTGCACTAGACTAGGAGGTCCATGACGCATGAACCTTGGCCTACTTGTTTACCATGGTAGCTTCAGCACAAAGACAAATATGTGATTCTAAAAATTCCTCAATAATACTTTAATTAAAGCATAAATGAATGGATTATTGCTGAACTAACTAGTGTTTCTTAATTGTGCTTGTTTTAAGGGGTTTTGTTTGTTTTTGTATTCTATAGAAAGGAGCTACCAAAGAATCCTGCTGCCCCCTCTTAGAAGGAGAATGGATCAATATTAATATCCTGACCACTATATGTCCACTTATCTCTTAAAGGTATCTATATTTTATATCATTGCAAATACATTCTGTTAGTCATTTATTTCTTAGCAGTAAAAGACCCTACGAAAAACAACTAATTCTTCTCCTTTATTCCAACCCTCAGCACTGCCTCTAAGATTCTTCTAAGAAAGGGGAAAGCAGAAACCAAATAGATACTCATTCATATAAAAGGATCTTCTTCATCCTTAATCTGATATTTAAATAGTTGTTATGAATAATACTGACGAGAGAAATGTTAGTATTCTCATACACAGAAGAGAGATCACTTTATTTCTCAGTAAAATATTTAAAATCTTGAAAAAGAGAAGTATCATGTGTCCCTGACCATTTAAAGAATCTAAACCTAAAGTCAAAATCAGCTGTCTTTCATAGCTTCCGTTTTACCTGGCTCACAGATCAGATCCTTCCCACTGACCCTAAGATTCTCCCCTCAAATTACCTGGGGGCATGCTAAAATATTACAGATGGTGGATGACTCAGAGAGCTTACAGATCTAAGTGGGGCCAAGGCATTGAAGAGCCTGAAATCCCCAGTACAGCTGACTTTTAGGATTGGTAATTTAAGTATCGTTTTTAAAGGGGGTGCCTGGGTGGCTCAGTCATTAGGCGTCTGCCTTCGGTTGAGGACGTGATCCTAAAGTCTTAGAATTGAGCCCAGCACTGGGCTCCCTGCTCGGCGGGAAGCCTGCTTCTCCCTCTCCCACTCCCACTCCCCCTGCTTGTGTTTCCTCTCTCGCTGTGTTTCTCTCTGTCAAATAAATAAATAAAATCGTTAAAGGAAAAAAAAAGTATCATTTTTAACAGAGATGGAAAATGATTTAAATATCCTTAAAATGTTGTTGTTTTCACACCAGAGATAATGAGACAGAAAAATACTGACAACATATTGTATGAAAAGCGCAGGTTTACATGAAAGAACAAACAGATGGTCCTGCTCCAAGTAGATGTATGAAAGTTTCCATAGCATGTTTTCACTTTTTCACTCAAAGTTAGCTGAATTTGGCTTCTCTGTGACTCCTGATTGGTTTTCCTTTGTGGAATGTGGGCAAACGATATGAGAGAGCGAGGTGGGGCGGGATTCTCAGCAGCAGTGCCACTGTCTGGGACTCCAACTAGGAGGAACCTGGGTGTTAAATGTGGAGGCGGCTTACATTGCCCAGACTCCCAGAGGTGCAGAACTCTCAGACCAGCTGACTGAGGAGGAAGTGGACAAAGGGAATATGGCACCATAACCTTAGACTCGGGGGCACAAGTCTTTAAACTCCAAAGCCCCAAAAGGTGCTCAAAATGCCACAGTTGATAAACTCAGAGCACCTTGGGCAGTTTGAGCAAAGTGAGAACAACATGTGGTTAAATTTGTCAAATAAAACTGCTGGGATTCCCCCCCCCCCGATATTTAAGAAGGTTGAGGGACAGAAATGCCCTTGAGGATTTTGTCATCCTTTCTTGGGCTTCGTGAGTCCTCAGGACAAATGGAGCTCAGCTGTGTGCACTGTGGGGTGTCCTCACCCGTGCTTTCAGACTAAAATGAGAGGTAAACAAACATCACACCTAAAGACTTAGTGATGAATTTCCCTGACTGACCACATTTTATTTTTCATTTTTTATTTTTTTTAAAGATTTTATTTATTTATTTGACAGAGGGAGAGATCACAGGTAGGCAGAGAGGCAGGCAGAGAGAGAGAGGAGGAAGCAGGCTCCCTGCCGAGCAAAGAGCCCAATGTGGGCCTCCATCCCAGGGCCCCGAGATCATGACCTGAGCTGAAGGCAGAGGCTTCAACCCTCTGAGCCACCCAGGCACCTGACTGACCACATTTTAAAGGTGAAGTGGTTTAGTCGCAGGAAAATCCTGTGGTCAGATACAGGCTGAGGGCCAGTCCAGCTGAGCCCCCCAGTCACTGACTGCATTCGTACCTCAAACATGTGTCAAGTCTGAGCAGGGCCAAGTCAAAATGCCGAGTGGGGAGGAACCTGTGAGCACAAGACAGATGCTGTCCTCCAAGTTCTAGAGCTGGGGAGTGAGAGACTCCCGTGTGCCACGCTTTGCTACCTCAAGGATAAGCAAAACATGGACCCAAGACCTGGTTTAGCCTAGCTTACTAATGTTCTAAGATTTTTAGGAATTCAGAAAGAAACTAATCTAAAGCGCAGAGCCTATGAGGTTAAATTTTAATGATCTACTTTAACATTTATTAAGGACTCAGGATTTTAGTATCCTAGTCCTGTCAAAATTGATATAAAGCCCAATGTATACAAGGACAGAGTCAGGGGACACCTGCGTGGCTCAGTCAGTTACGTCCCTGCCTTCGGCTCAGGTCATGATCCCAGGGTCCTGGGATCGAGCCCTGCATCGAGCTCTCTGCTTGGTGTGGAGTCTCCTTCTCCCTTTCCCTCTGCCCTTGCTCTGTCTCTCTTCCATGTGCACAATCTCTCTAATAAATAAATAAAATCTTTTAGGAAAAAAAAAAGAGTCAGGAGGGCAAAAGTTTAAACCTTTCATTTAAAAAAAAAAGACATTTAAAACAATGCGAGTTCTCAATACTGGACGGGGGTTGGTGTATGTTGGGAGAGTTTAGAACGTAGAAGGAATTGGAATACATACAAAATAATCAACACAACATCCGTGTTTTCCTTGGAGGAACACATTCAGTAATAAACCAGATATTTTTATTCTATTCTACTCCTCTTCTATTTTATTTTACTCTGTTCTATTAATTTGGTCAAAGTTAAGGAAAGCTGAAAGTGCAGTTGTGAATTCACCTTCCCAAGAAGTAAGGAAGTGACCCATCAATTTTAACTTTCTAAATTACAGATAAAAAAAAAGAAAGAAAGAAGAAGAAAGGTGATTGAAACCTTAAAGCGATATGGAAATGAGAGCAGAAAGAGAGAGAGAAAGAGAGATTTATTTCCAGTTTTGTGGAGGTAAGAGAAATAATTGGTAGGACGGGAAAATAACATTATACTGTAAGTGGCAGATTATTCTGAAGTAATCCTATACTGAGGGATAAAACTGTATGAGGTGTAGAGAAGTTTACTGATTTCCAGAAACTCAATTGGTTAAGGGCAAACAGGTTAGTATAAATTGAATAAATAAAAAGATGGTGTCATTCCCTCCCATCAAATTAAAGAGGGCTCTAAAGGTAAACTTTTTTATTTTTTAATGTCTGTGACATAAATGGTGATCTATCTTACCTGCCATCAAGCTGGATCCCTGTGGTTAGAACTTGCTGGCTAACACCATGTTTTTAAAGAGATACTACCTCTTATTTATTTGGTCGGAAAATGATAATCAACAGACAAGTGCTCTCCTGACACTCACAGGGGGGAGCAAAATAGATCAGATGCTTCTTACCATCTTCAGATAACTGTCTGCAAATGCACGGGTCTGTCAGGATTCCAGAGGACAGCGAACACTCTAAAACTGGGGAGGCACTGCTTCTTTGACTCTGATATGCATCTTAATATTGGGTGCAAATTATTTAGCAACTGCCACATTATTTATAAGTATGAATTGAGCAAATTAATCTCATAAATAAATCATTGAGGGGACTGTGAATGAAAAGTATACTACAAAAAATAAAAATTTATTTCTGCAAAGTTGATACTGTTGCTTGAGTCCATTTCTTTCTCAAATAAGACTTTTAGAACATGACATGTGGCCTTTTAAGGTTCAGAACCAAGAATGCAGTGAAGAAAACAAGTATCCAGATAATCCATTAGAATGCTCTAAAATGCAAAGAGAATTGAGGTAAATATGTAAAGATTTCTGGTGAGAGCTATCCAGATAATTACATGACTTTTCCAGTTCACTGTGGTTATAGAGTAAGACACCCATGTAATAAGTAGAAATCTCCTCATGTGGACACATTTTTAAAAATGTCCTTTCTCTTCATGATAGCTCTGAAATGTACAGACTCCTAAGCAGACATATTTTGATAGGAAAGCTAGTAGGTCTTGTTCGAACTGAGTGTCAGCCCATCAAACACTGTTACCAATGAAATTGCAAGAATATGACTCAGGTACCCTATAAATCATTTTAGAAACTTGAGACAGAAGCAAAAATCTCACTTCCCCACAATAAGACATAAGAACGTCACTGTGGACCTAAGAGAAAGACAGTCGCAAGTTTGTTTGCTAGTAGACTCCTAGGGAGCTGAACACAAAAATCCAATAAATAATTAACTCTCCTGTGACAGGCTTCTGAATTACTGTGATACATTAATTGGACAAAATTAGCATGAATTAAGGCAAATAAGTATAACATGTAATTTATTACTTACTAAGCATGGTGCTGCAGTGGAAGCTTCGGATTTCCCTTAAGATTGCTTTAACAGCTATAATGCATTCCTTAATTTACTCTGCGGAAAATCAATTTTTTCAGAGTTCATTAAGCACCAATATGTTACCATGCAACTCTCTAGAGCATAGAGCCTCAATACATTATGCAAATCCATGCCAGTGAGGTACCAATATGTAAATAGCAGTAATATTATTGTCAGCCTCCTATTGATAAGTTTGAGCAGGATAAGAACACCTAGAACTTCTCAAATCTGTTGACTGTGAGTGTTAGGGCTGTTGCATGCGTCCTTTGCTAACTATAGTGCCAATATTTCTTGCAGGGTGTATCAAAGTTTCTGTCAATGGCGGGCAGCAGTGTCATTTCTTTCTAACCCCATGCCTTGGCCATGCTAAACAACAAATCAACAAGTGTTTAGTAAGTATATAGCCTGGGCCCAGTGGAGTCTTAAAATTTTAATTGGTTCTATGCCTCATATACCCCATTTGAGCCAGAGAAATGATTTAGGCTACCGGTCACAATTTCCTGGAAATACATTTCAAATATTTTTTTCTTGGCATCAGTCTATATAGGTTACATTATTACCATCATCAAAAAAATGCAACACATGATTTGGCTGAAAATAATTCCATAAAAAGCAGTGTGTTAAAGAAAAACGTAATCAAAAGCAATTTAGGGCGCCTGGGTGGCTCAGTGGGTTAAAGCCTCCGCCTTCGGCTCAGGTCATGATCTCAGGGTCCTGGGATCCAGACCCGCATGGGGCTCTCTGCTCAGCAGGGAGCCTGCTTCCTTCTCTCTCTCTCTGCCTGCCTCTCTGCCTACTTGTGATCTCTCTCTCTGTCAAATAAATAAATAAAATCTTAACAAAAAAGCAATTTAGTTGGCTCTAAACTTTGATATAAAGAATATTCTTATAAAAAATGAATGTCTACAATACCTGGTTATTTAAGGGTTGGTGATTTTCGTGCCCTGATAGATAGCAGTTCTATAATTCTTTATGACTCTTTTTTCCCCCCATTTTTTTTCCTGTTTTAATTTCTAATTAGTTTCCCATCATTTCTTTCTCTGAGTTATTCACAGCATTAAAAATCAGCTAAATCTCAGGGCACCAGTGTGGCTCAGTAGGTAAAGTGCCCGAGATCTGACTCTTGATTTCAGCTCAAGTCGTGATCTCAAGGTTGTGAGATGGAGCCCCACAGCAGGCCCTGCTCTGGATTTGGAGCCTGCTTAAGATTCTCTCTCTCCTTCTCCCTCTGTCCCTCCTTCCCCTCTCTCCCACTTAAAAAAAAAAAATCAGCTAAATCTCAGTGTCCACAGGATGCTATGGACTAAATTATGTCCCTTTAACTTCATATGCTGGTGCCCTTGCCCTCATATGATAAAGGAAGGTAATGAGGTTTGGATGAAGTCATGAGGGCAGGGCTCTCGCAATGCACTCTCTGCCCCCAATAAGAGACACCGGAGAGTTTGCTTGCTCTTTCTGTCTCTATCATTTGAGGACACAGTGAGAAGGTAGCCAACTGCAATCCAGGAAGGGGGCTTTCACCAGAATCAATCATGCTTGGCACCCTGATTTCAGACTTCCAGCCTCCAGATCTGTGAGAAATTAATTTCTGTTGTTGATGCCACCGAGCCTATGAGAGCATTTGATATGGCAGCCTAAGCTAAGACAGGCTAACAGTTGGAGCAATCGAAATGAACCCAGTTTGGTGGATTACATGAATAAATTATGTTAATTTTTAAATATTGATAAGGATTGGAAGGAAGTAAGCTCTCTTGTAACTCAAAAAAATTGAAAAAGGGAAAATTGCCAGATTTAGTAAAAGAATAAGAAAAAAATTCTGAAGTACAATTTAAAAACTACTGAAGTAAAAAACCAAAAATTACTGCTAAATTCCATACAATGTAATTACCATGAAGAAATCACTAACATTTTCTCAATGAACAGTAGATATCACCTTTTCATCAGTGAATTCTTAGTACCTAGAGCAGAATGAAGGAGGGGCTGAGTTAGGAAGCTGGCTGGAGAACTCATCTTTAAGTATTTAAATAATATTAAGGCACCAGAATATCTCTGGAAACATAACAAGATGGTTAACTGGTATTTCCATAATTTCTCTAAGGGAGAATAGCCTATGAGGCAGAAAGAAATATTTACTATGAACTGGAGGGTGGAATAAAACATGGTGCCCTCTCTTAGGCAGTGGGTGTAGTTCTCTTGGGGCTCTGGTGTTGCTGAATAAGTGTGCATCTAGGGGACCAAACTGATTCACCTGGTCTAAGAGGAAGCTCTGAGATCCATCTTGGTCTACCCATCCAGAGTGACAATCCTTGTCCTCTTTCCCTCATGAAATTCTCAGACTCTACATACATGGTGAACAAATATTTCAAGGATATCACTTGTAAAGGACACCCTAGTGATCATGACTTGCTCTACAGCCTACTGTTTCCACAGTTCTTTTGTCCCTGCAACACACAAACATTGTTAAGTTGAAGTTTTCTGGAATTTTTCAAATCAGTTGGGAAACAATCAGGTGTTGAGAAGGCTGAGGGAAATTGCATTTGCTTGTAAACAGTTCGATTCCTTGACTTCATGACTTTATATGGACATAAATTATGTGGGGATATCCTGACACTTCTAGAAAGTTCTGACCACATTTAAATTCTGGCAATACAAGCTCATAAATATTTATTTTGCAATATAGGTTTTATGAATGTGTTTGATAAACAAACATGATGGTAAGGTCAACAAAGCATGACTCAAAACGTATTTATAGGACACTGTTATGATACATTGTATTAGACCTCTGATTTATAAGAGTAGCTAGAAATGAATTTACATGATAAAATACAGCATTTACTGCTTGTAGAGTGTATAAAATACCAGCTCAGTCTGTACTGCAGAAGTTTATGTGACTTTTATTACAGGTACTTTGGTTGTTTCTATCTACTTGATAGTTATTTTTTAGGGTCCTTGTAATATTCATTTTAAAAATTAATACTCTCAGATGAGATTCTAATCTAAGTATCTGGTAAATAACATATATCATGAATGATTACACTGTGAATGAGAATGTTTCTATAAGTGTAATAGCTATGAAATCTTATGAGTCGTCATCTAAGTTGTGTGATTAGAATGAAAGCTTTTTAAAGATACCTAACTTCTCACTTTCCTAGCATTTTTTTTTCTTTTTATAGAACTATGTTTTCTGAAAGTGCTTTGAATAATAAATTTTTTTGGTCTGAGATTAATAACCACATCTGCCATTTGTTTACATCTGTACTTAATAATACTGTTGTCATATTTGCATAGCACTTCTGATGTTGTGCTCTCATGTCTTTTGTAATGTGCTGCACTTAAAACAACCATCATACAAATAAATCACTTCCTAGTAGGATCATTTCATACGGGACTTTTTTTCAATGTAAACACTGAGTCACATGTCTGGATGTGCATCCAGTCTTTGCTTTCCCCCTGTACATAACATATCTGTGAATACCTAACAAGTACTGAGCACTTACAACTGCCAGCCATTATGCTTTACATGACTTATTCAATTTAATTCTCACAATGACCTATGGCATGGGCACCTTTACCATTTTTTCTTTATAAACTAGGAAATTGAGGTTTAAGGAGATTA
This sequence comes from Spilogale gracilis, assembly GCA_004023965.1. Classification (NCBI taxonomy): domain Eukaryota; kingdom Metazoa; phylum Chordata; class Mammalia; order Carnivora; family Mephitidae; genus Spilogale; species Spilogale gracilis. Next base: position 206,208 of record PITA01000965.1, read on the forward strand.
AGTAATTGGCCCAAGGTTACAGAGCTTGTAAATGACAGAGCTAGTAATGGAACCCTGGCCTGCCTGAACTCAAAGCCTAATTTTAATCATAACACTAGACTGCGTCTCTATAAACCATGGTGACTAGGGACCTGGTTCTCATAGAATAACATGATCTAAACTATGAGCTTTATGGGAGTCACACGGGGAGCTTGATTATTCTTTCTTATAACCACCGTTCCCTTTGTGGGAAGCTTTGCCAAATGGTTTTTCACCATCTCCATTCTAATGCTACCCAATCAAACAGAAAACAAAAGTCCTAAAAAAAAGACTTCAAATTTCTCCGTCTTAATGTTCCTCACTCTTCCCCCTCAGGGATTATATTTGGTTGTAAATGAGAGAGGTTGGATTCAGAAGCAAACACCCAAAGTGTGACAGAGAGAGAGGATTTCCAGAGTAAACAAATAGGGCAGCCCAAGGAAGCCCAGAATGAGGAAGACAGTCAAAGGTGATGGGTATGGGGCCATGGAGACAGAGCTGACTGTCAGGTCTGAATGGGAAATAAGAAAAGTATCAAGATTGGTGGAAAGCTGTGTAGGAAGAGCTTAGGTGAACAATTTAGATCTGAAGGGGCAGTAGTGAATTTGGTGAGGAATGAAGGTGAACAAAGATTAATTAACTTCCTTACCATGGGCTAGGAACTTTATATGTGTGCTCTGTGTGACTCACGCAGTAACCTTTTATTTTATTTTTTATTTTTTTTTAAGATTTTATTTATTTATTTGACAGAGAGAAACACAGCCAGAGAGGGAACACAAACAGGGAGAATGAGAGAGGGAGAAGCAGGCTTCCCGATGAACAGGGAGCCCGATGTGGAACTCGATCCCGGGTCTCCGGGATCATGACCTGAGCTGAAGGCAGTCGCTTAACCAACTGAGCCACCCAGGCGCCCCCCACGCAATAACCTTTTAGTTAGGAATAAGCATTCATATTTTTAAAAGAAGGAATGGACTCAGAGAAGCAAACTAATTAGAACTAAGAAGGAGTGCTGTATTTAAGCCAATGACTGACAGACCCTACAACATATTCCTTTCCCAGTTGCCCTGAACATAACAAGACCAGAGTTTTCCCTTTATGTTGTGCCCGTAATGAACAAGTTAGAATGTGACTCCTAAAGAAACCACACAGGGCTAGACTTTAATATAGTTAAATTGATGGTCCAAAATGTCCATGCCTTTAACATTGCAGGGAACTATTTTGATTAATTCTTCTTACCACTAGTCATTTTTGTGAGAGGCTAAACTTTGGCTTTTCTTTGATTGCCATGCACTGTGCATTGTTAATCCAACTTGTCCATACCTCTAGACAGACCCATAACTGAAAACTCCACAGTTCTACTGGAATCCTTCCTTTCTTCAGCCCTTGTATTTAGCTGGAAGCCAAGTTACTTGAGCCTAATTCTAAAATGGCTCTTCAAATGTTATACTCCTTTTCCTTCACCTAATACCCTGGGAAATGTCATTGTCATCTCTTACCTGGATGTCAGATGCCTGCTAACTAGGTTTCTGAGCAAATCTTCCTTTACCCAATCTCTCCTTATAACTGTCACTCTACTTATTAACAGTCACCCATGACTCTCTTACTTACAGAATTATTCCAAATCCCATAGCATGGCAAATAAGGCCTTTTGCCACCAAGCCCTGATCTATTTTACCTGCCTCATGCCTTGCTACTTTGTTTCTGAACAGCAATGCTTCAGTCCATCTGGATTTATGTACAGTCAAGAGACTTGAAATCCTGAGATTTCCCCCTATTTGTAAGTAGCAAGTTGACTTGCAATAGTTTCATGAGTTTTGTCAAAACACAAGACATTCTTGGGTCAGACACACAGGACTTTATTACTCACGGCAATAGCAGTAGCTAAAATATCAGTATTTTTTTGCCTTGATTCCCAAAGCCCTAATTCCTACATAGTGACTCACAGGGGTTGGGTGATACCTGCACATGCAGTGGGCTGAATTACAGGAGAAACCTCCTGAGCTTAGGGTAATTAGTACTTTATAATGGGCAGTAGGCATGGCAGCTTTTGCTCTGGAGGGAAATACTAATCTTCATTTTACTGTATAATAAGTATGCCTGTCTTTTGATCTGGAGAGAGACACTATCTCTATCTCATTTCCCTGTAACGCTAAGGGGAATGGTGATCAAATCATGGTAGTAGCAGTCTTGTGAGGAATGGTAGACCCAGCAGTCAGTTAAACATAAGACAGGTAACAGTTTGGGAGAACTGTACCAGGGTGTTTTTTGTTCATGAGGAAGGCCCCAGGGTGGCTAACAAACCACAGATCTTAATATCTCTGTCTCTCCACCAAGTTTCTCATTCATTTTCCTTCTTGTTCTCAAATGCCAGGGTTGTTTCTCCTCCTCCACAGCAAAGAAATCAGTCTGTCCTACACCTATAGCTATAGCGCTATGTTTTTTTACCAATTATCTCCTGTTTATACCCTAGTCTTTCATCTGGAAACATCAAATAGAAGGGGGAAAAATGTATTTTTATAAAAAATTTTATAAAAATTTACAGGGACACATTATGCAACTCACTTTGGCCCATGTGGGCCATATTACTGGGGACTAGGTAAGCAGCATGTTTAAATGAATATTCATTTTCCTGTAATCTAGGACCACAATAATCTAATAACAGAATCTAGGTAAGTGAACCACAAATACATTTGAACCCCCTCTTAACCAGGCAGATTCCGAGAGGATAGAGCAACCAGCATACCTGGGGTTGCTGTTAGGGGAAAGATGTATCATGTTCAGGAATGGTAAGGGCAGAATGCCAAATTTCCAAAATAGATCTACATAATGCCCCAGCTTTTTTGACCTGCTCATTGCTCATGAAGCAGGTGAAAAGAAATCATCCCTTCTGAGGCAACTAACTTCAGTGACTAAATTGACTTGCTAACACTGTGGGCCAGGAGGAGGCAAGGGAGGGAGAGGCAGAAGTATTTCTGACTTGACATGTAAAGAAGCCTTTGAAGTGCTCAATAAAATCAGATCCTGTGTATCCATGGAAGGTCTGTTGAATATTTGCAATATAAACCCACTGTTGAGTGGCTTTTTAATAAAATGTAAAGCATTATCAGAATGTAAATTTTTCAAGAAGCCAGAATACAACACAGATCATTTCAAGAACCATAATGGTAGAGCCAGAATCAACTGATCTGACTAGCACAACACCTTACCAAAAAAGGTGTCGACAATGGTAAGGAAACCACCAATAGCTCTAAGAGGGGGACCAAGTTCTTAGAGAGTTAATCTGCAGCGAGTGAGAGGAAACAATGCCTCTTGTAATGTGTCTTCTTCTTCCCCTGTGTGACAAATGGATCAAATTGGGCAGAAACTGCATTCTGGCACGCAGTGAAAGCATCTATGTCTGAACATAGGCTTTTATTTCGGGCTCGGTCTACGACTGTGGATGTTTCCATTTTCATTAAGATGAAGGATCCATTGTAATCATGGCAATCTAGGTGGTTTGGGGTCTAACAGCAGGTTAATTCCATTTGGTCTCATTAAAGAACTGTAGGTACTGCAGGCATCTATGTGAGTGACCCAGACAGTCTGATCAAAAGTCACAATTTATTTCCACAGCTTACAACCTCAAAAAGGAGTGTCTTTAATCTGATAATCTATAGTTTTCCAAGTGGCAGACCAGACAGGCAGCAACCTAAGAGTTAGTAAAAATATAACACGATTCATCAAGAGGAGTAGCAAATGAGAACATCTTTGAATTACTCCCACTGAGCAGAACCACCAAGTCTGTTTTGGTCCTGCACTAACTGCTGCCGAGTTGAATAGCCACAGTGGCTCAATGGACAACAAGATTCAGTTCAGGTGCACCACAGTGAACTAGGCGCAGAGCTCCCCTGAATCAGCAGCTTTGATTCAGGTGGCAAAGTGGGAAAGAAGTTTCTCCCAAAGGGAAGGCTGCCACTGTTTCATATAAAGCTGTGATGCTGGGGCTGAGATTTCCCTATTCTTGGCGTAACCATTTCCACTGGACAAGGAAGGCCTGTTGGATCTCTCCTGTTTTGTTAGTCATTGGAGCTAAGTGGACCCACTCTAAAATGGTAATATCAGAACAGAGCGTTACAAGACCTCCTTGAGTCAGGTGTTCAGTTTCAATAAGAACCTAGCAGGAAGTAATACCTGATTTTCAGCAAGATGGACCCGCTAGTCATGTCAGGAAGGTTGCCACCTCTTGCCAGAGGCTCCCATTGACCAAATCATCAGTCATAGAAATTTAAAGCTCAAAGAGGTCATGAGATCGATGAGGCTCCAACGATAACAGCAGTTTTCTACATGCAGCTCTTCCTAATGAGAAGAATCTCACTGCCACTTTTGGGATGGAGAAGCATAAGCATATAGTATCTCAATTCCTAATCTGCACTCAGATGTAGAAACAACAAAAGCATTGAGTTGGCCCAAATGGCCATGCCCACATGTCATGCTTCCCTTCACTTCTGTGAAATATGCCTAAATCCTATTAGCTTATGAGACATACAATGGAAAACTTTTACCTACCATCTACTATTTTCCAAAAACACAACCTGCCTTACACTCTGTGCTAGTGTTCATGTGATTCCCTCTCCTGATATGCCCTTCTCCTCCATCTGGAAAATTTTGTCTCTTTTAGAACCCATCTCAGGTGCAGCATTCTCTGGGAAGGCTTTACTAACTACATCCACTGGGCTGTGCATACAGCTCTCCCTTCAGTGTTCAGTATATGGCCCATTTCTGTTAGGGTAAGAATCATACTGTGCTATAATTATTTGCTTACACACAGCTAGTCTGTAAAGTTTTCAGGGCAGGATCCATGTCTTGCTCATTTTTTAATCCTTGCAGTCTGGTGTCTGTCTGTGTACTGAGGAGCCTTCTGAATGGTGCGCTGAGTATCAAAAAGCTCCTGCTAGAGTAGCACCAGATCTACTAATAGCTTTTTGATATCAAACAAAAATAGATTTTAATTCTGTCCTGTTACCAGAATGAAATATATTTTCATATCAAAGCAGAGTACGATAAAATAATAATGTCAGGAAAACAAATTTACAGTTAATAGATTAGATTGCTGATATGATACTAAATGTAACAGAATTCAAGTCAGTTTGTCTAACATCAAACCTGCTGCAAATCTCATTTGGCTACAATTAGTTCTGATAGACAAATTAAAAATAGCAATACTAGAGTTTTGGGGAAGATGGCAGAGTAGGAGGATCTGAGCGCACTTCATCCCATGGACACACCAAGGTAACAGCTACGTCTATGCAACTAAGTCTGAAAATATCCTGAAGATGCAGAACAGACCTGCCACAGCTAATGAAAGAGGAAGGGCACAATGAAAAGAGTAGAACAGAGACATAGTTAGGAACCAACCCCTGATGAGACTAAACACAAGCAGGAGGGACATCAGAAGCAAAGAGAAGTAAGAGGATCCAAAAGTAAGAGGATAGCACCCCCGTCACTGGGGCCCACAATGGGAAGACGAGACTCCTTATTTTCTGGCTTTGAAAACTACAGGGGCTTAATTCTGGGAGATTTAAAAACCAGTGGGGTTTAACTCTAGGTGAGCTGGAGGGTGATAGGAGTCTCCGCCCTTAGGATGGCCCCCAAATAACTCAGCTCCAGACATAGGATAAAAGTAGCAGTTTAAAAAGCACCTGGAGCATATGCAAAGGAGACTTATGGACTCATATACTGGAGGCCAGCGATCTACAGAAAATTTCCCCAGTAACGAAAGTACTAGCAGACACCATTTCTCTTCCCCTCCCCCAGCCTAGAAGCTGCAAGCTTCTAGCAATCAGCCTTAACACTCTCCATAGACCTTGCTAATACCAGTGACCCTGTCCCTATGTTTCCCTGTAGACCCACTCCACCAAACTCACTTTGGCAGGTGTGCCCCCAAAGTGGCTCCTGCCCTGCTATACTGAGCAGGCAGCCCAGGCTAGGACTGACAGCACACCCAGAGAAGAGGGGAGATAATCCCATATACCAACACACCCACAATTCCTGCAGCTGGGCCTCTTAGCTGGCTATGCAGGGAGCAAGTCCTGCCTTTTGGGGCTCCTGCAGCTATGGTAAAGAGGCTAAAGTACAGATAGTTAGGCTAACTTCCAGCCCCGCCCACCACTGAGTCAGCGAGGGCTGCAAACAGGCCTCTCAACAGCATGGGCAACAAACCTTATCTAGTACACCCACAGCCCCCAAAGCAGCCATCTGGGCTGAAGGCAATCCTGGTTCAGTCACAACAGGAGGGTAAATGTAGCCCACATAGGGGATATCTGTGGAGCACCATTCTGGTGCTCAAGGGGATTATACCATAGGCACCACAGGATGTCTTCTACACAAGGCTATTACTTCAAGACAGGGAGATACAAGTGAGCTACCGAATACAGAGACAAACATGAGAATTAGATAAAATGAGAAGACAGAGGAATATGTCCCAAATGAAAGAACAAGACAAAGTCAAAGTAAAAGAGCTACACAAAATGGAGAAAAGCAGTATACCTGGTAAAGAATTCAGAGTAATGGTCATAAAGACATTCACTGTACTTGAGAAAAGAAGGAATAAACTCAGTGAGAACTTTAACAAAGAGATAGAAAATACAAAAAAGACTGAGTCAGAGATGAAGAATTCAATAACTGAAATAAATAGTTCACTACATGGAATCAACAGCAGAGCAGAGGATGCAGAAGAAAAGACCAGTAGTCTGGAAAACAGGGAAATGGACAGCAACCAAGTGGAACAGCAAAAATAAAAAGAATAATTAAAAAATGAGAATACATTAAGAGAATTCTGTGACATGACTGAACTTAATAACATTTGCATCATAGAGAAACCAGAAGGAGAAGAAAGAGAAAGAAGGAGATAGAAAATTTATTTAAAGAAATGATAGCTGGATCTTTCTTCAGCACAGATCACCTATTAGGGCCACAAGACAAGTCTCAATAAATTTAAGATGACTGAAGTATCAAACACCTATCTTAACCACCATGGTGTACAACTAGAAAACAATCGCAAGTAAAACTAGAAAAACACATGGAGTCTAAACAACATGCTACTAAATAACAAATGGGTCAAAAAAAATCAAAAAGGAAATGAAAACATACATGGAGACAGATGAAAATGGAAACACAAGGTCAAACATTGTTAGGGCTTGGCAAAAGCAGATTTAAGGGGAAAGATTATAGCAATACAGATCTACCTCAAAGCACAGTGGAAATCTCAAATAAACAACCTAACCTAACATCCAGGGGAGGTAAAAAAAGAACAACAAAGTCCAAAGCTAAGAGAATGAAGAAAATAAAGATGAGAGTGAAATAATGAATTAGAAACTAAAAAAAGAAAGGATCGACAAAACCAAAAGCTAGTTCTTTGAAAAAATAAATAAGATTGATAAAACTTTAGACAGACTCATCAAGAGGGGACACAAATAAATCAGAATGAAGGAGGAAAAATGAAAACCAACACTATAGAAATAAAAAATTAAATGAGATCATAAAAATTTATCTGCCAACAAATTGTACAACCTAGAAGAAATGGATAAATCTCTAGAAATATGCAGTCTTCCAGGACTGAGTCAGGAAGAATTAGAAAATTTGAACAGACTGATTAATAATAACGTAATTAAAACAGTAATCCAAAGACTCAACAAATAAGAGTCCAAGACCAGATGGCTTCACAGGTGAATTCTACCTCTACTTTTTTTTTTTTTTTTAAAGATTTTATTTATTTATTTGACAGAGAGATCACAAGTAGGCAGACAGGCAGGCATAGAGAGAGGAGGAAGCAGGCTCCCTGCCAAGCAGAGAGCCCGATGCAGGCCTCGATCCCAGGACCCTGAGATTAGGACCTGAGCCGAAGGCAGAGGCTTTAACCCACTGAGCCACCCAGGGACCCCTACCTAACTCTTAAAGAAGATTTAACTTCTATTCTTCTCACACTTTTCCAAAAAATAGAAGAGGAAGGAAAACTTCCAAATTCATCCTAGAAGGACAGCATTACCCTGGTACCAAAATCAAACAAAGACACGAAGGAGAAGGAAAAGGAGAAGGCGAAAAGAAAACTACAGGCCAGTATCTCTGAGTTATAAAAATCCTCAACAAAACTGAATTCAACACTAAATTAAAAGGATCATTTCTCACAACCAAGTGGGATGTATTCCAAGAATGCAAAGGTGGTTCAATATTCATAAATCAATCAGTGTGAAACATTATATTGAGAAGAGGAAGGCTAAAAGCCATAAGATCATTTGAATTGATACAGAAAAAAACATTTGACAAGGTACAGCCTCCACTCATGATAAGAACTATCAACAAAGTGGGTTTATAGGAGACATACCTTAACATAATAAAAGTCAGATATGAAAAACCCATAGCTAAAATTTTTCACTAAACAGTGAAAAACTGAACTTTTTTTTTTTTTTTAAGATTGGGAACAGAACAAGGATGTCTATTCTCTTTACTTGTATTTAACACAATACTGGAAGTTCTAGTCTCAGCAGTCATGCAAGAAAAAGAAATAAAAAGTATCCAAATTGGTAAGAAGTAAAAGCATCACTATTTGCAGATAATATGATACTATATACAAAAAATTCTAAAGACTCTGCCAAAAAACTATTAAAACTGATATATGGATTCAATAAAATTACAGGACACAAAATTAATGTACAGAAATCTGTTGCATTTCTATATAATAATGAAGCAGAAAGAAAAATTAAGAAAATAATCCCGTGTACAACTGCACCCAAAAGAATAAAATACCTAGGAATACATTTAATCAAGGAGGTGATAGACCTACACTCTGAAAACTATAAGACGAAGAAAAAACTGAAGACAACACAAATGGAAAGATAAACCGTGTTCATGGTTAGAAGAACTGAAATCATTAAAATATCCATACCACCCAGAACAATCTAAGGGGTCAATACAATTCCATCAACATACCTATAATATTTTTCACAGAATTAGAACAAACAATCCCAAAATTTGTATGTAACCACAAAAGACTGCCAAGTGTCCATCCATAGATGACATGAATAATAAAGATGTGGTGTATGCATGCAATGGAACATTACTCAGCCAAAAAAAGAATGAGTTCTTGCTTTTTGTGACAGTATTAATGGACTCAGGAGGTAGTACGCTAAGGGAGATAAGTCAGGCAAAAAAGACAAATACCATATGATTTCACTTACATTTGGAATCTAAAAAACAAAACAGACAACCAAATAAAAATAAGACTCTTAAATATAGAGGACAATCAGTGGTTACCAGAGGGGAGGCAGGTTGGGGGAAGGGCAAAATAAATAAAGGGGATTAGGAGGTACAAGTTTCCAGTTATAAAATAAATAAGTCACTAAGATGAAAAGTACAGCACAAGGAATATGATTAATACCGTTTTAATAATTTTGTACAATGATCACTGAGTAACTTACAGAATTGTCAAATCAATATGGTGTGTATCTGAAACTAACATAATGTGTGTCAGTTACACTTCAGTAATAAAAAGTTTCTTTGAAAGTATTATATAAGCACTCATTGAGCATTTATAAGGTTATAAGCAAAATACAGGTGATTAACTGAGATAAATGTAGGGCAGACTGTTCATTTCCTGATTGTATTAACTATGATCTGGGTCAAATTATCTCACTTTTCTCTTTGTTTTTTTCCCTCTGATTAGGGTAAATAGTAATAGCATCTATCTCAGAAGATAGTTATGAAGAAATAGATAAGCACATGTAAGGAACATAGAATAATGCCTGGTAATAGTATGTCTCCCATAAACTACACAGCGAGTGACTGAGTCATGATGGGGATCCAAGAAAAATGGATACTAAATATGTAAAATTTGCATTAATGGATATTAATGCCCCTTATATAGCATTTTGTGTTTTTAATGTCTCTTATTTTATTTGATCCTTAATCACAACTATGAGATAAGGTAGTACAGCTAGCATTCCTTTTTCTTATGTGATGGTCAGAAAATAAAGTCTCAAAAATGGTGACCTGGACATTGTCACATGCTTATTATTAAAAAGTCCAGATTATTAGCTAGATCCTTTCACGCCACTGTCCATACCCACTGCATGTGACCACACTGTCTTCATTTATTTTACCTTAGCCAGAAAAATGCGCAATGACTCTATTCGCTATGGGCATATCTTCTAACAATTTCTGAGACTATTTTTTTCCTGAGACTTTAAATAGAAATGAATCATCAACAACCATTTCAATGTATATTTCAATGTCTATCAATTTAAACTCAATTTAAAATATACAACTAGAAATGCCTGGGTGGCTCAGAGGGTTAAGCTTCTGCCTTCAGCTCAAGTCATGATCTCAGGGTCCTGGGATCAAGTCCCACATCGGGCTCTCTGCTAAGCAGGGAGCCTGCTTCCCCCTCTTTCTCTGCCTGCCTCTCTGCCTTTTTGTGATTTCTCTCTCTGTTAAATAAATAAAAAAAAATCTTTAAAATATACAACTAATTACAAATGATTGCAGTTAAATTTGTAAGAGACATTAAATTTTAGTGGCACCAGATCCTTTTGGAAATAGGAGAGTTGTAAATAGTAACTGTAAAAATAAATTATTTTATCAGTATCTTCTTTTGAGGACTTCACAGTGTTTTTTCTTATTTTTGCTCAATTTACAGTATTCTTTTTTTTTTAAGATTTATTTATTGGGGTGTCTGGGTGGCTCAGTTGGTTAAGCGACTGCTTGCGGCTCAGGTCATGATCCTGGAGACCTGGGATCGAGTCTCACATCCGGCTTCCTGCTTGTTGGGAAGCCTGCTTCTCCCTCTCTCAGTCCCTCTGCTTGTGTTCCCTCTGTAGCTGTGTTTCTCTCTGTCAAATAAATAAATAAAATCTTTAAAAAAAAAAAAAGATTTATTTATTTATTTATTTGACACAGAGAGAGATCACAAGTAGGCAGAGAGGCAGACAGAGAGAAAGGAGGAAGCAGGCTCCCCGCTGAGCAGAGACCCCGATGTGGGCCTGGATCCCAGGACCCTGAGATTATGACCTGAGCCGAAGGCAGAGACTTAATCCACTGAGCCACCCAGGCACCCAACCTACAATATTCTTTTGTCTGTGTTTTGACATTTTCTTCTCAAGAGCCCCACGCTGTCTTTGTTGCTTGGTCTTTGCGGCTGCTTCTCCTGGGAATAGTTTGGTCTGTGTTGCTTTGCATGCTTCAGAGATTTACAGGCTCCTTTAGCACTAACTCAGTGTCTGCTTGTTGTCCCCGTTATTACTAGGGTACATGGAGCTCATTGCAAAAGCCTATACACGCATGTTTCTCCACCGTCTAATATCTTTTTTTTTGCTCTTAAACTTTTTTTCTGTTTATTTCAAACAAGATCCCATAGTAGATACTACATTTAGCCACCTTGGCTTTCTCATGGCCAAATACCCATTTGGTATTCACACAGGCTCCAGAGCAGACATAACCTTCTTTCACTGATTGTACAGTCCAGGAAGAATTCCCACCCACCCTTCTTCAGGAAATCCTCCATTTGCAGCTGGAAAGAACTGGTGTGGAGCAGCACCGCCAGAAAGTCAGGTGCCGTGAAGAGTTGGCAATAGTGTGCCTACTGGATACTTCTCTTTCTTTCATTTTGTAAGTACATTTTGGTTAAAATTTAAAAAGGCTACCCAGCAAACGTGTGTAGCAAAATGCCTAATTTCCTCTCTGTTCCACTCTACCGTGCATTAGTTGTGGTCTAAAAATACATAAAAGTTCAAATAAATTCATTTTTAAAAATTTCTCCTAGAAGCAAGACAAAGTGAGGAGTGTCACAAATAAAACTTCTCTATTTGTTATTGTCATAAATACTCAATTTGTTTATTCAATAATAGGAAGATATTTGTGAAGTATAGTCATTATAGTGTTAAGTAGAGAATCTAGTCATTCTAGTGTTAAGTTAGGTAGAAGGTCATTCTAGTGTTAAGTTAGGTAGAGAATAAAGGTAATTTGAATGATCTCGCTAGGGTTCTCTTCCAGCTGTCTCCACTTTATCAAGGGAAGAAGAAAGGGAAATGTTTAACTGGAGAAAAGACTCTGGAGTATTTGCAACTTCTCAAAGATTATTATAATTGAGATTAAACAGTAGATTTATTTTATTTGGCTTGCATGCTTTCTTTTTTTTTCCATTTAGGATTATCTTCAAAGGATTGTTTTAATAGTTGTGAAAGTTCAAACTCTCATACGTTAAACAAAACATTGGAATTACTGGTTGGTACACAATAGCTTTATGGAAAACTAGTCTAATCAAATATTGGCACTGAATGCAGAAATTTCTATCATCTTGAACAATACACAAGAGGGTCTAGGAGGGGTAGGGCAGGAAAGGGTGGAACTTGGACACAAACAGCTACAGAAAAATATCTCTTTCTGATTTCCACAAGGGGTGGCAAACATCTGTTTTACTAGACATGCTCCTGGGGCCTCCCTGTATGATGGCCTAGAATTCCACTAACCCCCTTTGTCATCACTAAGCCCAAAATACACTATAGAGTTAACTTTTCTTTCTCCTTTCTTTTTTTCTTTCTTTCCTTCCTTCTTTTTCTTCTTTCTCTTCCTTCCTTCTTCCTTCCTTTCTCCCTTCTTTCCTTCCTTCCTTTTCCTCCCTCCCTCCCTTTCTTTCTCTTTCCTTCTTCTGTTTTTAAATCATACCTTATCATTTCAATGGTCAAGGCCATTTCATATTAGAATGAAGGGATGGTTGGAACAATGATACTGCATTCCACAATACCCTTTTGCACAATATCTCTTTGCATGATATTTCCAAATGATACAAGATTCACAAGGAAACCCAGTTAAAAACATACCTCTTTATGGGTCAGATAGGATGCCATCTAGTGTCATCTGTCATGTCTTCTTGTCCAGAAGTAGACCATAAACCTAGGTGAAATGGTATTCCAGTTATCATACTATTCCCAGAGCCACTGATAAAGATATTAGGAAATATTCTCCAGGAGTTCATGGGCTGTATAATTTATCAGGGAAAGGAGATTTCCTATGAATCCCTTTTTGCCATCACACCTGATGGCTTGTACACTGAAAACACCAAGATCAAGAATAACTAATCTTACCCCTGACAGCTCAGGGCTCTAAACGTTTATTTTTTTTTAAGTTAAGTTCAATTAGCCAACATATAGTACATCATTAGTTTTTGATGTAATGTTTAGTGTTTAAACACTTTGAATGTTTGTTTACATTTAAAAAATAGTGATTTTCTACATGCAAAAGCCAAATTTGCATCCTTTCCTCAAAGTCTAGCACCCTGCAGCCTGTGAATCCCAGGGCCCCCGCAAAAAATGGAGCTGGGCAATATGTGTCTTTATATGGGACACTTCCTTATTCATTCCAAGAAAGCCAACTCATCTTGAACATGTATTTACATTTCCTGCCTAGACCCCATGGGCATTTGAGTTTGACACAATTGAAAGTCATTATTTCATTCCATTAACCATGTTTTGAAGAAAATTTTTATTGAAAAAAAGTAGACATACATCATACAGTATCTGTGCATACCTCACTGAATTTTTACAAACTAAACATACCCATGTTATCAGCATCAAGATTAAGAAGCCGTGTTAGGAGCACGAGTGTCCTTCCAGGGACCATTCATCCCCCAGTAACACTAACTGACATTTAACCAGCTCTGGGTTTGACCATACTTCTAAAATGTTTGCTAAAGTGTTTGAATATATTCAAATATATATATTTGAATATATTTGTCTCATATAATCCTATAACACTCTAGGTAGGTGGGACTGGGTAGTTAATCAAAGAATACAACTTCATTTACTCAATGCCACCTTTTGTTGCCTTCATCATGGCATTCCGTAATTTGGGCAGTATATTCTGTGAATAACCTGGATAAAATCCACCTCAAAATCCTTCTATCCTACTGAAATAACTACACTTGAGATGTTATATAACAGATAATAGAACCCAACCCGCTGAGAGAGTCTGTTATTTCAAGCAGTGGGAGATGCCAGTATAGTAGAACTTCCTTTTCCCTCCAGCCTTTATTCATGTTGCTTGTTTTGAGGGCTCCTGGGTGCTGCTCTGATCAGAAGTAAAGAATACAGTTGTTAGAACATTTGCTGCAGCTGTATGCTCTGCTTTCAAAGTTCCTATATTACTGAGATATTGCAATGGCTCTGAAAATACATAAAGCATTATTGTTATGCTTAGCATGAGCCATGAAATGCTTCCATTTGGGGAATTTATTTTGATGGAAATAGCTCATTAGACCAGAAAATGCCTGTTTTGTTTTCACTTCATTTTTTAAAAAAATATCTGTGCATGTTTGCATAGCAGGTAGAGTTAAAAACCCAGTGTAGCAAGACTTTAGCAATTTTTTCTTCCCTTTCAAAAACAATAACAGAAAAGAGACTTTATATATAATATGTCCCAATTTACTTGACAATAATGAATGCGTACAATTTTGCATGCTCAAGTATTAATTATAGAGGAATTTATAGTAATTTATAATGCATTAGAAGATTATTTTTTTAAGAGAACTTGGCCCAAGTCAATGGTAACTTTAGCTCTCATTTATAATAATGGAATAACTGCATTGAAACTCGACTTTTTATTCTAATCATATAATTGAAAAATAACATTTAACGTACCCCCAAACATGATGAAATCATTAAAAAGCTTTTTATTTGTTATTTTACAATAGTTAAAATAATTAACTTGTTTTAAACCAAATTTTAGCCATTATTTTCCTTAGTTCTTTACAGACTAACAAATAGTAGTGGAGTTGTTTCTTCAATTATGTCACCATGTATGTCCAAATAAACTGCAAATATATTGAATTATAATGCCCTGATGGTTCTGTTTAAGGAATTTTCTCTAACTGCCAATGTTTCTAGAATTCATAGGCATTTTTTTTTCTTTTATGTAAAAGAAAATCAAGATTTTCTAAGGTTGGTATAAGGAGACTGAATCAGTTGTAGAATAAGAGGCAGGTAGATGTTTATGGTTTTCTTTTTGGGGATTTTGCCATATTTTCCCCTACTATACTTATAACTCTAACCCTGGTCCCAATTTTGTTCTGAGAAGTGGGTTTAGTGTTTTTCTGGTTATTCCATTTTGATCCAACTATGAATGTGTAGTTTTCAGCTTTATAATCTGTAGGGAAGCTTAAATAAGCCACTCAGATAGGATTCTAGCTCTTTCAAATGGAAATAAATGAGGGAAGTAGATAAACTAGACTATTTGGCTTATGAAGCAGAACTTAATTTTACTATTAGGATAGGATAGCTTTTTTCTGGATCTTCAGAGGCCTGTTCTTAACAGAAGCCATATCTGACCCCTGCCCCTTGGAAACACCTTCAAAAACTTCCAGAAGTCTCAAAGTTAATAGGAAGATGGAGAGGCAGAAATAGAGTTGGCTCTTTTTCTCTTTCACATTTATTATCTAAAGACAAGAAATCACTCTTCTGTGAGTGGTTGGTCCACAGACCTTAGGAGAGACCTCATCTGCCCACAAAAGTAGGTCCTGGCTTGAAGCCTTCACAGGAAACTCTGCAGGTTAACAGTAAAATAACATCACCCCTCCCCTTAGGGGTCCCACAAAAGGTGCACTGATACAGAAAAGGGTACTTGCTTTGTGTTTTTAACCTATGAGAGAAAGCCCTTCATTTCTATCCCACCATGAGGTACCCAAATTCCTTGCTATCTGCTGGCAGAGAAGGGACAGATTAAGCTTTACTGAGGGGGGGGGGGGGATCCTTTCTGGGGGATGGTGAGGCTCCACAAAAGGCTGATAAGCTAAAAATCTTGACAAAATATTTGTATGGCTAAGCAACATAGTTATCTCTTGTCCCTTGCAGATCATGGTGGTTGATACTTCCTACGAACTTTCTCCTCTGTGGTCTTACCAACTGCTGAGCGTGATTCCTCCAATCTCTGCTCCATGGCAGATAGGGGTTTGCTGTGATCAGTTTTCTACTAGCTTTGTGTGTATGTGTGTGCGGGGAGGGTGCTGGAGGGGGAAAGGTGAGTTCCACTTCCTTAGATAAAAGTAATATGTACGCATCAATTAGGTCTCTTTTCATTGCAATTTACAGACATCGAATTTGACCAGGTTAAGAGAGAGGAAATTCATTCGTTTATGTAGCTGAAAGAATACTAGGGCAGTTAGCTCTTTCAAAGAATATTCAATACGGGCTGGAACCAGAGATCTAATGCAATTTTCTCTAACTCTATTTCCGTTGCTCTCTCAATTCTGCTGCTCTCTGATTGGTTGCATTCTACATATAGTCTCTTCCAGCTTTTCTGAAGAAAGGGTTTATTTCTTTCAGCATCCACTCACATATTCTAAGACAGGACTGTTGGTTTTGCTTCTGTCATGGTTTCCTGTTTTGTAGCAATCAATTTTGGAGTCCAGCCTCAAAGACATGGAGTAGCGTCTGGGACCAGAAGAAGAGCAGTGGGTTGAGAAATTTTGTTGGCTAACAAAAGCAAGCAAAAAAATCAAAACAGTATCTCTGGTTCTCTCTGCAGAGTAGGCATGCATCCTGAGCCAGCTCTCTCTGTCACTGAGGGCTGAAGCCTATTTCTTCCTCAATTTACTCAAGTACAATCGCAATTACCATGAATATATTCTCCCATGAAGACTGTATATTCCTGCTAATCACATGGCACTGTTGTTTTGGCACCATTCCTTTTGAGATGGTATCTCTGGTATCGTTTACTGAAACTGCATTTGTCTTATTGCTGGACCTAGCCTCCCTTTAACTAAAGATGCTTCTGCATGTGTAATGGTGAATGGAGGCGTCTTTTATCAGTATTTTCTTTCTGAACCTCAACTTTTTCTGATGATGGTGATTCATGTATATTTCAGTTTTCCTTGTTACAGTTACAAATGGACAACTGCAAATGTGCACTTTCTTGAGAAAATGGAGAAAATCTGGTTTTAAGATGTGCCTTTCAGAAAAATCCACACACTTAGGAGTGTCTTTTCAGAAAGCAAAACAAAAATTCACTAGGATGCCAACTAAATATTTTTTTTCAACAAAATATTTCTTAACCTGAATTTTAACCTTCCCCTCAATCCTCCCTTACTACTTCTACCTCGGAAATTAATTACTGAAAATAGTTTGGCAATAGAGTAGAAGCAAAGCACAAGCACTGAAATGGACAAAAGACTGGCTACTTAGATGGGGGAGAAACAGAGGGAATAGCTTATTTTGACCTGTTAGTAATTGCTAGAGAT